>OY882873.1:34972654-35492415 GCA_963693515.1 Pipistrellus nathusii
GAGTTCAAGAACAAGCTGGCCTCAGGGGTGGTGACAGAAGCTGGAACAGCGCCGCTGACAGCGGAAAGGGGAAGGGAGAGTTTGCTGACTGGGAAGAGGCCCCAGGGAACTTTTCGGGGTGCTGGCAGTGTGTTCTGGTTTGATCAGGGTGGTGATTACACAGGTGTACACACGGAGAGGGAAAAGAGAGTTTATCGTTAAGACCACCGCAATTACACAGTTCACTGCAGGCGTGTTGTACCTCACTCAACAGGGTGAAGAATGTTGCCGAGGGGAGGGGGAGTAGAAATACAAGGAGCTATGACACAATATCATTTATGTAAATAAAAGACCGCGTGCACATGCAATAACCACCCATTCTGCACGAATTCAGCAAACAGAAAGACACTATCATATGGACATTGGCTATGGGGATAAAAGAGAATGGATGGGTGGATGAATGAATGAATGAATGAAAACCAAGAGCAGGGCCCTGCAGAGACTAATTATGATAACAGGCCATAAACAGAGAGTATTGGTTAACTCAATCCTCTGCCTCTGAGAAGTTTGTAGAAAATGGCTAATCAGGAGGTCTTTGGGCTGGATGTGCTTTGTGTGTGTGCTTTGTGTGTGTGTGTGGGTGGGTGTGTTGGGGTATTCTGATCTGAGAGGTGAGTGTAGACTCCATCACTGATGCCTGCCAGGAGGCAAGGAGGCATCTACCTCAAGTCTCTTTCAGATAGTGTACATATGCGTGAAGATTTCAGAGAGGAAGGGAGGGAGAGAGAGATAGAAACATCAACAACGAGCGAGTCACTGATCAGCTGTCTCCTGCACGCCCCACACTGGGGATCGAGCCTGCAACCCGGGCATGTGCCCTGACCGGGAATCGAACCAAACCGTCACCTCCTTGGTCATAGGTCGATGCTCAACCACGGAGCCACACCAGCCGGGCTCTGGTTTCTTTCTTTTGCCAGTTTGCCAGGCCATCGCGCCTGCTTTCTCAGGGAGCCTCTGGTGCAGAGGGTAGACCAGAGCTGCACCTACACTTTGCCCAGCGATTCCACTCCTAGGTCAACACCATTCCACCTTGTCCCGTGAAGCACCCTGCCTGCTGCTCTGTCCCTCCCACTCCCTGCTGGGTCCCCCTGGCTGCTTTCTTAACCTCTCTGGATCTCGGCTTCCCTCCCTGGTACATGGGGATGATAGAGAGAGTGCTCATGGTAAGCGAGGTTTAGAGTGGGGTCAGCAAGCTTTTAACATAAAGAGCCAGTTCATGGATACTTTCAGCTCCGCAGCCCAGAAGGTCTTTGTCACAACTACTCTGGAGACAGCCATGATGTAAATGATGAATGTGCGTGGCTGTGTTCCAATAAAACTTTATTTCTGAACACCGACATTTGAATATCATCACTGTCGCAGAGCATTGTTTTCCCACCAGACCATTAAAAAATATGAGTGACTTTTATTTATTTATTTATTGTATTAAAAATATTTTTTAATTAATTTTTTACAGAGAGGAAGAAAGAGGGAGAGTTAGAAACATCGATGAGAGAGAATCATCGATCAGCTGCCTCTTGCACACCCCCTACTGGGAATGTGCTCACAACCAGGTACATGCCCTTGACCGGAATTGAACCCAGGACCTTTCAGTCCACAGGCCGACGCTCTATCCACTGAGCCAAACCAGTTTTGGCATGAGTGACTTTTAGCTTGCAGGGTATATACAACTGGGGGTGGGAAAGGAAGAGACTGGATTGGTCTGAGGACCGTGGACTGCTGACCTCTGGCTAGGGGATCAAGTGAGTTGGAGCAGCGCTCAGCTCATAGGAAGTGCTCAAGAAAGTGTAAAATATGTTTACTCTCACGCCCATTGTGCAGGTGAGAAAGCAGAGGTTCAGAGAGGCACAATGGCTGCTTACCCAGGGCCTCCGGGGGGTTAGTGGCAGAGCGGAGACTCTGTCCCAGACCTCCTGAATCTGTGTGCAGAGTGCTGGTTTCAACCCACTATGAAAAATGCCCCCAATGAGGAGAGTCGGGTTGTATTTCACGTCCCCTTTTCGGGGCTCACGTCTTGCAGCGAGAAGCCTGGCTCCACGCTGGGCGGCTGGCTGGGCCTGATGCGTCCGAGAAGCTCTTGCGTCTGTAGGGCGCATTTTCACGCTTCATAGCCCTCCCCCAGCCTGCTCCTCCGCTCGTGTTTCCCGGCCTCCTCTTGTCTGGGGTATCAGTGGTATAAGCTCTTAATGTGGGTGTTGCTAGGAGATGTCTGAGCGGACTTCGGATTGCATTTATGTTGAACACCAGGCAACACGGATAGATGCAGCGAGAGGCCAGGAGAGTGGGTATCCCAGGACGGAGGCACGTGGGGGCCTCTGGGGTTCAGGATATGTTCTGCCTCTTGATCAGAGAACGACCTCGGTGCAGAGGCATCGGACCTGCACTTACAATCTGGGCACGTTTCTGTGCAGATGTTCTGCTTCTCCGAGCAGAACGTAAGGGCGCTTGGGCGGAACAACGAGCCCTGGGGGAGTCCGGTGGCGGGAACAGGAGGACGCTGCTGACATCACCCGAGCCCCGGGGCCCGCTGGGCGGCGGAGAACAAGGCTGTGGAAGCTGTGCACACGAGACCCCAAGTTCACTGGCCCGCAGACATCTACCCTTAACACAGAGGGTGCTGGTCAGGCTTCCCTGAAGCACAGGACACGTGTGAGTGTGTGTGTGTGGCCATGCGAACATGTGTGAGTAGGTGTGCTCATGTTTGTGAGTGTGTGTGTGTATGGCTATCTGTGCGGTGTGAGACGTTTGTGTGTGTGCAAGTGGTTATGATTGTGAGTGCATGAGTGTGTGTGTGTGTGAGAGAGAGCAAGTGTGGGAGATGTTTGTGTATGTGTGAATAGGTATATTTGTGAGTGTATGTGTGGTGTGAGGTGTGAGGCGTGGGTATGTACAAGTGGTTGTGATTGTATATGAGTGAGTACATGTGTTATGTGTGTGTATGTGAATGTGTATACCTGTGCATGGGTGTGATTGCATTTGTAAGTGTGTGTGAGATGTAGTGTGTGTGTGCCTATGCATGGGTATGAGTGCGTATGTATGCATGATATAGTTTGTGGGATGTGTGAGATGTGTATGTGAACAAGCGAGTGTGGTTGTGTTTGTGTTGATGTGAGGTGTTGGTGTGTGTGTGAGTGTGAGCACCACCTTCCACAGGGCCCAGGAGCTCTCCCTCCCCTTGGGGTTGAGATATAGGACCATGTAAACATGGGTGTAGCATGTGGCACACACGAGGGTGCGGGGACTCATCTCTCTGGTGCGAGTGTGTTTTTGGAATGCACGGCCCTGATCGCTGCAGATTTATGCCGAGAAAATGGGTTCTGGTAACTGACCCACCCTCTCAGCCGCCGCGCATTTGGGTGGATCTCGGGCCATCTCTTTGTTTCTGGAGGGTTTGCAGGAATCCTCTCTGAACTGTGCCAAGCTTCAGAAACTTATTTAATTTATTTAAATCAGATGATTTAATTCTCTCATTCACAGAGAGCAAAACACAGGTCTGCATTATAGGAGCCTGAAGGGGAGAGGGAGAGAGAGAGAGAGAGAGAGAGAGAGAGAGAGAGAGAGAGAGAGAGAGAGAGAGAGAGGAGGGTTGAAACAGGGTGAGTTCAGCTGCAGCTCAAAGACAACCTCTGGAAGGAGCTTGCTGCTTGGACCCAGAGGGTAAGTGTGTGTCTCCCCAGCCTTCCTGTGAAAAGGAGCGGCTCTTGTCAGCCAGAGCTGAGAAAGGACATTCCTGCTTTCCACCCCTGCCACCCTCTGGGCCCCCCTGCCCACAGAGCTGCCCTCGTCCCGCGATGCACCCCTGCCCACCGCTCTGTCCGTCCCTTGAACTTGACTTTCCTAGTTCCCAGAGCACACCGTGCCCCTGCATGTTTCTCTGCTTCCTGCAACACCCTCCTTCTCCCTCGGCCTGGCAGGCGAACCCTTCCTTGTCCTTGACTTTGCTCAGACATTGTGTCTTAGGAGATGCTTCCCCGACTCCTCTCGCTTGCAAATATCTCGACTGGGTGCTCACCCCCCGCAGCTGTAATTCTTTGCACGTGGGCCTTCTCCCACATTCGGCCTCAAGTCCCTCCCGGGGAGGGATGTGTCTTGTTCATCTCTGAATCACCGGGTCCCAGTGTGTGCTGGCCGCAGAGGAGAAGCTGGGCGTACAGACGCTTTCTGAATGAATGCATGCATGCATGAATGAGTGAATGAGTGAATGAGCCCACCAGCAGGGGAAAAGTCAGGATGAGCTCCACAGGCCTCAGTCACAGATGCACAGACGTGCACGCAGCCCCTCACCAGGTCTCCCCGCCACCATGTTCGAAAGTCACCGTGAAACTACCCACCCGTGAAAACACACGGCCCCCCCCATCCCGACCTCGCGGCTGCTGTGCAAACCCACTTCTTGTTCTGCACTTTGCTTTCCGAAGGGCTCGGGGAGGTCTCCCCGATAAAACGATAAAATGGCACAACATGAGGGTGAACGTGGGGCTGGAGGGGCATTCTGACCCGGGACCAAGACCACGTCGGGGGCCTCGGTGCTTGGGGGTCCCGGCAGAGATGGCCGCTCAGTCTGTGATCACAGGCCTGGGCGGGAAGGCCTGTGGGGGAGAGGGTTAGGGCAGTGACCCGGAAGAGAGAAGGATCACAGGCCGCCGGCACAGATGCTATCTCACCCGGCCAAGTGTTCCCACAGGCAAACGGCTGGCATTCCTCTGCCCGCAGAGACGCTTGCTTTACCAAGAACATGTACAAGCACCGGGCACCAAAAAAATGAATGCATGAATACACGAGAGAATGATAGTTCATTGTGTGAAAAGGGCGTGTTGTTGGACATCCCTGGGACTTACATGTTCTCACCTGAAAGATGGGGTGGGGGGTAATTGGATTAGATGGTTCCTGAAGCCTTTCCCTTCTCTGCTCCCCTCCTTGTTAGTGGCACATGCACTGCACATGCATCAATAATCACATACTCACTTCACATTAAATGTCAACTTAATATTTGTCTCATACCCCTTGGTAGGCCCTTGGGCTCTCCGCAGAGGATGGAGACCCCGGAGTCAGACCACCAACAGTTCACATTTTGAGTGTGCCACTCGCTAACTGTGATGTAGGCCAGGTCCTGTTCCTCTCCAGCCCTTTCTCCTTGACGTAGGGATGATAACCATCCCACTTACGGCTCAGAGCTGTGACCAGCGAGATGATACAGTCAAAAGAACTTTGCAAGCGCTATGAATGTTACTGAGGCGCTATTTACGATTGTCCCACACAGTAGGTGCTTAGTCGATGCTCGCTGAATGAAGGGGTCACCTTCTGGATTAGCATCTATTTTTGCCTACATTCTGCTAACACGAATTCCTCCGTGCGTGTGCTTTAATGGTCTTTACCCCAAGGCTGCAGGCAATGCCATCGGATGCCCCCCACCTCTCCACCAAGCCCACCACCAAAGCGCTCCAACTTTGTCCCTCCCGTAAGTCCACAGAGCGGGCGGGGGCTGGGAGGGGGAGACAAAGGGGCTGTTAGCAGGTAGGAGCAAGTCGGCTCATCTCTTTGCAAGCCACCACCCATAAAACCCAATCAATGCAGCCCCTTTTAAGTTGGTTGGATCAGTGACCCAGAAAATAGCTCCCCTGTAGGAAAGGAAATGATAGTCAATAAACTGAGACGTCAATGGGAAAAATCTATTAAAGCGAGTGAGATATCAGGAGACCTCTGGTGTTAACGGAGACCCTTTGGAATGGAGCCATGGAGCGAGAGTGGGCTTTTAACCCTCTCAGGGCCGGAGCTGCCTCAGCCCCATCGCAGAGGGTCGCAGACGCTGCAGCTCCCGTGGCGCGGCGTGGCCCGGGTCCCCCCACACAGTACCCCGGAACCCCATGCTTTGCTGAGCTCTGTGCTGCTCCCCCCTTCAAGCCTGGTCCTTTGGGGGAAGGTGGTGGTGGTTGGGGGTGTTCCCTGCTGGATGGTCAGCAGGCCCGAGGCTCTGTCTGGGCTGCTGCCCTTAGAGATGGCACCTCCCTGGACGCCTGGATGTGCTGATGCATCATGGATAAATGGGAAAGTGTTAAAGTTTAAAGGGGGCATGTTTATGTAGAATTGGGGTGAGCTAGACATGCACCCAGTTCCCACTAGCGGCCTGGGGCAGAGGACTGCAGGGAGCAAGACCGTGGCTGTGCTGTGCCTCCTTTGCTGGTTAACGGCATGCCCAGTGATTACATCTGTCGTTTATATGTTACTTAGAGGCCCGGTGCACAAAATTCATGCACTGGGGGAGGAGGGGCCTTCAGCTCGGGGGTGTGCCCTCTCGCAGTCCCGGAGCTCTTGGGGGATGTCGTCCGACCGCTGGCAGTCGGACCGCTTAGTGCTGCCTCAGAGGCCGGAGTCTCCCACCACCGCCACTGCGCTCGCCAGCTGTGAGCCCGGCTTCCGGCTGAGTGACGCTCCCCCTGGGGGAGCCCACTGACCAGTAGGGGGTAACTCCTGCACGGAGCGTCTGCCCCCTGGTGGTCAGTGTCATAGTAACCGGCAGTTCTGCCGTTTGGTCAATTTGCATATTAGCCTTTTAGTCTATAGAATTATCATTGTTATTGCTATTGTTTAATCTTTGAATTTTATAGTCTTTTGGGGAGGAGGGGAAAAGGAGGAGGGGTAGAGTCAGAAAGTCATAGTATTTGTGCCACCCAGAATCAGCAGACATATGGACATGTCTTGGTTTATTTGGGACATTGCCAGGGTCCATGGGTGGGTGTTTATGCTCCAAGAGTCTCAAGCCCACAGGAATAAGATGAGATTCCTGGACGAGACAATTACAGACAACAGCTTGCAGTCTCTCCTGATGCCCCCATTGCTGCGGAGTGGCAGTCATTCTGGGGTGGAGGCGGCTACGTTTTCTGGGGGTCAGAGATGTTCTCCTGTGTTTGAGGGGCGAACTGATCAGCAGCTCTATGGGACCATAGAGCCGGGCTTGTCCTGTTCCCAAGGCAGAGGGATGTACAGGAAGACAGTCGCATTTCCTGAGGGTTGGAGGACCGGGTGGGTCTCTTCCTTTGTCACCTCAGGTTGGGCATGGCCTCAGGAGGGGGCAGTTCCCACTAGTGGCGACAGAATAAATCAACAAACATGCACAGACACATGAGTCAAGTTCCCGGTTTCTCTGGATTATGGGTTCATCCCCAAACACCTCGTTAGGATCTGGAGGTTTCTCTTCGGCTTTTCAGGGGACGTTCTGAAAACTTCCGATGTGCCCCACGTTTGCCTGGTGAGCCCCTCGCCTTGGGTGAGGGTCCATCTGCTGCCATCCCAGGAGCAGGGCGGAGCTGTTCCTCATAGACCTCTTTCCCTTCTTCTTCAGCTCAGGAACCGCCCGCCATCCCCCTGCCAAGGCGAGAGGCCTGTGGAAACGGGGCCTGAAAGAGCTGAGGAAAACCCGCTGCTCAGTCCTGAGGGGGGAGCCTGAGTGTCGGAAAGGGTTCAGGTGGACAGGAGTTTTGGAGTCCACTGAGTTTTCTCTGAGTTTTGGGGCCATCCCTTCCTCGCTGTTTGACTTTGGGTAATTCCCAACACCTCTCTGAGCCCCAGACTCCTTTTCTGTAAGACAAAGGCTAACTATAGCTTCCTCACAGCGTTGTTTTCAGGATCAAGCAAGACAATGGGTGTGCAACGTATTTACTACAGCAACTGGCACATCGTAGGAGCTTAGAAACGGCAGTTTCTTTCCTCTTCCAAGACAGGATCATATATATATTTTTTAGAAAAAATTAATTTCTCTATTGATTAAGGTATCACATATTAGGATCATATTTGCAACAAAGAGTGTCCTATGATACAACGTGAAGAGAAGGATTTTTCAAAACGGAGCCATCGCCAAGAATGGTCTCCCATGTGGGACGAGGGTGCGATGGGTGGGGTTGAAAGGACCCTTCCCACCTTGGCGGCTTTGACCACAACGCCAGGCCTCCGCCGGCAGTTGTGTGTTCCTGCCACAAGGTGGCGGTGTTGGCAAACACACCACTTCCCAGGCGCTGCGGCGAGGCCCCAAACTCAGAAGAATTTTACTTCCAATTTAAATTACTTTTAGAAGGGGAGTGCTCTGAGAGATCACCTAATGTCATGACTCTATACCTCAGGAAATGGAGGCCCAGAGAGGGGGAGAGTTTCCCCCAAGATCACAGAGCAAGTCAGCGGCAGGGCTGGGTTCATAGTCCAGCTAGGACTCCTGACCAGGTCCACTCATCCATTCAACATACCTTTCTCCTCCGGCTCTCTCCTGTTATTCTTCCGCTCAGGGTTGGGGGTGGGGAAACTAGGTGGGCTTGAGAGTTCTTGGTTGTTTCCAGGAGCCCCCCAAAAGGTTTACACGAATACCTGAAGGATCCTAGATCTCCCAGTATCTTAATTACACATTCCGCACTCACTTAGTATTAATGTGTATCCTCATGAGAGAGGCGATGAGAAAGCTATTTCTCCCCTTTCCTCCCTGCCACAGACTGGTGTGTTCTTTTAAAAAAAAAAAATAAATAAAAAAAATTAAAAAAATATATATATTTATTGATTTTTTTTTTTTTTACAGAGAGGAAAGGAGAGAAATAGAGAGCTAGAAACATCGATGAGAGAGAAACATCAACCAGCTGCCTCCTGCACACTCCCCACCGGGGATGTGCCCGCAACCAAGGTACATGCCCTTGACGGAAATCGAACCCGGGACCCTTCAGTCTGCAGGCCGACGCTCTATCCACTGAGCCAAACCGGTTTTGGCTGGTGTGTTCTTAAACCCGGGGTGAGTGGGTGGACTGGCTCTGGCTTAGAAGGACCGGGGCTAGCTGTGTTTGTGTAAGACTCTGGCTCCTGCTTCACGTTAGGAACGAGGTAATGGCCCGACCCTCCCTGGGTGAGACTGGGAGAGGCTCGGAGAGGGAAGTAACTCCCGCGTGGTCACGCAGGACTTCCAGAGTCTGAGCTTCCGCTCTTTCTGGGCTGGCCCGGGAGGGTGGGAAGGATTGAGAGAGCCCACCTTTGAGGACGTGTGTCCTCAGACAGGGCACTTTGTCCTGCCACCGAAATCCCTGAGCAGAAAGCTCTTTGCACACTCTTTCCCTCCTCCCCCTCCCCAAGCTCCCTCCCCCTGCAGCTTCCCACCGGCTCCTTTCCACAGCAGGCACTTGCTGAATAGGTTGCTAGTGGAAATGTGGTTTTCAAATTTGGGAGATCTCCATTAAGTCCTTTTATTTAAGGAGGATGTCATTATCACGCCTCCCCGAGGACTATTATGGTTCTATTAGGCAAGCCCGCAGACTTCCTAGGTACTGTCTGGGGTCTAGATTCCTGGGCAGGAAAATGTGAGACAGGAAGGAGGGAAGAAGGGAGGGGGAGAGACCAGGGGATGAGGAGTGAGGAGAGGAGAAGGAAGAAAGGAGGAGAGAGAATGCAAAGATGTCTGAGGGAAGAGAAGGGAGTGAGAGGAAGAGGCAGAGGGTACACAACCCTGGGCCCCCCACGGGGGGAAAGAGGACCGAGACCTCGGTCCACGTGGATCGCCTGCTAGAGGGTTTCAGATCGACCTGGAGGGGATTCAACGGCCTTATTCCCCTTCTGAGCAGAGGGAGGATCCAGGGGTGTCAGATAGCTCAGGTCTCATGCCCTCCAGCTGCCGGCCCAGCCTCAGGCCTCCAGGCTCGGAGCGGGGCAGGGCCTCTGTGAGGGCCGGGAAAGGGGAAGCGGGGACCCAGGGAGAGCTCTTCTGGGCCCTGGGTCCGAGCTCAGGGTGTGGGCCTTCCTGACCAGCCTGGGGAGCGCCCGGTTTCTGCTCTCCGCTCCTCCCTTTAGAAGGGAAGCTGCAGAAACGCAGGACCTCCTCCCTCTGCTCCTTGCTGTCTCGCGGGCGCCCAGAACAGGGCCCCGCACAGAGCAGGTGCTCGCTAAGTGACCGTGGAATGAACAATAAACGAGGGGTGAGGAAGCACATCTGCTGGTTCCCGTCTTCCCCTTTTTGCGTTCAGAGCAGACCTCTTGTCCGATGGATCTTCTCTCTGTTCTCAGCAAAGGCTGGTGATCCCTGATGCCTTCGGATCTCTCTTTCTCTCTCTCTCTCTCTCTCTCTCTCTCTCTCTCTCTCTCTCTCTCTCTCTCTCTCTCTCTCTCATACACACACACACACACACACACACACACACACACACGCACGCCCCGGGCAGGGTCAGGAACCGCATGGCAAGCAGCTGACACTGGTTTGGCCAAATGAGAAGGAAAAGCTCTCCCGGGCCTGCTGTCAGGGGGCTGTCAGCCCTAGGCAGGAAGATTGCTGCTCTTCCGACAAACATCCTGGCTGGGAAATCCCCGGCCTGGGGGTCCCTGGGGCCTGGCAGCTGCACTCCATGCCAGGCCCCCTGCCCCCCCCTCTCCCCTCCCCCCAGGAGCCCCTGTGAGAACCAGCCCAGGGCCCCTGGGGCGCCCCTCCCTCCGAGCTCCTGTGCAGAGGTGATTAATGAGGCAGAGGAAGACTTTCTTCCCAGCTGTGTCAACATGCCCCGCGTCCCTCCCAAAGTGGCCCCTCCTCCCGGCCTGTTCCCTCCGCACTGGGGGCCCTCTTCGGGGCCTGGACCTCCCACTGGGCCATCAGAGTCTGCCGGTGGTGGTGGTGGTGGTGGTGATGATGATTTTATGATGATCACAGCACTTGATATTTGCAGAGAGCGACACCCTACGGCTTGGCTTCTCTTTCCAGCTGCCTGGGCCAGGGGATCGGGCGTGGCTGTCTTTGGGTCACCGCTGCAGGACCTTATATTGCCGCCGCTGTGAAGCCTTCCCGGATCACCCCACAGGCTCTGTGCCTCCCCCTGCCTCCCAGTCGCTGCCGGGTCTTGTCACTGTGTGGGGAGCGCGTCTGTTCCCCTCGCTGCTTCCTTAAGGGAGGGACTGACTGTGCGTTTCTCTGGGCCTCACTCATCTTTGTATCCACAGTCCTCTTCCTCCACGTTCCTGTCCTCGTGGCCGACTCGCTCCCTGCGTGGCACCTGCTGTGATAAGCCCTGAGGACATGGACAAATGACCTGGGCATCTGGAATGGTCTGGAATCCGGGGCTCGGGTCTGTCTGTGCTTCTGCAGACGGACTCCCTGGTGCTGGGGCTGGCTCAGGCCTGCCCATGACCACACATCCGGCCGCGGTCCCAGCCATCCTGTGGGTGCTCAGCGGTTGCCATTGGAGGAACTCTGGGGGGGAGGGCATGTGAACGCGTGATGCCGGGAGTGGTGTGGGGGGCGGGGGGGTGAGGTAAACCAGAGGAACCACACTATTTAAAAATAAACTTTCATTTTGGAATAATTTTATATTTATAGAAAAGTTGAGAGGATAATAAAAGTTCCTGTACGCCCTTTCCCCAGTTTTCTCTCACGTGAACGTCTTGTATAATCAACGCTGCGGGATTAACATGGTGCCTGACTGGTGATTCACCTCCAGTCTGTTTGTAGACCACCACTTTTCTCATTCATGTCCTTTTCCTTTCTTTCTTTTTAAAAAATATATATTTTATTGCTTTTTTACAGAGAGGAAGGGAGAGGGTTAGAGAGTTAGAAACATCGTTGAGAGAGAATCATGGATCAGCTGCCTCCTGTATACTCCCTACTGGGGATGTGCCCGCAACCAAGGTACATATCCTTGACCGGAATCGAACCTGGGACCCTTGAGTCTGCAGGCTGATGCTCCATCCACTCAGCCAAACCAGTCAAACCTCCACTGTAGTTCTTTGTAGCTGAGCAAGGAACTCTGTGACTTAGACTTGAAATCAAACTTCCTTGTTTGAATCCTGGAGCCCTATTAATTGTATCAAAATACAAATTTTATGTATTTTTGTTGTTGTTAATCCTCCCCCAAGGATATCTTTTCCATTGATTTTCAGAGAGTGGAAGGGAAGGAAGGGGAAGAGAGAGAGAAAAAGCTAGAGTTAGAGATTGAGAGAGAGAAAACGAGAGAGAGAAACATCAATGTGAGCGAATAGTGACTAGTTGCTTCCTGAATAGACCCCTACCAAGGTTGGGGAACGAACCCCACAACCCGGGTCCATGCTCTTGCCCAGGAATCGAACCTGAGACCCTTTGGTGCACGGGCCAAAGCTCTAACTAGTGAGCAACACTGCTCAGGGCAAATTCTATGTTTTAATCTATGGTGTTTTCTGCAAATAGCATTTTCCCCAAATGTCAGACACGATCTGTGTTTATGCTAAGTAAACTTCAGTCTCCTATTGAAAACTCACACAAACCCTGCCGACCACAGGTCTGATCTGAACAAGGAATAGTGATCATTGCGCTCAGATAGGGCGGGGACAGCAGAGGGGCGGGTGGCAAAGGATGGATGTGAGCGTGGTAAGGGCAAACAGGCCATTTACTTTTTGGCCAGACAACAGAAGGTGACTGTTTATATTAATCAAACAGCAACCAGAATAGCCAAATCTACCATTTCACTTCCTTACTTATAAACTAGCCTACTTAGATTGTGCCTTTAAAATTTCAACTCAAGGCAGACTTGATGCTATGACAATTAACTCCCTAATGGTCAGCCTAGTTAAGGGGGTTTCTTGCGAGGCGGAGACACGATGCTTGAGCTGAGAGCAGGCGGTTTTTTGGGGCCTCCTGGTTACTTGTCCTCAGCCTCTGTCTCGCTCCCTCACGCCATCGGTGTGTGTGTGTGTGTGTGTGTGTGTCTATTTGCAGTATCACCGTTGGTCTCGATTTTTTGCTTGTGTTCCTGGTCAGCTGGTGGAGTCATTAGAGTTAATTTTCAATTAAAATGTTACCGGATGCTCTGTGAATAGCAGAGGGGAGCATTCTGCCTGCTCTAGGGAAGGCACGGTCTTCCTGTGCAGCGAAGGCTCTGGAGGCTCCAGGGCCAGGGAGAAAGAAGCCGGAATGCAGGCAGGCGGGGCGATGGGTCAGCTAAGGTCCCTGCGCTTCGGCCCTCTTTCCCCCATAGCTCTCCCCGCCCCCCCCCCCCCCCCCCCCGCCCCGCTCCGGGGTACAGGTCTCTGATCAATGTCCGCTGACGTCGTTTTCTGCGCTTCTGGGTTCTAGCTCCTTGTGCTGGGAGAGGCGGACCAGCGGGTGGGGCTGTGGGAGACGGTGGGGGGTAAGGGATTTGGGATTCGGCTTTGGAATTCTTCCCGTGTTGGAAAGGATAGCCGGGGACTTCTGGGAGAGCCTCTCAGGCTGTCTGTACTGAGGTGGTCTGGGTGGAGGCGGGAGGAGAGGGAGGAGGAGGAGGCGGCTAGGATACACTGAAGCCTAAGTGACCTTCACACCCTGCTGGGGACAGTACTCCCTGTGGGGTGGGCCTAAGGTCAGAGGTTCACGACGCATCCTCAGGCTCCCACCCCAGACCTCCCAAGGCCTCTCCCTGTTGGAAGGAGGAGGCCTGCAGAAGGCCAGCACCGAGTCAGTAGGCAGGAGAGCACTGGGCACAGGGGTCCCCTGACCCTAAGACGCCAGTGCATGAAGGGGGCAGCTCCTCTCATCTCTGCGTGGAGGAGACATGAAGTATGTAGGGAGCACGGGCATTCCTTCCCTTCCCCTCATAACGGTCTACTGCAGAGCCACTTCCTGGTGTGTGTGGGATAACCTCAGAGGCCCCTCACACGAGTAGGTGGTCACTGCCTTAAAAACCCTTGAAGCCGAAACCGGTTTGGCTCAGGGGTAGAACGTCGGCCTGCGGACTGAAAGGTCCCAGGTTCGATTCCGGTCAAGGGCATGTATTTGGTTGTGGGCACATCCCCAGTAGGGGGTGTGCAAGAGGCAGCTGATTGATGATTCTCATCGATGTTTCTAACCCTCACTCTTCCTCTCTGTAAAAAAAATAATATTTAAAATAAATATATATAATATAATTTATTTTAATCAGCTTAACAATAACCCACAACCTTCGGACCAACTTATAATATAATTTATTTTAAATGTATTTATATAATTTATTTTAAATATATTCAAAACAAACAAATGTAAACAAACAAACAAACAAACAAAACACACCCTTAAATGGTGATTGGAAGCCTCGTCATTCCCCACCCTGGTCATTCCTCTCGTTCAGACCCTGGCAGCTGTGAGGAGAGTACAGGTTTAATGTGCTGGGTGGGCTCCGGGGTGCTTGCCTGCCCATCCCTCATGCCAGCCTTTGTGGGAAGTTCTGGCTTAAATAGTGGAGGTGTTTTGGGTCCCCGACACCTAGCTTCTTACTAGAAATCTCTTTAACTGCATTCCCGATTCCATCCTCACCACACAGTCTTGGCCAGGCCTTTACCATTTCGCCCTCAGATCATTGCAAAATACCCCAACTGACTTCTATTTCTAGGCACTTCCAGCTTTAATCCCTCCTCTCCATGGCTGCCAGCCTTCTCTTTCTAAAAACACACAGAAAATGCCATTTTCTGCCTGAAAGCTTCCAATGGCTTCCCATTGCCAACAGAATGAAATCTAAATTTTTAGCTCAGCAGACAGGGTTTTCTTGGTCTATGCCAGTGGTTGGTAGGCAAACTCATTGGTCCACAGAGCCAAATATCAACAGTACAACGACTGAAATTTCTTTTGAGAGCCACATTTTTTTAAACTTAAACTTCTTCTAACGCCACTTCTTTGCCCATGCTGTAGTATTTTGTGGAAGAGCCACACTTAAGGGGCCAAAGAGCCGCATGTGGCTCGAGAGCCGCAGTTTGCCGTCCATGGGTCTATGCCAAGTTTATCTTACCCCCTCCTTCTCCCACCACTGCTTCTCTTGTGCGCATTACCCGGCCATCTATGCCTGTCCTGGTTTCTAATCACGTGGCCTCCTTCATGCTCTGCCTTAGCACATGCAGATCTGCGCTGGGCTAAATATTTGTGTCTCCCCAGAATTCATGTTGAAATCCCAATCCCCACATTGATGGTGTTTAGGTGCGGCCTGTGGGAGGTGATAAGGGATTGGTGTCCTTTTAAATAGCCCCAAAGAGCTCCCTTATCCCTTCTGCCAGAAAGGATTGGTAAAAGACAGCCATTTATGAACCAGTACGTGGGTCCTCACCAGACACCAAATCTGCTGACACCCTGATCTTGCACTGCCCAGCATCCAGAACCGTGAGATGTGAATTTCTGTTGTTTATAAGCCACCTGTTTAGTCTGTGGTGGTTCTGTTACAGCAGTCTGAACAGACTAAGACAAGAATGCTGTCCGAAAAATGCCAGTCCATCTGCACGGCACAATTCTATCTGTAAAGAATTCAAGATCCTGCTCTGTAAAACCTCCTCTCACCATCACCCAAATAATTGTCTTCTCTAATTCCCATATTTCTTTATCTCTAAAGAGCACACGTCACTTCATGTGGAAGTTTTTTTCTGTCTGTCTGACTCTACTAAGTTATAAGGGTCTTGAGGCCAAGGGCATGTCTGATCCACCCAATACCTGGCAGCAGCTGACATCCACAGTCTTAGTGATTGTCTAGTACTGAAGAAATAAATGAATGAACAAACAACGGCTGAATGATTTTGGCCTGTTTGGATCTAGCTCTTTCTAATCCTGCCCCATGTGTAAACTGCAGTGGTGGCTAGGGATTAGAAATACATTTCTTCTTCTTTTTAAAAAAACATATTTTATTGATTTTTTACAGAGAGGAAGGGAGAGGGATAGAGAGCTAGAAACATTGATGAGAGAGAAATATCCGTCAGCTGCCTCCTGCACACCCCCCACAGGGGATGTGCCCGCAAACAATGTACATGCCCTTGACCGGAATCGAACCTGGGACCCTTGAGTCCACAGGCCAACGCTCTATCCACTGAGCCAAACCGGTTTTGGCAGGAATACATTTCTTATGTGTTATTTATCTCTATCTCCCCAAGACAGTGCCCAGCACATGATATGGACTCATATGGTTGGTGCATTAGGTGTAGGGACGTTCTGGGTTTGGGCTGATTTAGAGTTCTTTGAAATGAAAAAACAACACACGAATATTCTTCTCTTCATTTTACAGATGAGGCAACCGTGCTGAGAGAGCTTGCACAGCTTTTCCCAGGTGCAAGGACCATCAGGGTTTCCAGGATCTCGGAGGCCCCTTGGTTCAGAGTTGCTGACCACAGGGAGCCTTTGACACACGTAGGTTCAGAGCGCTCTTAAGGCAAACTCACGTAGAATGTTCTCTGCAGGCAAGAGGCCTTTCCCTGGGGTTTGTGTTCCAGGAAGGGCCCTCTGGGGCAGGCCCAGGTTTAGAGTGAGGGGAGTGACATATTGCCAAAAAACTCAGTAATCAAGAAAAAGAAAATGTAACACAGTGTTAAAAAAAATCAGTAAACTACAGTCACAGGCTAGCTGTCTGTTTTTTAAAATAAAGTTTTATTGGGATGAGGAGGATGAGGCAGGGCATTGAATAATGAAGGTTAAATCTTGTCTTTTTTGAAATGTTTGCATGTTGTTCATTGTGAATGTTTGCATTCATTTTGACTTAAAATACTGCATGAAAATATTATCAATCTGTTGGGTGTGGGGGTTTGTGTGATATTATCAACAATAAAATATATTATCTATCTTGATTTCTGAGTTTTGGGGACTCCCCTTAAGTTTTGTGCCCCAGGCAAGTCCCTCGCTGATGTCTCAGGGCTTCCCTCCCGAGTGTCCTGGAAACCCTGGGTGCCAAGATGGGCAGCTGTAGGTCAGTGCCCGGCCCCTGGGCTCACGTCCACTGGCCTCTGCTGGACCAGTCTCAAGCAGCCTGTCCGAAGTAGCTGCAGGCCTGGCCGCAACAGAATTGGGATTCCAAATGTCTTCTAAACTCTGCCCTCCCTTCCGTTCCCACTGCCCTGCCCTGCCAGCCCCTGTCCTCTCTTCTGCTCGGTCCCCTTGCCTCTAGCCTCACCCCAGCTTCCACAGTGCCACCTGAGCCACCTGCACAGCCTGCACATCGCACCTCGGGTTCCCAGAGAAACTCTCCAGCACTCCCCATGGAAGCCCCAACACTAAACCAGGGGACCTGGGCCATCCGGGGAGGAACGGACGTGCCTGGCATCAGGGTGAGAATTGGAGGGGCAGCTTCCTCCCAGACAGAAGTGCTGGCAGAGGCCAGAGTTGTTTGCTGAGCCCTCCGTGCCACCGAGCTGGCAGGCGGGGCACCGTGACTGAGCCTCCATCCACCTGGCTCACACAAAGCCCCTCCTGGGCCGGCCCAGCCCTGGGATCCTTCCTGTCTGTGCTCCAGGCACACCAGACTCTTCAGGATGTGGGTGTGGGTCCGTCCCCTTTCCTTTTCCCTTCTTGGTCTGTGCACACATCTTTGGATGCCTTGTCTCCTGCTATCTACTGTCCGCATCAGCCCAGGGGACTTCTCTGTGCTTCGCGATTCTCCTCTGCAGACCGTAGTTACCCTGTTTGTTCCTCTCACTGTAGCTATTTAAAGGGCTGTGCCCCCAGCCACACTGCAAGCTCCAGGATGGGTCATGCCCATTTTATATCCACCCCCTATGCCCCGTCCCCACACCTCCAGGATGGGGACTGGCATAAACAGGCTCTGAGTGAATGAATGCTTGAATAGAAAAGACATAATCTTGTTTGCCCCTTCGACTTTGTCACACAGCAAGATTTAAAAAAATATATATTTTATTGATTTTTTTTTTTACAGAGAGGAATGGAGAGGGAAAGGGAGAGAGAGTTAGAAACATCCATGAGAGAGAAACAATGATTCAGCTGCCTCCGACACAACCCCTACTGGGGATGTGCCCACAACCAAGGTACATGCCCATGACTGGAATCGAACCTGGTACCCTTCAGTCTGCAGGCAGATGCTCTATCCACTGAGCCAAACCGGTCAGGGCTCACAACAAGATTTTGAACGGAGCCCCGGTCCCTGGCTTCATGGTGGAGTTCATGGCATCAGGCTGGGACGTTAGGGGTTCCTGGCGCCCAGGCACCAGGGAGGATGAGTGAAAAGGCCACTTTGGGAGAGCTGGGCTGCTCCCGGGGTGGAAATTAAATAGAATTCATTAGTGCTCCTATGGAACCCTGCTTTTGGAGCATGCTCACATCCGATGAAACCAATAACAACGAAGATAGAATCACTTGGCTATCTTTTTTTTTTTTTTTAAGTAAGAGAAGAGAAAAAGACAAAGATGTTGATGTAAGCGAGGGCCCAGGGCCGGAGGCCAAGGGAAACCCGGTGAAGGCTCCTGTGGCTCGGGGTCAGAGGTCGCAGGAGCAGCCGCTGCCCGGGGACCAAGCTCAAGGCTGTGCAGTGATGGAAAAACCCGGCCGATGAGTCCCCCGCGGACCCTGGGCGCTAACAGGAGCCAGCTGAGCGAGCACAAACAGAGGCGCTGCTGCAGCCGGCGCGGATCCCGGCTTCCTCTGAAATTTCCAGGCCTCCTTTTTCCTGTCGGATTCCAGACAGATGAAATTTTCCTGGCCTCGGCCCTGTTCCTGGCAGCATCTCCCCTCTGAATCACCATAAATCAGGGGCCGGGGGTGGGTGAGCGGTGGGATTTTCCTGATTGACAAGCGGCTGCTGCCCTGGTAACATGGGGGGCTGGCTAAAAATAGCTCTGGGGTGCTTCCCCCCAGCCCTCCCCGTCTACCGGTCCCGGGGAGGTATCTGCTTTGAATTTAAAACGCTGGTCTCTGCCTGTGATTTCCGATCTCATCAGGAAGGGCTGTGGAGTCGCTGCGGGGCCCCCGGGTGGGCGTAAGCGACACCACGGTTTGCGGGATCGCATCGCGGCCCCGTGCATTCCTCCCGGCCTTCATCATCCGCGAGGCCCCCAATTAATTTCAATACAAACACCGGATCCGGCCTCCCCCGTGCCTGCGCAGCCATAACACATGAGGTCATGCCGCTCGGGTGAACCAAACGGGGTGTCAGGGCCGCGGTGGGGGGGCTTCCGGGCGCCCGGAGTTATCTGTCCCGCGTGGCCGCCCTGGCCGGGCTGTGACCGGCCTGGGGTCCACCGTGCACCTCAGCTCGCTTAGCTTCCCTCTATGAGGAATTCTGAAATCTTGTATTTCTTTTCTGTCTCTTTCCCCAGCTCCTCCAGCTTCCTGGGCTGCCACCCCTGTAGATCTTTGAAAATAGCCAGAGTCTCTCCTCTTCCTCTGGGCTCTGGAGCGCACAGCTTCAGCCGCCAGGAGGGCTCTGGAACCGCTTTCTGGGGCTCTTTGTTCTTGAAAATCCGCCTCAGGAGCTTCTTCCTCCAGGAAATCTCTCCCTCACTCCCTTCAGGGTTACGTACTCCTCTCTTCTGTGTTCCTGTAGCCCAGTGGTCGGCAAACTCATGAGTCCACAGAGCCAGATATCAAACAGTACGACGACGACGGACATTTCTTTGGAGAGCCACATTTTTTTAAACGTAAACTATATAGGTAGGTACATTGTTATTCACTTCATTAGGATCCTCCGAAACTGGCCTTTGCTAAAAAAACATCCTCAATCTGATTGAGGTACACGCAAGGGGCCAAAGAGCCGCGGTTTGCCGACCACGGGCTATAGCTCACTGATTCTCAAACGTGAGCCTGCATTGGGATTACCTGGAGGATTTATTACAACACAGATTGCTAGGCCCTCCTCTCCCCCAGTTTCCCAATCAATGGGTCTGGAGCAGGACCTGTAAATTTGTATTTAAAAAAAATATATATATATATTTTTTATTGAATTTCAGAGAAGAAGGGAGAGGGAGTGAGAGATAGAAATATCAGTGATGAGAGAGGATCATTGATTGGCTGCCTCCTGCACGCCTTCCCCTGGGTACCAATCCCGAATCCCGGCATGTGCCCTTGACTAGAATCAAGTCTGAGATGCTTGAGTCTGCAAGCAGAAGCTCTAGCCACTGAGCCACACCAGCTAGGGCTAAATTTGTATTTCTAACGAGCTCCCTGGATTTGCTGATGCTGGTCTACTCCCTTAGGACCATCTCCACTGGTAGAACTTCTCCTGTTGAGTTGCCATCACCTGTTTATTTGTCCTTTCCTTCGACTGAGAGGCTGGTACTGCCTTTTTCATCTCCATAGCTCGATGCTTAGCACAGTGCACGGCACGTGGTGCAGGGAAGTGTCCGCCGGAGGCCTGCTGACTGAGTGAACTGTGGCTATAGGACTGACTTGCTGGTTGCGGAGCTCCATTGAGAGGAGGAGAGCAGAGCCCGCCCCGGACCTGGCTGTTCTTTTCCAGAGAGGGGCTGCTGGATAGGAGGGCTGGTTATTGGGGTTCTCAGGGTCATGTGTGGGGATCACCCCAGTCAAGGTGAGTGGGTGCAACCCTCTTTCTGGACGTCTCCCAGAAAGCCTGAAACAGGAGGCCCAGGACTCAGCTGCCAGCCAGAGATGCCAGGAGTAGAAATGAGGAGTCAGGGCTTCCGCTTGATTTTCTCCTTCTGAGACTCCTGACTGTAAAGGATACTGGGGACCCAGTCCCTTCCCTCGAACCAGGCCAAGATCCCAGCCACACCATCAGGCAGGATCTCACCCCCTGCCCTAACCCATGAGGACACCTCCTATGCCAACCCTCTCTATAGCTGCCCCCTCCCCTTCCACATGCAGAACTGTTTTTCCTATCGTTTTTTATTTTTAGTTAGTTATTTAAATATATAGTTTTATTCCTTTAAGGAAGAGGGAGAGAGAGAGAGAGAGAGGGAGAAACATCCATGATGAGAGAGAATCATTGATCGGCTGCCTCCTGCATGCCCCGCACTGGAGGTTGAGCCTGCAACCTGGGCATGTGCCCTGACCAGGAATCGAACCGTGACCTCCTGGTCCATAGGGTCGAAGCTCAAACCACTGAGCCACGCCAGCCAGGCTTTTCTATAATTTGTTTAAAACACCCTTTCTTTCAGACCTCCATGCCTTTGCTCATGGAGGAACCAGGGAAGCGCTCTCTCAGCATTCCCCTGGTTCCATTTTGCTGGCCGATACCCAAATAATCCATTCAAGGCCAAGTTCAAACGTGCCCACCTCTGTGTAGGTCAGAGCCTCGTTGGGCTCCTATAGGGCAGCAACATCATGGCCTGTTACGTTAGTTCACATGGGTTTGGTTCCTGCCCCAACCTCTGTGCTCCGGCCCGGTTTGTCCTGGGCACTCAGTCAGCACCTGCTCCTCTTGGAGTGCACGCTGGTGAGGGGAGTCGGCGTGGGGCACCTCTGCCACACTAATGGCCAGGGCTGCTTGGTTGAGCAAGGGGTTTCCTCCCCTAGCCCTGATTCCAGGGGTGTCCCTGTCTAGCCACATACTCAGCTGAAAGGGATAACAGGTTGGGGTGGAGGGGGACAGTGACCAGGGGCTGGTGTGGCTCAGAGAGCAGGGACTCCTGAGTCCAGTGGGAGAGCTGGAAGCCTGGTCTGCTTCTTACCACCTGGATCAACTTAAGCTATTTGTTATCACTGAGACTCCGTTTTTTATTCTGTAAAATGGGGATAATAACAATAACCCTCCTTCCAAGGCCGTTGTAAGGAATAAAGAAGATGTATGCTGCTGGGCTTTGGGCACAGGCCTTGGCATGGCTGCCTCTCCCCCCCCCCACCAGAGCTTCAGGACAGGGCCCTGACGCTTTCTCTTCGTAAGTCCCAAAGTGGTCAGCCGTCGGAGAGGGGCGTCCGTC
Source organism: Pipistrellus nathusii (assembly GCA_963693515.1). Taxonomy (NCBI): domain Eukaryota; kingdom Metazoa; phylum Chordata; class Mammalia; order Chiroptera; family Vespertilionidae; genus Pipistrellus; species Pipistrellus nathusii. The sequence continues at coordinate 34,994,252 of OY882873.1, forward strand.
AAGGCTGGAAGCAAGCTGTCTCGCTCAGGCTGATTTCAGCTGGAAAACCAGGCCTCAGACAGGAGGGAGGAAAAATTATTAAAGGATTAAATCCAGAATAATCCTATAAGCCCCAGGAGGCTCCGAAAGCAATAAGCCACAGACTTAAAATCTGATCTGTGAAGCCGTGGGGGCGGAATCAGCATCTGAAGGCTGGGAGTGGGTTTCCAGAGAGCCATGCGGTCAGATGGTTTCTAACAAGTGGCCTCATTTTCGCTGCTCGGACAGCTTTCCTTTTCTTTCTTTTTCTCTCCCCCTCATCTGGTCATGGTTTTTAATAACAATGAGTGAGCTGCAGGACGGGGGGAACTTTAACTAAAATTCCATAAACATAAAAATTTAATTAAAATACACAAGTTGTGAAATTCCATCCTTGTAAAGTGAGATGTCTTGGGACTGGGCCCTGAGCCCCAGGTTGACACTGGCTTCTCCGTGGGCCCTGATAGATGACCTGCAGCCGGGACTGCGCTGCCAGCTGAGGGAGGCGGTGTGTTCCCCACCCCTCCCCCACAGCTCGCTCCTGGATGAAGCAGGTCCCCAGGGTCCAGCCCAGAAAGGCTAAGAGAGCCACCGGGCTAGCGTGGGGGGCATTTCACAGGACGAGAGCCAGGCCCCTGTGTGTGGGCCGTGGAAGGGACCGAGGACTCTGAGGTTTGGGGCCAGTAAGTGTGGTTTGCACATTTTCCCCAGGCAGAGGGAAGAGCACGGATCTGGCCTCTGCAGCCTGGGGTCTTACATTCGAGTCCTGATGGTATCACAGCTAGTTGGACAACTTGAGCAACTCACATCTTTGTGGGCCTCAGTTCCCCCATCTGTGAAGTTAGTTGTTTAGGTTGGATTGGAGGGAGGGGTGTGGGGAGAGAAGCGGATTTTGCAAAGTGTACATTAAGCAGTCTTTTTTTTTTCCTTTTCTTCTTTTTAATATTTCTTTATTGGTTTCAGAGAGGAAGGGAGAGGGGGAGAGAGAACGCCAGTGATGAGAGAGAATTATGGATTGGCTGCCTCCTGCATGCTCCCTACATCGAGCCCTCAACCCGGGCATGTGCCCTGACCAGGAATTGAAGTGTGACCTCCTGGTTCATAGGTCGATGCTCAGCCACTGAGTCACGCCAGTCGGGCTACAGCGAGGGGTCTTAAGGCTTTCACTTGGGGTCTTTGAGGTTAAGGCTCCCTCCCCCACCCCCATCACCTTCCCTGCCTCCTTTAGTCTGTTTTCCTATGAGATTTTGTTTGAACACAGGGTGCCAAGGCTGAACGTGTTTGAGAACCCCTCAGGACACTTCTGGCTGGAATGAGGTGTGAGCTGCTTATACGGTCTAACGCCAGCTTTCATTGGCAGGTGCTCCTCCCTCTGCTGTAATAAGGACCCCACCCTCTCCCCTTCCCCCATCCCATCACCATTTTTTTTTTTTCTATCCTGTTTTTTTGAGTCATGCTTCATTTTCTTTCTTGGAGAGAGGCCTCTTTTGCAGACTCGGGAAGATGTCCCCACAAGCCCCAGGCTACCTCACATCTGCCAGTCACCCAGTCTCTGGGTGCTGGGATGGGATTGGGCCAGGCCTGGGTCAATGGCCCAGTGGTGGTGGGCCGGAATATTGTACATGGCAGTACTTGCAGAAACATGGGACTGGGTAAAGGCAATTCTCTATCTGTACCAAATGGTGACATGGACACCCCTGGGCAGATGAAAAACAAACACACAAATACAACAGAATCAAAACAAAGCGAATGCCTGCCTTACTGGTCCTCGAACTGCTAGCCCAGTCTGCAATATGACTTGATCACAGCATGAGTGATCTCGCCTGTGTGTGTTGAAGCCACAGAGAGGGGCTCATTTCCGGGTCCGGGTCAGTCCAGAGCATAACAGTAGCACCTACAGCGAGCGGGGTGAGGTGATCCTCAAACGGAACCAGCTTAGAAGACAGCAGGGCCCATGATAATGAGGAAAGTCGTTAGTCAGATCCCCAAGTCCCTGGAGGGGCTGGAAGGGGTGCACTGATGTTATTGGAACTAAGGACCGGGTGTTTTAGCTGACATCTGGATCATACACATGAACTATTGCATACAATCCGGGGAATTCGGGGTCCCCTGAAACCCATCTACTGGGGGCCTCCACCTTGGACCCTGCCTACCTCTTCATCCAGCATTTTCTTCCTTCCTTCCTTTCTTCCTTCCTTTCTTTCTTTCTTTCTTTCTTTCTTTCTTTCTTTCTTTCTTTCTTTCTTTCTTTCTTTCTTTCTTTCTTTCTTTCTTTCTTTCTTTCTTTCTTTCTTTCTTTCTTCCTTCCTTCCTTCCTTCCTTCCTTCCTTCCTTCCTTCCTTCCTTCCTTTCACATAATTTTTTTATTGATTTCAGAGAGAAAGGGAAAGGGAGAGAGAGATAGAAACATCAATGAGAGAGAATCATGGGTCAGTTGCCTCCTGCACATCCCCTACTGGGGATAGAGCCAACGAACCAGACATGCGTCCTTGCCTGGAATTGAACCCATGACCCTTCAGTCCACAGGCCAACGCTCTACCCTCTGAGCCAAACCAGCTAGGGCCATCATTTTCTTTCTCCGCACTCATCCGCACACTTCCTCCCATGCCGCGGATTCCCAGGCCGAGCCCCCAACCCTAATACTCAGCTGCCTCTGGCTCCTCTGAGATGTAATACACACGCCCCCTGGGAGTTCTCTGGACTGTTCTCAGAGCACTGCTGGGCCAGCCTGCAGTCCGTATCAGTTTTCCTCCCCCTCAGGATGAGGTAGCAATCCCGAGAGATAAGAAGTCCGGCTACTGCCACCCCTCCTGGCCTGGCTGCCGAGAACCCATCCTTCCCGATGAGGTCATGGCTGGCACACGGGGCTCCACGCGAATGTGCAGCTGTGGGTCGCCCAGCAGGGCAGCTGCCACGATGTGGTGCCGGGCCTCAGCCACGGTGGCGTTTACAGCTACCTGTCTTTTGGAATCTGACAACCGCAGAAAGGATGGAGAAAGGGTTTTGAATTTGTTCCAAGGAAATAATTCAGAAAAAGAAAAAAGGCAACAGGGAAGAAGGTGTCCTTTGGTGTGGTAGTGACATGCCAATCAGCGAAACCGAAAAGAGCAGTAATTCACACAGCCAGCGTTTGCCCTGCACCTGTTCCCGTACCCCACCTGGCGGGCACGTGGCCCAGGTTCACACACTGAGCAGGAAGGAGGCAGGGCTGGGCGTTAAGCCTAAGCTCTTTGGACTGCCTCCTGCAGCCCCACACCCTCCATCTGGAGGTACCACTTGCCTCGTACCAGTTAGGTGAGCTAAGGATGCTGTCTTTTTTTTTTTTTTTTTTTTTAATCAATTGCTGCCTTATTTTGTGCCAGGCACTGGACCAGACATGCTACATATGTGCTCCCATCAAATCTTTCCCAAACCCTGGAGATGGATGTTATTTGAAAGAAGATGAGGACATGGAGGCTCAGAATGGGGATTTGCCCAGAGTCACAGATGTACTTTTAAGTTGGGTCTGATTATTATAATAATAACTATAAGTTTTTTTCTTATGTATTTTTATTGATTTCAGAGAGAAAGGGAGAGGGAAAGGGAGAGATAGAAACATAAATGATGAGAGAGAATTACTGATTGACTGCCTTCTGCACACCCCCTATTGGGGATCAAGCCCGCAACCCGGACATGTGTCTTTGACCAAAATTGAACCCAGGACCTTTCAGTCTGCAGGCCGATACTCTATCCGCTGAGCCAAACCAGGTAAGGCGGGTGTGATTATCACCACTTGTCTGCTGAGTGTCCTCCCCAGGAGACGGTGTCTTTCTCTGGAGCTGTAGCCCCTATAATTGCTCAGTATGTATTGTAGTTGCTGTGGAAGTTCAGTAACTGGTTCACAGCGGTTTTTGTAACACTTCCTGGGGTCTAACTCTCACTCTGGACCAGGCCTCAAGTTTCTGGATGGCGAGGACGGCTGTGGGTGGTGGCTGGGAGCAAAAGGAAGTGAAGGAGAGCTGTACTTCTATTTGAGGCAGCATCTTCGTTTGTGTCTTAACCCCAACAAGGTCATTTGCTTGTGGTCCCATTGTCACCTTTCCCCTCACTCTAGGCCCTCTGATTCATCCTTTGTCCCTCATTCACCAAAGTTTGGACCCAAATCCATTTTCTTAATTTTCCTTAGCAAAACCGAGATAGCATTGGAGTTTTAAAAAAATATTTTATGAGCCAAAACCAAGGTGGCTCAGTGGATAGAGCGTCGGCCTGCAAATTGAAAGGTCTCAGGTTCGATTCCGGTCAAGGGCATGTACCTTGGTTGTGAGAACATCCCCAGTAGGGGGTATGCAAGAGGCAGCTGATCGATGTTTCTCTCTCATCAGTGTTTCTAACTCTATCCCTCTCTTTTTCTCTCTGTAAAAAAAAAAATCAAAATATATTTAAAAAAAATATTTCATGAGCTACTAAGAGAAGTCAAAGGAGAAGTAAAACCCAGGAAGCTAAGCATAAACCTGTTCTGTTTCTATCCTGGATATACCTCACCCCATCACAGCCACGACCAGGCCAGGCTGACTGGGGTTTTTGCCCACAGGGCTGGAAATTTAGAGGCTGTGAAATTTCACAAGAGAATTCCAGAAAGTGATAAAATTACAAATGTTGCAAAATTTACATACTGATGATAGAAACAAAGGGATTTGGCTCTTCCATAGGAAGCTTCCAGAGGCCCTTTGTTAATAACACCCTCTTCGTGACTCACAGATGGAAAAGTCCAAGTTGGCTGGAGGGTGTGTTCCAGGCCCCCACCCGAGGCAGGCCGCCAGAATGCCAGTTTGGGGCTCTGTGTCCTACCACGCTACCACCAGTGACTCACTCCTCACCTCACCTTCCAACTGGTACCAGTCTGTGGCCACTTGATGGAGTCTCTTGCTCCCCAACCCTCTGACTGCGTCTGTCCAACTAGTATCATCTTGTTTCCTGCCCTCTCTGGCCTGGGCTCCTGGCCACACCATTTCTCTTTTGTCCAAGACCAGGGACGCTTCCTCTGGTTCCCTGGACCCCTCCTTCTTAATTCCAGTCAGTTCAGAGTGACGCGTGTCAGCGCTAGGCCGTGCCAGGACTCTGGTGATGCGCACAACAAATTACCTGTGACCCCATATTTCCCAGCGTCCTGTGGGATTGTAAATCCCAAAGTCTTACAACTGCTTCATTAGACAATGTCCTTTGCTTCCATAGGAAGGAAATACTAAATGAGCATCTGCTGTGCCCTGGGTATTTCCCCATTTGCTTTCTTATCTAGCTGTAAGATCTAACATAATAATAGAGCAATATGCAAATTAACCATCACTCTGCTACACAAGCCATGCCCACCAGCCAATCAGAGCGAGTATGCAAATCAACACAGCAAATATGGCAATTGATTTGCATACATGGAGGAAGGGAGGAGTGAAGGCTGAAGATAGCATAGAAGGAAGAGGGAGGGAAAGTGGAAAGCAAGGTGGCTGCAGCTGCTGGAGGGAAAGCACTGACAGTGCATGTGGGCAGGGCGGGGTGAGATGCACAGAGGCAGAGGCAGGAGGCAGGGGGGGGGGCAGCGGGCACAGCGGGTGGGGTGGGTGGGCTGGGTGAGGCGTGCTGCGGTGGTGGCAGTGCTCTAGGCCTCGGAGATAGTGGCAGAGGTGGCTGCGGGCACATTGGGGTGGGCAGGAGAGGTGGGGGTCATGGGAGGGAAGCCCGCCGCAAGTCTTGCAGGAATATTCCTACAACAGGTGCCTAGTAAGATGATAACAGATGAGACAGCAGAGACCAGAGAGGTCAAGGCCCTTGTCCAACACCACACAGCCAGTAATCGGTGGGGCTGGGATTTGAACGGAGGCTTCTCGGACTCCAAAGCCTAGGCTCCTCCCTTCACGCAGTCTCCAAACGAACACGCACAGACACTCAAGAGTCTTGAGGAGGAGTATTTGGTCAGAGATGCTAGAAGATGGAAAGGTCAAATGGGAATGGACTCCGATCAGGGAGGGGCGAGAAGGTGGAGAAGGCAGGTGACAGATGACTTCGCTGATGGAGGAGGAAGGTGATGGGAGGAGGAAGGTGATGGGAGGGTCAAAGGGTTTTGCTTGGACAAGGGATTTGGGATTCCAAGCCTGGAGCCTTTTTCCACTCGGGGCCTTGCTGGAAACACCTCATCTCCCCACATGGGATGAGCTCACTCTTCTGTTGGCCCTGACTCGCCTCCTCTTGGCCCTGGCCGGGACACACCAGCATTTCTGCAGGAGGAATAAGCAATAACAGGAATCTCATTTTTCTCCCTAAAATAATACCTCTCTGTTCTGCCAGCAAGCAGAGCGCTGCTCCCGCCAGCTGTCCTCTGGAAGCCTGTTCCCCACCCAGCATCCAGGAGTCCCGGCGGGCAAGCGGCCCTCCAGTGACCTTGCAGGGTCACCCCCCTCCACGCCCCCACCGGCCTCGCCAGGGCACAGGGGCACTGCTGTCACCAGGGGGGCCGCGGGCTCCCGTAGCTGGTGGCTTCCTTGGCATCTCTCCCTAGGACCTAAGCAATTTCCTACAAGGAAACGAACATTGGAAAAACTATTTTGAACAGGAAGAATTTAATTTTTCTGCAACAGGCTTTTCTCCCCTAAAAAAAAAAAAAAAAAAAGCTTCTTCATTTACCTAAAGGTCTAAACGCCTGGAAATTTCTTCCCTCTGCGCACATTACCCACTTCCTGGCTGCAGAGATGGAAGGACTCAGAGAATTCAGAGGATATTAAACAGATTCATAATGGACCCAGCAGTATAAACATGTCTCAAGTGCAGACAGAAACGCCACCAGTTCCTATTTGGTTTAATGTAAAACATACACCCGTTGTGTCTGCGTTCCCATTTTACAAATAAACAAGGTGAGGAGATGGGCTCTGGAGTCGTCCTCGGGGAGCCAGGTGCCTTCATTCCTTACAGTTTCCAGTCTTCTCCTGCCCACAAACAGCTCAGGAAAGAACGCTTAATGTGGCCATGCAGCCCGCTGCCAAAAGGCAGAGCAAACGGGGGAGGCCCGGCCAAATGGTCTGCAGCCACTCCCACCCTTTGCCGCGATTCCCACCCTGAGGGGCTCCAGGCCCCTAAGAGGGTGTTACCAGCAGAAGAGTCCAGGCATCGGGAGCCCTGGGTTCAAATCCCACCTCTGCCTCCACCACCAGCAGGCTGTATGATCCCAGGCCACTGGGGGCACCTCTCTGTTCTCAGCTGGGTTTCTTCATCTGTGTATCTCTTTAAATTTTTATTTAAAGAATTTAAAATTGATTTCAGAGAGGGAGGGAGAGATAGAAACATCAATGATGAGTGAAAATCATTGATTGGCTGCCTCCTGCATGCCCCCTACTGGGGATCGAGCCCAAAACCCGGGCATTGTGCCCTGACTGGGAATCAAACCATGACCTCCTGGTTCATAGATCGATGCTCAACCCCTGAGCCATGCCGGCCCGGCTGCGTATCTCTCTGGGTGATGGCAAGTGCCATGAGACAAGGTGGGTCAACGTTCTTGGTCAAGACGATACAAGTGGTCTCAGGAACGGCCGCTTTTCCGTTTTAATTCAAAACCAGTATTTCCTACCACTGATTCCTTCAGACCCAGAGGCAGAGGGACGTGTCTCTGTCGGTAAATCTAAACACGCCGAGGCAGGATCATTGACTCCGGTGCCAAAATGACTAACCTGGCCCCATAAGTAGTTCCGCGTGGGGAAATCAGTGGATGGACCCCAGGGTTCAATCACAATGCACCGCCTGGCGCTTCCAGCAGGGGCTCAGCCCGCTGGGCAGAGAAGGACGATGATGAGACATCGGAGGATGCACTGCACAGCCAGACTGCCTGGGCCGTGCCGTGTGACATGGGGCAAATCCCCAGCCTCCTGTGGCCCAGGTTCTTCATCAGCCAAATGCAGAATAACAGAAGGCGCCTCCAAGGCGCCTGGGAGAGGATGACATGCAGTCATCTGTGTGAAGTGCTGAGGACAGCGCCCGGCCCCCCACAAATGGGCTGCAAGTAAGTTCTCAGGGGAACTCTAGGCAGTGACAGTGAAATGTTTCTAGAGAAATTCTTCAGATGAGAAAACTGAGACCCTTAAATGGGACAGGATCCCCTGAAGGTCATACAAGTTCAACCAGCATTTGACTGACAGCTTCCAGGCACCATGGTCATAGTAACAATTGCATGGTTAGCATTTATCGATCCTTTCCTCCATTCTGGGCACCGTGCTAAGCGTATCTCGAATTTTATCTAATTAAGTCATTGCAGCTCTTCTGTGAGAAAAACACCGTTATTCCCATTTTACAGATGAGAAAGTTGAGGCTCAGAGAGGGAAGGGACTTTGCCTGAACTCAGATAGCTGGCGGCTGGGATTAATAGAGCTGGTCATAGGTCTGGGATCCTGGAGTCTACCTTTTTCATCCCTAAATGCCCACCACCCTAGGAGTCCCATTCTTTTTATTTTTTAAAAAAAATATTTGTATTGATCTCAGGGAGGAAGGGAGAAGGAGAGAGAGATAGAGACATCAATGAAGAGATGGAATCATTGATCGGCTGCTCCTGCAGGCTCCCTACTGGGGATGGAGCCCACAACCGGGCATGTGCCCTGACTGGGAATCACCCCCTGGTTCATAGGTAGACGCTCAACCACTGAGCCATGCTGGCCGGGGCAAGCCTGACTCCTGATCTCAGTTCAGACTCCAGTCCTCTCTCATTGCTTCCTGCGACTTCTGCCTGTCCTGGGCTCACCAGGGCCTGGGCGTGCTGTGTCACCGGGTGTGGGAATGGGACAGGACAGCCAGTACCTCCTGTCCAGGTGGGCATCGCCACGTCTCTCCAGATGTTCTTTCCTGCTTCTCATTGTGCTTGGTGCATTTTCCCCTGTCAGGTTCCTGGCCATGCTCGTGTTTAAGGCCCTAAGGGCTCTCTGTTTTCAGACAACAAATTACAAGCCTCCGAGTCTTCCAGGGATGTGGGAAGGGAGATGCTTAGCAGCACTGAAGCATGTGTGTGTGTGTGTGCATGTGTGTGTGTGCGCGCTGTTAGGTGGGATGTCCTTGTGTGTCTGCACGGAAGCCCGTCTATGCAGAGAGAAGCTGGCGGGGGGAGGAGAAGAGGGGATGTACTGTGGGCTCGAGGGCCCGAGGCCGGCTTCCCAACAAGGAGTCCAGGAACCCTGATTCAGACCTGGCCTTCCAGGTTGTCATTATAGAATCCCTGTCAAGGTTGGAAGGTAAAACATGATTACTAGCGAAACCTGATTTTTAGTTCTCCAATGTTGAGACACCTGCAGGTGGACCTCCATTCTTGCCTAAGGCCCCACAACCAACAGGACTGGGCCTGCTTTCCAAAGCCCCTCGTAGCCCCTAACTGACCTGGCCTTGTCGGGTCATCTCTGTGACCCCACGAGCTGGGCCTGATGGTTTTCACTCACAGGAGAGGACTCTGAGGCCCAGAAAGACGAAGGCGCCTGCCTGAGTCGGCGTCACTGGCGAGGGGCGGAACTTGGACATGAAAACAAACCCTCCAAAACCCCTTGTTTGGCTTGTCCGACTCCTGGACCCCTGCCTGCTGTGGGGAGACCCTTCTCCGTGGGGAGGTGATGGCCAGCTCTTCGGTGGGTGCCCAGGCCAGAGGTCAGCTAGGTGGAAGGGGGCACGCGAGAGGCTGGGACTATAATGGGACACACTCACCCCAACAGGCCAACCAAGAAGAGCATCTACTTAGAAGGAAGAAATAGGAGAACTTTGTCGCCTGTCAGATTGGTGGTTCCAGACGGCTCTTGTTTCAAAACCAAAACCATAACCTCACCGAGCCCCCTCTGCCTCCCTAAAGCCCCCCTCTCTCAGCAAACTGAGAGTTTTCCATTGTGGAGGAGGGAAGAAATGCAGCTCTAATCCCCTTTGTTCCATGATTTCATCTCCTTCGCTCTCTTCCCCAGGGACTCCAGGAAAACAGTTGGAGGAGGGAAGGTGGGGCAGGGAGAGGAGCCAGCACTCTCTTCATGGTCTGGGTTTGGGGCAGGAGTGGGGAAAGCCAGGAGGGATAACCCATCCCCTCCCCCCGGCAGCCAACAAGAGCTGGAAACCTGGGAGTCTTCCAGGAGGCCACTCGCCTCATCCCTTCGCCCAGCCCACAGCTTTCCGCCCTACTGATTTCACCTCCTTGACTGTGTCCCCAATGGTCTGCCATGAATACACTCGCTGCCTGAGTGCAGGCCTCCTGGTTCCTCACGGGACTTTGCAGAGGTTCACAGTGATTGCATAAGTGAGTGGTCGGCAAACTGTGGCACGAGAGCCACATGCGGCTCTTTTGGCCCCTGGAGCGTGGCTCTTCCACAAAATACCACGGCCTGGGCGAGTCTGTGTTGAAGAAGTGGCGTTAGAAGAAGTTTGAGTTTAAAAAATTTGGCTCTCGAAAGAAATTTAAATCGCTGTACTGTTGACGTTCGGCTCTGTTGACCAATGAGTTTGCTGACCACTGGCCTAAGGGGTCTCCCAGGCTCCATCGCTGTCCGCCTTGGGCCCATCCCCCACGCAGCTGCCCACGTGAGCCCCGCATCACCCACGGGATAAAGCCAAAGCTCAAGGACTTCTAGTCCTTTCCTTGCCTCCTCTCCATCCTCGGTTGTCACGGTGTCTGTTTGACACGGCACTGCTCAGCCACCCTGCACTCCTCGGGGTGCTGTCCTTCACCCTCACCCCACCCAGAAGCCTCACATTCTCTCTCTTTCTCTGTGGCCGCACCACCACTTCTCCTAGGGGCTCCTACAGTCCTTCGTGCTTATCTCGATCCCATACTTACTCCTTAAAAAAAAAAAAATCAGTCACTTATTTCTCACCCACTAAGACCCTGGAGGGAGGAACCTTTTCCATATTTTTACCTTTTGCTTTCCCGGCCCTAGCAAAATTCTCGGCCATCAGTCCTACTCCCTTCCTGCTGCCTGATATGACCCCACTTTTCTCCCATTTATAGATGAATGCACACACATCAACTTTTACTTCTTCCCAAACCAAAATCCCCATGAAAAAACAGATTTTTTTTTAAAGCATAAACCCACGAGAACAAGGAGACCAGGAGAGGCAACAACAAACAACTCAGTCTTACACCCGCGATGAGGAAAACTGAGAGCCATCAGCTTTTCATTGCTCAGACGTTGGTCATGGTGGCGCTGGGGACCTGGGGAGCCTCTGGGGAGACGGGTGAGTGCTAAGGCAGATTGAAGATCAGAGAAGCAGCCCGTTCCTCTCACTCTGAAATGCTAGTGGCATAGGGCTTCTGAAGGCCGTTAACAAGCCGATGTACGGTGCATATTGAACCCAGGAAAGGGATTTGCTAGGCAGCAGCTTATAAACATATTTACCCTCAAAACATTTTCTTCCCGCCTTTTAACAGCTCGAGGGAGTAGCTTGGGCCATGCTTTTAAAGCTTTCCAGTGGCTGGAGCACATATGGGAGGTTATTCCAAATCTCCATTTGAGCAAAGCTCTTCATTCAGGTCTGTGTAAGTTCAAGGTGGTGCACAGACAAATAACTTAACTTCCGTATATTGAGGAATGATTACTACAATAAGTTGAGTTAGTGTCCATCATTTCACATAGATACAAAAAAGGAAAGAAAGAAATATGTATTTTCCTTGTGATGAGAACTTTTAGGATCTACTCTCTTCTATGTGTGGTGTGTGTGTGTGTGTGTGTGTGTGTGTGCGTGTGTGTGTGGTGGTGGTGGTGTATGTGTGTGTGTGTGTGTGTGTGTGGTGTATGTGTGTATGTGTGTGTGTGTGTATATGTGTGTGTGTGTGTGTGTTACATGCCATTGAGTTGACTCTGACTTCTGGCAACCCTCTGAGTGAGCGATGCCCACCATGCCCTGTCCTCAGCAGTCCTCCTGAGCCCCTGTGGACTCATGCCCGTGGCTTCTTTTATGGAGTCAATCCATCTCATCTTTGGTCTTCCTCTTTTCCTGCTGCCTTCCATGTTCCCAGCATTATCTCTCTCCCCCCCCTCCACCCCTCAAAGAGCCCTGCCTTCCCATGGTGCACCCGAAGTAGGACAGCGTCAGTTTTGTCATTTCTGCTTCCAGCGATGCTTCAGGTGTAATTTGCTCCAGGAGCCATTTGTTCATCTTCCTGGTGGTCTAAGTGTCCACAGAGCTCTCCTCCAGCGCCAACTTTCAAATGTACCACACGCAGCGTTAGCTATAGCTATCACATTGTACGTTTAACGCGATCATTATTAGACTTATCACTATTTTTAGAAACAGAGCTCGGGATTGGAGTTTAGGGGGGATAGCCCCGAGGCATGCTCTCTACTCTCTCTGACCAACAAAAGCGGAGTCACATGCAATTCTACATTTTTTAGTTTCCACATTCAAAAAAAATAAAACTAAACTGGATGCATTCATTGTAACAATATATTTTATGGAACACAATATATCTAAAATGTAATGTGTAGTCAAGAAAACACGTTTTAATGAGATATTAAACATTCTTTTCTTTTCTTTTCTTTTTTTTCTTATTTAGCCTTTGAATTGCTGTGTATTTCACATGTGCATCTCTGTTCAAATACATGTGGCCAGTGGCACCACATGGAACAGAGCCATCCAGATAGTCCCTCGGGGACCCTTGTGCAATTGTGGGTGGTGGTGGGGGCTCCCTCAAAGGGCGTGATGGGGGAAGAGTACCCCTGGGTCCCCTCCGTGAGAGGAGCAACCCAGATCTCCTGGAAGGAGGGGGGGAAAGGCAAAAATCTCTCCCATCTGTTGAGTATTAACCTCTGAACCATTTAGCCAAACATTGGCTTCTCTTGTCATTCGATAAGGTGTATCCAGCAAAGGGAGATGAGAAAATTGGGAGGCTGTTCCTTTAAATGACATCAGCAGGGGGCTTGTTTCTGCCGCGGGGGCTCGGAGGGTCCCGTCTGGGCCATCACATCGCAGCAGCACACTCAAGGACAGATTTGCGTGCTTTCCTCCGCCTGGGCGTCCAGGCGTTCCTGGGGATAGAAAAAAAAAGCAAGAGGGATTTGAAAATAAAGCCCGTGCACGGCAGACTGTCTGCCCTGAGCCGGGGCTGCAGCAAGGGTGATTACGGGGGAAGGCATGGTTTGTGTCACCGTCACACGGAAACGTCCGTCGGCTTTTCTGCAGAGACAACACCTCTCAGTCTTCTGGAGGCTCTGTGTGCAGACTTCCGGAGCTGTCGGGGACCCGCGAGGCCATCCTGACTGCCCTGGACCCCCTTGAAGTCAAGTCTCTTGGCGAGATGGGCCAGGGAGCAGTCTAGACAGATAGGGACCTCCACAGTGGCCAGCCGGCTTCCGCTGGCAGGTCTGACCTGTTGAGAGGCCTTCAGACCCGGGGCAGAAGGGTGGGGACCCAGGATTTGGCTGCTGTTTCTGGTCCAGCCCTCCTTCCTGCCCTCCTTCTGACCTCCCACTGGTGGGAGCAGGTCTTCTCCCCAGGCCCCAGGCCTTCCTAGGCCCCACCCGGGGTGAACTGAGGCTGGAAGGAGTCAGTCTGTCAGGAAAGAATGCCTTGTATGGTCTCGAACTAGTCTCCTTTCTCTGGGCCTCAGCTTCTTCACGGATCAAAGGAGCTGGATGAAATGGTCTCTAAGATCCTGTCCACTCTGCCCAGGGGGGTGTTTGGTCATAGGATTCCTCCAACGGGGAGGGAACAGGCCCTCTCTGCTCCTCCCCGTGACTCACAGCTGATAAATCAGGAACCTTCTCTGCCATCTTGTCTGGACGCATCTTGCCAAAGCTTCAGTCCTTTGCTCCAGTCTCCGTGGTTCCAGATCCAATGTGGTCTCCCCTGTCTCCTCCCCGACTCAGGAGTTTTGTATCTCATATGTCACGTCTTCCCTGGGGACCCCCTCTCCCTGAGCACAGATGAAGCCCACGCCCTGGGCTGGGCTCTTTCATGCCTGTTAGCTTATTTAATCTTCCTAACAGCTCAGAGCGATGACAAGTCCCATTGCAGACAAGGAAACTGAGGCTCAGGAACTCCAGCTTGGCCAAGTTCCCACACCAGAAGGAGGCAGAGCCAGGATTCAGACCGGATCGGTTTGACTCTAAAGGCCAGATTCTTTCCACGGAGCCTTTTAAACACCTCTGTGTGTCACTCAGCCATCTGGGGTTCTTCCTGGATGAGGCTCCTTGAGGACAGGGGAGGCAGGTTGGCAGAGCAGACAGCGCCTGGAATCTGGCTCCAAAGACTGAACCCTTTGGCAGACGGGGGAAGAGGAAGGGAAGTGCTCAGGGCTCAAAACTGGTTCAAATGTGATAATAACTCGCGTCCAAGGCTTTCTGCATGTCACTTCACACCAGTCCCATCTCAGGTCATGCCCAGCGTGGCTGACCAGCCTGGCTTGTCAGAGAGAGCCCACAGGACACAATGCCCAACAAAAGGTGCCATAATTTCCAACACAGAGAAGATGTGTGACCTTGGGCAAGGTCCTCCAGCTCTCAGAACTTGGCTTTCCTCATCTGCATAATGGGCATAAGATCCCCGTCCAGGTCAACAGGCAGCAACAGTGCAAAGACTTCACTGGCTTTGACGTAATAAATCGATTTTTATTTAATATATTTTATTGATTTTTTTACAGAGAGGAAGAGAGAGGGATAGAGAGTTAGAAACATCGATGAGAGAATCATCAATCAGCTGCCTCTTGCACACCCCCATTGGGGGTGTGCTCACAACCAAGGTACATGCCCTTGACCGGAATCGAACCTGGGACCTTCCAGTCCGCAGGCCGACACTCTATCCACTGAGCCAAACCGGTTTCGGCAACAAATTGTTCTTTTCTTACTCTCTCATAGCGCCCATCCCACTGTCGCCTGTAGCACATGCCTGGCAGGTATGTGTTGGGCCTATACTAGTCACCAAACTCTGGGCAGCCCTTTAGAGTTTACTGAATATGTCCACACTTTATGTTACTATTATTTATTTACTTTAAAAAATTGGTTTCAGAGAGGAAGGAAGAGGGAGAGAGAGACAAAAACATCAACAACGAGGGAGAATAATTGACCAGCTGCCTCCTGTACATCCCCATTGGGGATCAAGCCTGCAACCCAGTATGTGCCCTGACCGGGAATCCAACCGTGACCTCCTGGTCCATGCTCAACCACTGAACCACATCGCCTGGACTATTATTATTCTTTAATTCTCCCAGTAGACCTTTCAGAAGGCAGGGCTGCCCTTGATCTTGGCTCTAGGGTACAGACGGGGAAACCGAGTCCCATTTTTTACGGCTCCCGGCTGGCTGAGGAGTTGGGGTGCTTTTTGCTGACAGCTCTCTGTCTTCTCGTCATGTAGAGGGGACGGGCCCGTCAGGGCAGCTCAGCGGCCAGCTGTGGCCCAGATGTGCGGGCCGGATGGCCACAGAGGAGGTGGGTGGGAACATCCTCCCATTTCCTCCCTGGAAGACAAATGGGCTCCGGGGCCCTGGAGGCCCTGAGGCCTCGGCTGGCTTAGGAACCTCCCGGAGCCTCTGTGAGGAGGGCGGGCGCTGTGCTCCTCGGGAGGACAGCTCCTCCATGGGAGGTGGCTACTGGGAAGATGAAGCTAGAGGCCGGGGGCTCCGCCAGCCGCCTCCCCTGCCCTCACAGCATAATTCTCTAAATAAGCTTGTTCAGGCGCGAGGGCCTCTGCGCCTTCCTCTGGGTTTGAGCAAAGGCAGGCCTGAGAGAAGAGGGAGCCATCCTGGCCAGCATTTAAAAAAAAAAAAAAAAAAAAAAAAAAAAAAAAATATATATATATATATATATATATATATATATATATATATATATATATTATTGATTTCTTACAGAGAGGAAGGGAGAGGGGTAGAGAGTTAGAAACATCGATGAGAGAGAAACATCGATTAGCTGCCTCCTGCACCCCCCCCACTGAGGATGTGCCCGCAACCAAGGTACATACCCTTGACCGGAATCGAACACGAGACTATTGAGTTGCCAGGCTGACGCTCTATCCACTGAGCCAAACCTGTTTCGGCATGGAGGCAGCATTTTGAATGATCTCCCTGGCCATGGTGTGAACACACTCATACACACACACACACACACACACACACACACACACACACAGAGCAAAAACACGCTCATGCAACCATACCCACGTGGACATGCATGCATATGACCCACATACTCGTGCACACATGCGTACAAACATGCAGGTACATCCTCACCTCCCAGGAGCGACCATGAGCTCCCTTAAGCGTGGGGCTGGGGGGGGGAGAGGGGGAGGAAGGAAGCTGGGTGTCATATATCACTTCTCTCCAAATAGGCAGTGTCCTCTCTGCCCAGAGTGGGGGTGGCCCCCGCCCCCCGGCAGCCATGTACTGGCCTCAGGAAGGAGCCCCTCTGGCCCATATTTCACAGACACCCCAGACAGAGCCTGCTGTCAGGAGCGCTGCCTGATTTCCTCCCCTGACCGCCGGCCCGATCCCCCCAACAAAGAGGGGCATTGTGTCCGCCTCCCCACCCTGGCATCTGCTCCGCAGAGATCCGTCCGGGACGCACAGAGGGGATTTGGGGGCTGAAGGTGCATCCTGCACCACAACCCCCAGAAGGGCCACAAATTCCTGAGCTTACAGAGTCTGGGCCGGGCTGGGGGTACCCCAGTGTTGCAGACCTCGGCTGCCCCAGCAACCCCCCTCTTCCCAACAATCCTCTCAGGTCCCCAAAGCTCTGGGAAGGGGAGAGGTGGGTGAGGAAAACATTTAGCACGGAGAGGCGGAGGGTGAGGAGGCATTTTGGGGGAACTGTGCCTCCTCACCCTCTCCCAGAAGAAACACGGCCGCCGTCCTTGGCTTTGCCTCCTGTGGGCAACTTTAGGACAGCTGCTGGAGAGAGGCGGTTCTGCCTGGTTTTCCTGCTTTGGATTGTCTACAGGCTGGGGAGGGAACGTGGGTGCAGGGGTAGTGCTGAGGGCAGAGAGAAGGAAGGGAGAGTGGGCTGGCCAGAGAGGACTGAGGGTTGAGAACCACGGTAAGACTCCCGGGAGGACGCTGTCTAGCAGTGTCCTGGGCAGCCACCCTGGAAGCGGCAGCTCCTCCCCGGGTCCCCGGGTCAAGGGCCCATGGAGGGGTGTGTGTTGGGGTGGGAGGAGGATGCTTTTGGCAGCTGGATTGCCCTCATAGGTGCGCTGCAGGCTGCTGCATGAGGCCACGGTGTGGGAGTAGATGGGAGTTCTGCTCTGGGCCACCACATGAGAAGCAAGTCTGAATCTAGCATCCCCCAAGACCTTGATCTTCATCACTACCCCTACTGCTTCTCGTCGGTGCTGCTTATCTGGACAGTTTGGTGCTTTGAAAACATTTTGCCCATAGTGTCTGCTTATTTTTTGTAATCAAGGTAGAGGAAGGCGTTAGAATGCTTTGTTTTTGTACACCAAGAAATTGGCCCAGAGAGGGTAAGTGGTCTGCTTAAAGTCACACAGCAAATGAGTAAGAGAGCAGATATTGAAACCCAGGTCTCCTCCTCCTTGCTCTGTGCTTTTGTTGTCACTGGGTAGCAGCCTCCCTGTGGAAAGAGAAGAAAACGCTGTCTAGAACATGGCGTGTGTGTGTGTGTGTGTGTGTGTGTGTGTGTGTGTGTGTGTGACAGAGAGAGAGAGGGAGACAGAGAGAGAGAGAGAGAGAGAGAGAGAGAGAGAGAGAGAGAGAATCTCACCCTACCGAGAGTCCACTCTGAGCCAGGTACTGTGCTAGGCACTCTGCAGATCTGACCCCTGGGGGTCTGGCTCTGTCTCCACTCATCATGCCCAAAACTTAACACATAGTTGGCACTCAAGAAATATTTTTTTGTGGAATGAATGAATGAATAAATGAATGAATAAATCTAAGCCATCAGCCTATGAATAAATACAATCTATTTTTTAGGAGCATTTTTCAACTACTGTTTTTAAGCACCATAACTTCTGCAGGCCACTGGGATAAGAAAACTAAGGCTCAGAGAAATTAATTGACTTGACCAAAACCACATGGCCAGTTCGTGGCAGAGCGTGGGTCAGAACCTCAGTTCGTCAGTCCCTGAAGTGTGTGTATGTGTGTGTGTGTGTGTGTGTGTGTGTGTGTGTGTTAGGAGCTGGGGTAATAAGGAGTAAGGGATTTCTCTTCCTCCTGTGAAGAGTATATTAAAAGAAAACAACCAAAGACAGCACAGTTCTACCGGGCAGGCGTTCAGCTCAGACACAGGCGTTCAGCTCTAGCCAGGTGTGCTGGGTGCTTTAGACAGGATTTGTGCTCTTGGAAAACTGGTTTTAAATCATTTTTTTAAACACAAATAAAACCATCCTTTGCAGGCCTGGGGAAGCCTGCTGGCCGATGAGAGGAATTCTTTAGAGACTTTGAGTTTGCCCTACTGGATTTTCTCAAAGCATGGCCAATCAGCGGGATGGTAGAGAAAACGGGCGGACGGGCTCTGGCCATAATCAGCACAGTCTCAATGGTGGCCACCCTTCACGGGGGCTCGCAGACCCAGCTGAGCCTGCTCCCTTCCCAATAACGCTGGAGTTGAGCCTGGCCGTGGGCCCCAGCTCTGGGGACAGGCTGGAGTCCTGAGCCAGCAGCCCCGGTTAGAAAATTAATAAAGAATGAGAAGCTCTTGCAGCCAGGCCCATGGTGAGAGACGAGTTAGGTCATGTCTCTTTCTGTTCAATCGGATATTAGTCCCAACCCTGATGTCACCTTTAAGTTATTAAGCATCACCCTCAGAGACTCGCGTAAGCGGCTCACAAGCCTCTTATCAGGGTAGGCAGGCCCTGGACGCTGTTTCTTTGCAACTGCAGGTCAAAGGGAAGAGGCTCATTCAGGCTTCAGACAGAGCCCAGGCCTCAGGGGGGGAGTGAATGACAGATAATCTCAGTCCTGTGGCCAGAATCTGAGATGGTTCCCTTGGGCTACCAGGGCAAGTGTCCAGTGCACCCTTTTTGGGCAAGAACACGGCTGGCCAGACCCAGTGGGCTGTAAAAACCTGTCTAGCTTCAAGCCAGCTAGTCTAACCAGCTTCTGGGCGAGAGCTTCCCTGTGTGGTCCATGTGGCCTGCAATGGGCACTTGTGACCTGAGAAGCCAGGCAATACCACTAATTTAACAAGTCCCTTATCTATCTATCTATCTATCTATCCATCCATCCATCCATTCATCCATCTATCCATCCATCCAACATCCATCCATCCATCCATCCATCTATCCATCCATTCAACATCCATCCTCCATCCATCTATCCATCCATCCATCCAACATCAATCCATCCATCCATCTATCCATCCATTCAACATCCATCCATCTATCCATCTATCCATCCATCCAACATCTATCCATCCATCTATCCATCCATCCAACATCCATCCATCCATCCATCCATCTATCCATCCATCCAACATCCATCCATCCATCCATCCATCCATCCATCCATCTATCCATCCATTCAACATCCATCCATCCATCCATCTATCCATCCATCCATCCATCCAACATCCATCCATCCATCCATCCATCCATCCATCCATCTATCAGTTCTTCCAACATCCATCCATCAATCCTTCCATACCATAACTACCTATTGAGCATCTGTTATGTGCCAGGTATCATGCTAGCAGCTGGGAATCAAACGATCAGAAAAGCACATCTCCTTTTCTTCCCTCCAGCTTACAAAGCAGACCACACACGAATAAGCAAACAGCAAATAGAAGAGTTGCAAACTGTGGTAAGGGCCATAAAGGAACACACACAAGGTGGGGAGACAGATAAAAGACCGCAGTGGCCAGGGATGAAGGTGGCATTAGCGAAGGGCATGGGTTTGAGCTATTACTGAAGGTGTCTATTAATGGTTTGCAGCAAATGGGACCGAGAAGGCAACCACTGAGAGAAGGCACCTGGTGAGAGCCCCGTGCTGTGTGGCCAGGAGAGGAGGCAATTGACAATTGCCGCATTGGTAGTTGTAAGGGATTAGTTGGCACAGGCCCCTCTGCCTGGCTGGAGATTTTATAACTCTTAATGGAAAACGTTTTCACTCAATGGAAGAAAGAAAGCCACCCACCATGAGCTCTCCTGGTTCCTAGAACTGTGGCGGTTTGGGGGGATCCAGAGAGGAAAGAGTGGATCTCTGCCTGGCACTGGTTCTCTTTGAACACAAGAGCTGTAGGAAAATATGCTACCACTGCAGCACCTGGCCCAGGCAGGTGGGTAGATTTCTGAAGCCCTGAGCATCTCTCCCCTCCCCCACCACTCCTAGGCCCTTTCCTTTAGAAATGGATTCCCTACTTGCTTCATCTCTTTCTCCTCCCTGCCTCTCTCCAAAGGCTCTCTCAAGGATGGAGAAACCCATTACCGACAAGTTACTGTCTGGGAATTTTTGGTTGTTTGGATTCCTTCTGAGCCACCATTTCTGGGTATAGTCATGGTTCACATCAGGGAGTCACAGAGGGGTGGCCTTGCTTCCCCAGGAAAAGCAGAGGGTTTTCACCAACTAGAGAAGCAGCTGGTTCCAACTGCACTGGCCAATCAGACAGCAACACTGAAGCGTGGGAGGAGCTCAGCGAGTGTTCGAAAGAACCAGAAAACACTTGATGGATGTGTGTGTGCGCCCTTATTTCACCATCAGACTCCCCACAATGGATTTTTAACTCTGTTTATTGGGGATGTTAAAATTCTCATATAAAAGAGATTTTTTCCCCCCTCTATTGATTTTAGAAATTGGCTAATGGTGCTGCCTGATGTCAGACATTGCCTATGATTGAAAAATGAATTGAGCCTCATTCCTCTGTGTTCCTTTCGAATTGTCCCTTTAAGTGCTCCTAAAATGCCTAAGTCCTTGGTCTGGGAGTCCAAACAGAGGAGAATCAGCAAAATATAGGAGAGAAATCACTGTGCGCGTGCTTAGGGCAAGGTGGTGACTTGGTATTGCTGGAGAATGGAGTTTGTGATACGGGTGGTGTGGGTCAAGGCAGAGGTAGTGGGCAGAGCTTGAGGGCCCTGGAGGCCTGTGCAGGGTTTTAAGACTTTATTTTGTAGATGATGGGAAGTCACCGATAGGTTTTAAATCAGGGTGACATGGATTTGTATGTGTGTGCGCGCGCGTGCATGTCATTGCTCTATAGCAGGGATGGGAACCTTTTTTTCTGCCAAAGGCCATTTGGATGTTTATACCACCATTCTTGGGCCATACAACATTATCAACTTAAAAAATTAGCCTGCTATATCTGGTCAAACATTTAACTAACTCACCCCTAATGCCTTGGCAGGGCCAGACCAAATGATTTCTTGGCCTCACACGGCCCGAGGGCCGGACGTTCCCCACCCCTGCTCTAGGGGTTGGACTTCAAGGAGCCACAGCTTTGAAAGATGTGGGCAGTCTGAACAAAGGCAATGGTGGTACAAAGGCCAAGAACGCAGTGGGTATGAGACATATCTACACAGGAAGTGAAGTGGGCAGGGCCAGGTAATTGATTGACTCTGCAAAGCCGAGAGGTGAGCATCAAGAATGTGTCCCAGGGCTCTGGTATGAGTGAGTGGGTAGGTTATTGTGTTGCCAACTACAATGCAGGATTCAGAATGCAGGCCAAGGAGCCAGCCTCGTCGGGGGAATGGAGACTCCCCCTTCGGATATTTTAAGTTTGAGGTGCCTGTAGCCATCCAGGTAGCACAGGGAAACAGGCAGAGGAATATGAAACCTTACGCTCCCAGATGGGGCATAGGGAAGTGTTGGCCAGATGCCAGAATGCCAGGACTCCAATCCCAATGTCATCACTGGAGCCGTCAGTTTTCATGAGGTGGTGCAGCGGTGACAAATGATCCCCAAATCCCAGTAGCTTACGACAACAGACTTCTATATCCTCACTGACATATATGCAGGCAATGGGTTCTGCAGCCCAGGCGATTGGTGGAAGCCCTCTCAGCCACATTCAGAGGGAAGAGAGCAATGGCAGAGACCAGGATGGCTCTGAAACTTCTGCTTACTAGTAGGCCAGCAGCCAGCGCTTCTGCTCACTCTCTATTGGCCAAAGCAGGTCACAGGGACAAGCCTGGATTCAATGGCGCAGAGAAGTACCTTGGAGAAGGGAAGGGAGTTATTTTTTAATGGGTACAGAATTTGTTTGGGAAGATGAAAAAATTCAGGAGAGGAAAGTGCCAATGGTTGCACAACAATGTGAAAGTACTTAATTGCACAGAACTGTACACGAACAACGGCTGAAATTTTATGTCATGCATATTTTACCACAGCAGGGAAATGTAGGTAGATGGGGTCATCTCGGGAGAACTTGAAGAGGGGGAAGGCAGTGGACAGAAGGAGAAGATCTTGGGAACCAGCAGGGGGTCAGCAGCATTGAGAAAGGGGTCTACACGGAAGACATAAAAGGAACATTCTGGATCGATGAGGAAAACCCAGAGAGGCCAATGTCCTATGAAGCTACTGGAGTGAAGCTGGGAGGGAGTGTTAGAGTCCTTGAAGAGGTCTGTTTTGCTTAGCTTTGGACCTGACCCTTCTCGGTGGCACCTTGATTTTGGTGGATCCGCTTTCCTCTGCCAGCTCCTGAGGATGGCATTTCTGGTCACTGCCCACACCTGGCCAGTGACCTCAAAGCTGATTCCTGGCCAGGTCTCCTCTCCCAAATCCCTCCCTCCTTCCCTCCTTCCCTCCCCTTTCTAGCCAGTCCTATTATGTCCATTGTTGACATCTCAGGGAGACAAATTTTTTTTTAATTAAAAAGACATAGAATTAGGGACATTTTTTTTCTTGTGTTATTTTTATTACTATCGATGTATATTGTTTTACCCTGAAAAACAAAACAAAACAAAACAACAACAAAACTTCCGAACTTTGATTTTAAAAATTAGGGATGGTTAGTTTATGGTCGAGATTTCTTTATTAACAAAAGAGTTCATCTTTTGTATACAGAACTTTTGACTATTCAATAAGCCAGAGGATAGGGAAGTTGAAAGCTAAAATTTTACAATGGGAAACAGGACCGTGCAGTTGTATGGGAGAAAGATTGATTTTTTTTGGGGGGGGGGTGGGGAAGGGGGAGACAGCAACAATTACATTTGCACCCCTGGCCCCAGTCCTGAAGAGCCTAAAGGGGGCACCTTTTTCTAGATATCTTCTCCCCTTTGTTGTTGCTTCTAGACCCTGGTCCACCCTCACAGGAGCATCGGAGGACTGCACACAGAGCTGTGATCCTTAGCTCTGCAAGGAAAAGGTGTGGGAGCTTTGCATGTTTTACTGATTTTATTTTTCCAGGAGTTTTCTTACTAAGTGAATTGACCTCGCACAGTTACCTTGATGCAATCTTAAGAAAATAGATGAAGTATGATTTAGAGAAAGAAATTACGCATGCTCTAACCAGCCATCTCACTTGGCAATCATTTCCCACAACAGCGGTCCTTTTGGGATGGGGAGGTGGGGTTCTTTTTTTCTTTTCTTCTTCTTCTTCTTCTTTTTTTTTTTTTTTTACAAGTGAATGATTAAATATACATACAGGAGATCCAACTCTTGCTGACCTCCCTCTGCGACAGCAGCTGGCATGGGAGATGGAGCACTGGGGCAGGCAGGGGGTCTCTCTCTCTCGAGGGCTTCCGTTGTCCCAGGCTGTTCGGCCATCAGTCCTGGACTGTCACCCCGGAGGACATGGGCAGTCCACACCCATAAACTAGCAGCTCCTCCCATAAAAGTGGCATTTGTGTGGAACCCGTCGGAGCGGCCCAAACGTATCCTGTGGAGAACGGGGGGGGGGGGGGGGGCTGCTTGGTCGTCCCCGTGTGCAGTTGGTCTTGGGAAAGCACAGGACACTGCCGCTGAGGAGCCCTGCTCTCCCGGCTCCCACATTCCCAGCCCCTTGCCCGGCAGCCCTAGAACATGGGGGACGCTTTCCAGCCCTCAGTTCAACAATGTGAGCATCTGGGTCGTTTTCCAATCCAGAAGTTGTGGATTTAAAAGGTCTACCTGCTCCATTGGTCTGGATGCTGCCCAACAGTCCCAGCTGTATTTCTGAATTAATTTTGAAAAAGCAGGTGGTGTCCTGGGTCCATTCTCATCTCCCTCCACCCCCCCTCAAGTTAAGCCGGTGTGAACGGGCCTGTACAGAGATGTAGGCGCACTGGCATGTTTTCCCGCTGTCTTCTTCCGGCCAGTGCTACTAAGCTTGCCCACCTCACAGCCAACCCATTTGGAGACCGGGATGGTTTCTGATTCGCAGCAGCTGAGTTTCGGCCCTCAACCCTCCTCACTCTGATTTTCCCAGGGGTTTTGGGACAACTCAGGGCCCCCAAAGGCTCAGATAGAGAGCCCAGAAAGGAAAGGTGGTCTCGGGTGTGTGTGTGTGTGTGTGTGTGTGTGTGTCAGTCATTTCCCTTCTTGTGAAGCATTAGCTGTCATGAGTCACCAGCTGGTCCCAAGGCCGCTCCCCCAGCAGGCCAGGTGGTGTTCAGGCCTGGAGGAGGCCTGGCCGACGTAGGAGGAGGCTGGCAGGGGAAGGTGTGGGCAGCAGTCAAGAGAGCCTGGAGTTGCCCCCCGGATTCACTCAGGTCTGATCTGGCTGCTGAAGGGGATTCACAAGGATTATGGGAAGAAAAGGCCCTGGGAAAGGGGTAGCTAAGACAGCAATGCTGGACAGAACTTTCTGGAAAATATTAAGGCTCCCAGGAACCACTAGGCAGCTTCATGTCCAAGAGTCACTGCAAGATATGGGAAGGCTGCCCTGGGGTGGGAGGAAAAAGGGGACATTGGGATTGGGGTGGGGGGGTTGGGTAGGGGCTCAGTCCTCAGTCTGTTTTTCTCCGTGGAGAACCTCACTCCGAACTCGGAGAAGCTGCAGAGTCCCCATCCTCGGGGTCCTGCCCGTGAGGGGAGATGGGCTGGCCCCCCTTCACACGCTTCCACTTCATCCTTCGGTTCTGGAACCACACTTTGACCTGACAAAGGAAGTAAAGAAGCCGGGTCAGGACAACCATCTCTCCAACAGATACTCAAGCTAGCCAGGGGGCAGCTCCAGGGACCCAGCTCTGAGCACTGCTTGTCCCTCCTCACTCCTCCCAAGGCTCCAAGAACAGAGTCCAAAGGAAGGACATACCCATCTGCTCAGAGGCCTGTCTTGTGTCTCCAGATTGAAGAAAAAAAAAAAAAAAAGTCCCAGGCACACATGGGGACAGTTTCTACAAGTCACTCGTCCTTGGCTCCACCCCCTTTCACATGCCCCGCCCCTCCTGTGCTACCACCCCCTCCCTCTGGCTTCTGTTACCCAAGGGTCTGGGAGCAAAGGAAACCAGCCTCATCTCTGGGCACATTTATAGAGCTTAGAAAACGCTGCTGCTTCGCACATTTTCTCATCTGGGCTGCATCCAGAGTGGGGTTATGACCCGTCTTGAGATGGAGACCCAGAAAGGGTGGGAGACATGTCCCAAGGGTCACAGGCCTAGGACGTGGTAGAGGCAGGATTGGAATCTGAGTCTCCTGATTCTAAATCCAGCCCTCTGGCAGAGCGCCATCTAATACTATTGTTACCACCATCATCATCATTATACCTCGCTCCACGTCAGAGCATGGGTGTGGGTGGAATGCTCTAAGGGAAAGCCCAAAACAAAGGGCTAGGAAGTCCTTCTCGGCGTGTGCCCAGGAACCAGCCCGTACCGGAACCACCTGCAGAACGTATTAGAAATGCAGATCCCAGGCCCCCTCCCCGTGATTACTGCAAAGTCACTCTCCGGAGCTCCCACATCTACATGCTTCAAACGAGCACCTAGGTGACTCCAGTCACACTCAAGCTTGAGAATAACCAGATCAGGGGTTCCAAGGCTGGGTGCAGGTGAGAATCCCCCTGGGGGACCTTTAAATAAACTCTGATGCCTGAACTCTATTCCAGTCCCATGAAACCAATCCCATCCCATCAGTGTCATTAAAATCTCCCCAGGAGATTGTCGGGTAAAGCCACAGTTGAGGTCCATTGGACTGGGCAGAGGGAGAAGCCGTGGGGAAGATGCAGGGAGAGGGATGAGAGAGCCCAGGAGAGGAGGGATGCCCAGGAGAGGAGGGATGCCGAGCCCAGGAGAGGAGGGATGCCCAGGAGAGGAGGGATGCCCAGGAGAGGAGGGATGCCCAGGAGAGCAGCTGCGTCCCCAGAGCTCCCACCTGCCTCTCGGACAGATCCAGGTTCACAGCGATCTCGTATCTCCGGAGCCGGGTCAGGTAGTTGTGGTGAGCGAACTCGGCCTCCAGCTCCCGCAGCTGCTCCTTGGTGAATGCCGTCCTCTCCTTGCGGGCTTTGCTGCCGCCCTCCGCTTTCCCTCGGTTCTCCTGGTTGTCTGGCAAGAGAGGGCCCCGAATAGGAAGACGTAAACCTCAAGGGCCTCGGTTCCCTTGGTCATGAAGCAGCCAAGCAGCCTTTCCCTGTCTCTTATTAAAAAATTTTTTTTTTAAATATTTTATTGATTTTTTACAGAGAGGAAGGTAGAGGGATAGAGAGCTAGAAACATGGATGAGAGAGGAACAGCGACCAGCTGCCTCCTGCACACCCCTCACTGGGGATGTGCCCACAACCAAGGCACATGCCCTTGACCAGAACCGAACCTGGGACCCTTTAAGTCCACAGACCAACGCTTTTTCCACTGAGCCAAACCGGCGAGGGCCTGTCTCTCTTATTTTTTAAAGGATGCTGAGAAAGAATCCACAATGCCCCTTTGCCCTTCCTTCCGGTGTCTTTTTTTTTTTTTTTTTTTTAATATATTTTATTGATTTTTTACAGAGAGGAAGGGAGAGATAGAGAGCTAGAAACGTCGATGAAAGAGAAACATCGACCAGCAGCCTCTTGCACACCCCCTACCGGGGATGTGCCCGCAACAAATATACATGCCCCTGATGGGAATCGAACGTGGGACCCTTCAGTCCGCAGGCCGACGCTCTACCACTGAGCCAAGCCGGTTTCGGCTCCTTCTGGTGTCTTAACCCCCTGAGAAATGGGAAGTTGTTGGCTCCCTCACCCCCACGGCTTTCTTCCCACAGCACAGGAAGCTGCCTTTGGCAGTTCAGCGGCCTCTGCCACCGCCCACCCCCACCCCAGCTTGACAGTAGTGGGCAAGATGCTCTAAAACAGGTTCTCTGTCCTCGGCAACATCAACTGTTAGAAATGCAGGTCCCGGGGCCTCACTCACCCCAGACCTACTGAGGGAGAGACTCCGGGAGCGGAGCCCGGTGATGCACTTTCACAGGCACCTCCCGGTGACTCTGACTCACGGTCAAGTGTACAAACCACTGCCCGGCCCTGAGACCTTGCTAAAAGAGTGTTCTGGTGACAGCTCCCGCAAGGGGCTGGCCAGGAGCTCAGTCAGCGCCCACCCCCATGGACTGAATGGGGATCTGCCTTTTAGCAAGATCTCTAGGGGGGCTGGAGGGGCTGTGTGCACCTGTCCATCAAAAAGTGTTGCTTTCAGCTTCTTTCCCCCTTTGACACCAGGAGGAGTCTGGAAAGTTCATCTATGAAGGAGGCTCCCCTTAGCCACAGCAGGGGCTCACTCAATCATAACTGTTCACAGGGTGCAGGGACCGAGCCCAGTACCTGCACCAGTCACTTCATCCTCACCAACCCCCAGAGGAGTTCAAGTATTAGCCCTGTTTATGGACCAGAAAACTACGAGAGAAGGGAAGCCAGCCCAAACCGGTTTGGCTCAGTGGATAGAACGTTGGCCTGCAGACTGAAAGGTCCCGGGTTCGATTCCGGTCAAGGGCATGTACCTTAGTTGCAGGCATATCCCCAGTAGGGGGTGTGCAAGAGGCAGCTGGTCCGTGATTCTCTCTCATTGATGTTTCTAACTCTCTATTCCTCTCTGTAAAAAATCAATAAAATATATTTAAAAAAAAAGAGAGAGAGAGAGAGAGAGAGAGAGAAGGGAAGCCAGTGGACCCGAGTTCCTCCAAGTCCAATGGCCAGTGAAGGGCGGAGGCAGCCATGAAGCCCAGGCAGTGTGACTCCCATGTTCAAATGGAGTCCGTGCAGGAAGGGTTTACAAACTGCAAAGTATGAACGAATGAGAGGGACGGCGTGCTCCCTCGGAGCAGGGTAAGAGGGCTCTCCCTTCGCCTTTGGGGGGGAGGGGAGGGGTGAGGGGCAGGAAGGGGACCCACACACCTGCGCGGTGAGCTGACAATGGGAGCCGCGTGACCGGTCGGGACGCAGGAACCCGGCTTCCTGCGGGCTCCGAGAGCTGGGGAAGTCTCGCTTCCTCGCCCCGGCTGCACAGACAGGCCGTGCTTTCCTGAAAGCTGCACCCCAGGCCCCTGTCCCTGCAAGGCCCCAGCCCGCCTGGCGGTGCGTGTGGTGGGGGGTTATCTGCTCTCGGAGGCCGAGTCCAAACTGACCGACCGACCGTGGAGGCCGCCCAGCCTCTGGGCCAAGCAGCACCCTCCGAACCCCGCAGAGTTGGGGCCCTGGAGACCCTGTCACCCCGCTTGCTAGTTCCCTTCCCCTGCTCTCCATTCAGTCCGCGTGTTTCAGGATCCGGTCCTCCACCCCCTGGTTACTCGGCGGGGAGCGGGGTGTGGCGGCCCGGGGCGCAGGGAGGCGCCGGGTGGAGCGATTTGGGCGTCGCACCCCTCACCCTGCGCCCTGGGGCGGGAAGAGGAGGGGGCGCTGCCGGCGTCCTGAGAAGGCGGAGGAGGGGCCACCCCGAGGTTCCCCGATGTCCCGATGCCCGTGCGCTGGGGATCCTGGCGCGGGAGCCGGCGGGCGGCCTGCGGGGCGCGGGGGCGCAGGCAGGGGGTGCGCTCTCCGCAGGGAGGTCCGTCTGGAGGGGCCTCGGGCTCCGGGCTCCGGGGGAGGAGGCGGCCCAGACCCCGCCGGAAGCCGGCGCGTGGGCTGGAGGGGAAGGAGCGCGGCCCCGCCGGTCCCCTGGGAGCCCTCGGCCTTGGCCCGGGAGGGCGGGCGGGCACGCAGCGGAGGGGCGGCCCCCGAGAGGCTCACTGCCCACCCGCTCGCTCCGTCCCGGGCTCAGCGTCCTCCAGGCCTGCCTGACCTTAACACCGGGTGATGCAAAGCCCCGATCTCCTTGCCGGAGCCTCTGAGGGAGTCCCTCAGCCTCCCTGAGCTTCGGTCACCTCATCCAGGAATCGGGGGGAATAAAGCACTCACCTGCCAGGTGACTGGGAAGATCGGACGAGCTAAGGCGTGGAAAATGTTTTTGGAACTTTAAAGCACCGGAAAAACACAAAGTTTACTTCCAATTTTTCAACTCCACGCATCACCCTTAGGAGGAGGCCCTGTTATCATCCCCTCTCCCCGCCACATGGCCCTATGATAATTTGATTACTAGCTCTGGCTCCTCAGGGATGGAACTGTCTTTTCTCGCTGCTACGGTCCGTGGCACATAGGAGGCAGGTTTCAGTATAGAGAGGAGGAAGCATCACCCTCGGGGAGGCCTCAGACCTTGCCCCACGTTCTGGGCAGCTTTTAGGTGGCAGAACGGAGATTCGAACCCAGATCCACCTGACTGGTGCTGAGGTCCCCAATCCTGGCATCTGGTTCTTCCTCTTTCCTCTGCTGGTCTCTGCCTCCAGGGCTCTCAGGGGACTCATCCTGGGTTGATGCCCACACCCCATGACCCCTCCTCCCAGGCCTGCTTATGGGTACACAGGTGCCCTGAGGGATCTCAGAAAACAGCCCCCTAACCTCCCCACACAGACCTGTCCGTAATCCTCCTGGCAGAGACAAGGGGAGGTCGGAAGAGGGCCCTGTGAGCTGGTCTTAGACTGGTTATGTGGGCAGCTGACCACTGCCAGCCAAGCCACGCCACTCCCTCCTCACTCCTCCCCCGTCTCTGTTATCCCGATTTAGGTGCTGGGGCCTCAGGATAGGAAAAGAGGAAATGGGACCAAGAAGCCTGGGAACTTAGTGTCTGAGCCACTGTGTGGAGCCTGAGCCTTCTCTGGGCCCAAGTAGGAGCTCTTTGACGTTGGGCAAGTCTCTTTTAAGTCCTCTGAGCTTGTTTCCTTGCGATCAGAAGGCAGCTGAGAAGGTCAAAGGAGCTGGGCAAGGTGTGTCTAACCCTTGGCACCGTGCTGGGAGTTTGAGCATGAGACTGCTGAGCCTCTGAAAGAACCATCAGAAGGGATTCCATCGGAGATGCTGCGGGAGTGATGATTCAAGGTGGAGGTGAGAGAGGGTGCTGCTCCAGGGCTGTGCGAAGGGGATGCCTTTTCCATGCCTGGCCTTTTACCTACTTTCCCTTCTCTACCACTTTTCTGTGTCTCTGCTTGGATCTGTGTCTCTGGCCACTACGAGCCATGAATCCAGGCACAGGAACTAGCATTGATCAGGATCCTACATCGGTCCCCTCGGTCCTGCTTCCCTCTCAGGAGCAGTGGTACCTCTTTCCGGACTGCAGAGGGAGGAGGCTGGTGCTCAGTTGGCTTCTCCAGCCCCTGCACACTCCTCTGAGCGAGCAGGGCCATGATGGAGCCGCCGGCAGTGCCCAGAGAAATGCAAACAGGATGTGTGTGCGATTGTGGTTTCCACCAGGAGCTTTCACACCACCCAAACGAAATTATTTCATAAATAGCTGTCACTGCTGGCAGACCTTCCTATAACCAGCAGACAGCTTTATCGGAGCTACAAGGAAGCTCAGACAGACTCCGGGGAACACGCCTTTTTGGAGTTCTGTATCTCCCACGCTCACAGCCATTTTACATACCTTTCTACCCAAGACCAGAGAGAATGCCATACGCCATGCATGCGAATAACAATTTGCAGTTGACAACAATGTGTTCCCCCAGAGATAAACTTCTTTTGGGCTCTCGTATAGACTACGGAATCAAAGAATAATAGGGCCGGGAGGGGACTGAGTGATGATCTGATGTTGCCTTTTTAGTTCACAGCTGAGCTCAGAGTCGGCCAGAGACTTTCCTAAAGACACACAGCGAGTTAGTGGCAGAGTTGGACCTAGCACTCATCATTTCTTGATAGGAAGCTATTCCCACATATTAGGTTGCTTCCGGTTGAACCCTCTTAATTGCTCTGTGAGATAGGTAAGGTGCATACTATCCACTGAAGAGATGAGGAAGGTAAAACCCAGAGATGAGATGGCTTGCCCCAAGCCCCCTGGGACCAGTCCAGGGCCGTAGCCACTGGGTCACACTGCCCTGGGGAGGAGTTTGAGCATGAGACTGTCCTCACTCCAGGGACTGTGTCTGGGCCGGGTCCAGGTCTGTCTCCCCGGGCCTCCTGAGGGAGGGATATTTGGGGCATGATGTCAGTAGGTGAGACCTCAGCAAACCCTCTGAAAACGGTGTCTGGCTTCCTTCACAAAGCACGCCGCTGACATCCTTGTTAGTTCTGATACGTTCACCTTCAGAAGGAGGAGTCAAAGCCGTCAAAATAGACAGGACCTGGATGGAGTCCCCCAAGGCCCTGGGGTGTTGGCTTCCAGGACCTGCCTGGCTTCCTGGGACCGGCCTGCCTTTCCCCCTGGGCCCTGCCGAACTTAATGTGGGGGCCCCTTCCCTCTCCCGAGGTGCCCAGGGGGTCTGGGGGATTCGGGGCGTGTTTTCTGGGGGAGAAGCGGATTGTTCTGGAATGAACATGGCTGGCGCTCGGTAGTCGTTGCTCAGAGTCCCAGGTGGGGTGGGCAGTGAGGGTGGAGGATGGGGATGGAGAGTGAAGGGAGTGGGGTGATGAGACGGGGTGTGGGGCCCAGGAAGAGGGGAGCAGAGACGTGAGGAGGAAGGGGGCAGTGGAAATGAGAGGTGGGAGCAGCGTCAAGCCCCCACGATGGTCTGGGGAGGCACGGGAGCGCGGGGCCTTGCTGGTGTTTACACGTTCCAGATGTTGTCCTCAGCTGTCAGCAGAGGAAGTGTGGGCTTCGGGCCCCGGGCCCCACTGCTCACACTCTGCCTCCACCACGGTGTTTAAGGAAAACAGGGACAAACATGAAATATAAAAGGCCAGGGTGGGGGTGGGGGAGCAATGCTGGCTAGAGGCCAGGGAAGCCTGATTCAGTGAGTAGATAGGGCTTGGGGGGAAGGGCTGGCTCTGGGGGTCTGCAGGGGTCCTGGCCCCCAGAAAGAAAGGGCTGCTCTGGACCTCGCCTGTGTGTTCAGTGGTTAGAGCACCATCTGGTGCACCGAAGGGCCTCGGATTCAATTCCCAATCAGGGCACATACCCGGGTTACCGGGTTGCATCTCTGGCCCAGGCACGTATGAGAGACAATGAGTCAATGTTTCTCTTTTTATCTATCTATCTATCTATCTATCATCTATCTATCTATCTATCTATCTATCTATCTATCTATCTATCTCAAGGACAACAACAACCATGTCATTGGTGAGATTAAGAAAAAAGAAAGGACTGCTCTGCTTCTGGGAGCATCCTCACCTTCCTGGGCCAGGTGCCTGATTTCTTCCAGCCGCAGAGACAGGTGCGTGGGATGGGATCCTGAGCCCTAGCCTGGCAGGCCGGTAGGCAGGGCTGAGGAGGTCCCTCAGTTGACCTTCCTATGGCCCATGGGCTTTGGACCCTTACATCTTAGGAACTGGTCAGAATCCCGCTGCCTCGGTGGAAATGGACTTTTTCCAGAGCCTCCAGAGTGTATCTGGGCGGGGCCTGAGCAGGCCCGGGCACAGGGCTTGTGCTGATGCCTCTGGGTTCCGGGCTGGGGTCCTGCTTTGGGCTGTCAGAAGAGGAGAAGCAGGAGCTCTCACCAGGAGCCGGGGGATGCCCAGAGGAAGGAGTGAGGAGTTTCTGTCTCTCCTCCCAGGCTGGCCACGCTGGGGCCTAAGATTCTTTTCTGGCTGGGGGTTCTAGGGCTGAGTTGGGATGAGAGGGGTGTGGCTGCTGTGCCCCCCTGAAACCACACCTTGCCCGGCCCTGTGAGCCTACAGAGACAGGTAGGCTCAACTGCAAAGGCTCTGTCCGAACTCGGGTTCCTGCCTAGCTGGGATGTGAACACGGGCAGCCTGGGATGCAGCCAGGATCAGGGGAGACCGTGAAAAGAGGAGGGTGTCATTTGTAGGTTTAGGAAAATGCGGCGAGGGGCCACAAAGTGCCGGCTCTGGACTTTCTAGCTATAATCTCATCTCGTCCCACAGCAACCCGAGGAGATACCATCGTCCTCAGTTTTCGGAGGAGGAAACTGGGTCTCTGGGAGGGTTGGGACTTGCCTGGATTCACACAGCCAGATCACTGTGGTCCAGGGCTTGCACCAGGTCTCCCTGTTTGTGCTGCAGCCAGTGTGCCACCTGGCAGCACTCCAGGGACCCAGGGGACAATCACGGAAGTCCATTTGGTTGTCACCTCCTTTCCTTATTCCTCCATCAAACAGCCCACTTCTGTAGAGACTCATTCCTAAGACTGTCTGCACTTTTTTTTTTTTTAATTCTTCACCCGAGGATATGTTTATTGATTTTTGAGAGAGAGAGAGAGAGAGAGAGAGAGAGAGAGAGAGAGAGAGAGAGAGACATCGATGTGAGAGTGAAACTCTGATCAGTTGCCTCTCTTATGCGCCCCAACCGGCGATGGAACCTGCAAGCTAGATATGTGCCCAATCCAGGAATCAAACCTGCCAGCTTTTTGGTGCACAGGACAATGCGCCTACTAACGGAGCCACCTGGCCAGACCAGAGCTGTCTCTACTTTTTTTTTTTTTAAAAAAATCTCTCTTTGTTGGTGTCAGAGTAGAAAGCAGGGCTCTGCTCTGAGCGGAAGAGCAGTTGGGAGGCTGGCCCAGGAAAGCTCTGAGGTCATGCCCACCTCTGAGGGGCTGCTTTCACGAAAAGGGTTTTAACAGGAACGTTTGTGCCACTGCTTAGAACCCTGCCCTTGTCCCTGTACCCCCTGTTTGTGGGCTGCATGGCGACCCTCCTCTCCAACTCCTATTTTTGAAGTCCTAATCCCCAGGACCTCAGAATGTGACTGTATTGAGAGATGAGGCCTTTAAAGGGGTGATTCAGTTAAAACGAGGCCGGTAGGATGGGCCCCAGGCAATCTGACCGGTGTCTTTATAAGAGCAGTTGTTGGTTAAGAAACAGAGACAGACGCCAGGGGTGCCCACGTACAGAGGAAACACCGTGGGAGGACATGGCAAGAAGGTGGCCGTTTGCAAGCCAAGGCAAGAAGCCTAAGGAGAAATCAAACCTGCCGACACCTTGACCTAGACCTTCCAGCTTTCAGAACGCTGAGGAAATAAATGTCTTTTGTTTAAGCCATCCAGGGTACAGTATTTTGTTATGATGACCTGAGCAGACTAAGACACCCCCTACATTCCCACAGCCAGTGCTTACCCCTGAGGAGAGAAAGCAAAGGCGTGAGGGGTGCTTGGCAAGGCCGATGCCAGCCTGCAGGGGCCCTCGCTGTAAATTAGAAAAAGGTACCCTTCTCTTAGACTGAGGGCCCTCCAGCAGCCTAGCGGTGGCTGCCCCCCCCCCCCAATGCTCTGCCACGGTGGGTTCACTTTATTGCTCAGTCAGAGCAGTCCCCCTTGTTCCCCATGGAGGCCCCGGTCCTTGGGAGCTGACCCCAGGGACCCCGAGGGGGATTCCTGCAGAGTCAGCCCAGCCCGCCTGTAGCTACCTGGGTGTCCTTTTGACCCCAGCACTCGCCCTGACCCCGGGCTGGTTGTAGGATTGAAGTGTAGCTCTCTGCACACTTTTTCGTGCGTGAGACTGTACACGTTCTGATGCATTTTACAGAAGCACATTGCATATGGCAGAAACCCTCAGGCCGGGTGGTGGAGCCATGCTCAGAGAGAAGGAGAGAAAATGAAGGAGGGACTGCCAGGCCGCTAGAGAGACCACTGGCCAGAGGGTGGATGAGCTCCTCTTGGGTGCAAATGTCTCAGGAGATGCCAGAGAGGCTGCCCAGGGGACTCGGGCATCCTTCTGGCCCTCCAGACCTTCACTTCGAGGGAGAGAGTCACCCGTAGGCATCAAAACGTGTGGGTGCAAGGCCAACGGTGGTTTGATGCTAAAAATGGAGGCATAAGCGAGGCTTGGTCTGTGTATGTGGGGAGGGAGGTCAAGAAAGAATGCTCAACAAACTAGAAATAGAAGGAAATTGTCTCAACACAATAAAGGCCTTATATGAAAACTTTATAACGAACATCAGACCCAATGGTGAAAACTGGAAAGCTTTTTCTTTAAGACCAGGGATAAGACAGAGATGTCCAATATCACCACGTCAGTTCCACATGATATTGGCAGTCCTCGCCAGAGCAATCAGGTAAGAAAAAGAAATAAAAGGCATCCAAATAGAAAAGGAAGACGTAAAACAATCTCTGTTTGCAGGTGACATAATCTTGTGGGAAATCCTAAAGATTCCACACACAAAAAAAATCTCTTAAAATAAATAAACCAATTCAACAAAGTTGTAGGATACAAAATCAACACCAGGAATCAGTTGCATTTATATACACTAGCAATGAACAATCTGAAAAGAAAATTAAGAAAACAATCTACATTTACAAAAGCATCCAATAGAATAAAATACTTAGGAATAAACTTGACTGAGGAGGCAAAGTATTTGTACGTCTAAAACCATAAGTCATTTATGAAAGAAATTTAAAAAGACAACTAAATGGAAAGATATCCTATGTTTATAGATTGGGAGACTTAATATTATAAAAATGCTCATATAACCCAAAGTGATTTACAGATTCAGTGCAATCCTTATAAAAATCCAAATGGCGCTTTTTTTTTTTTTTTTTTTGGCAAAAATAGAAAAAATCATCCTAAAATTCATATGGAATCTCAAAGGACCTTGAGTAGACAAAACAATCTTGAGAAAGAAAAGCTGGGTGTCTCACAATTTATGATTTAAAAATACATTGCAAAGCTACAGTAATCAAAACAGCATGGTACTAGAATAAAGACAGCCATATAAGACCAATAGAACAGAATAGATGCCCAGAAGTAAACCCTTACAAGTGGTCTTCAACAGAGGCACCAAGAAGCGGAAGTGACTCAAGTGTCAATAGATTGATGGGTAAAAAAAAAAAAATTGTATATACGTACAATGAAATATTATTCAGCCTTTCACAAGAAGGAAATCCTGTCAAAATGCTACACTGTGAATGATCCCAAGGACCGTTATGCTAAATAAAATAAGCCAGTCCCAAAAAGACAAATACAGCATGATTCCACTTATATGAGGTCTCTAAAGTAGCCAAACACTTAGAAGCAGAAAATAGAATGCTGGTTGGTTGCCAGGCATGGGGCAAGGGGAAAGGACGTTATCATTCCACGGACATGGAGTTTCAGTTTTACAAGATGAAAGAATTCTAGGCCAGCTTCCCAAGATGTCGAACCCTAAGTACAAGCCGGCACGCCTGGCCCCTTGGCCCCCTACCCTTGACCCAGCTGAATAGGACGTATCCCGGAATCCCGGAAGGCACGAGCCCAGCGGCTGGTCCTAAGACGCCGACTGAAAAGGTAGGAGCTGCTTCAGTAACAACGACCCCACCCGCTGGGGCTCATCGAAGGTCCCGCCTTGGCTGGCTGGACCTACGCAAGAGCAGCAAGTGTCTACCCCAACCTCAGACCCACTCCCGCGAACACACTCCTGGGAGCTGTGATTGGAATTGGGCCCTTCATCTTCCGGCATTACCTTTTCAAAACTGACAGAGAGAGGAAAGAAAACCTTACCCAGGAAGGAAAATGGGACCGGAACTATAACGTCTCCTATGAAGGCTGACAATGATGACTGGATATATTATGGTTTAATAAATCTACTAATCATGGGGGGTGGGGAGATGAAAAAGTTCTAGAGATTCTTGCACAGCAATGCACCTACAG
The DNA here is from genome assembly GCA_963693515.1 of Pipistrellus nathusii. Taxonomy (NCBI): domain Eukaryota; kingdom Metazoa; phylum Chordata; class Mammalia; order Chiroptera; family Vespertilionidae; genus Pipistrellus; species Pipistrellus nathusii. The sequence continues at coordinate 35,031,039 of OY882873.1, forward strand.
TGGACATTATGGTAGCACACACCTAAAAATGGTTACGACGGTCAACTTTATGCAGTTTTGACCATAAAAAAAAAAAAGCAAAGCTTAGGAGATTTCAAATACAAGACGTCTCATGATAAGACTCTCGGGAGAGCTCCGATGTGGTTAAAATTGCTGTGGACGCTGCAGTTTGAAACTCCTGGGGCAGGCAGAGATCAGGTCCTGCAGGAAGAGGTGGGGTGGGGGGGTGGCCGAGCCCCTAGGAGGCACATGTGTTGGAGCCGAGGGAGGAGGGACAAAGCGAGTCTGATGAAGGCAGGATGAGTGCGGAGAGCCCAGCCCAAGCACAGGGGCCCCCTCTCGGGCGATCAGATCCACCTGCAGCCGGGCCCATCGCGGGCGACCTTCCCTTGAACCCCGTCAGGAAATCACCGAGAAATCCCTCCTGCCCGTAAATTAAAGACAGCCACAGTAGCAGTGACAGATGGGGGGCAAACAGCAGCGGCCTCGCAGCTGTCTCTGCCAGCAGGGGTCTTCACACCCCCGGCCCCGGGCTGGGGGAGGCTGGGGTGAGATAACCTCACAGTGGTCCAAATCAGTCTTGTGCTGTGAACCACCCGAAGGTCTCAGAGTGGGGGCCCGGGACACCGCTTTCATGATCCTTTCCTTGAGCAAAGCTGCCCGCTTCCAGGGGGAGCAGCTGCGGCTGGCAGAGGAAGGAGAGGGGGAGCGGAGAATATTCCCTTGGAAACAGACTTTCTGTAACTTTCTGTTCCGGGAGGTTTCTCCACCAGCCAGGAGGGGAGGCATTGACCAGGCACCCTCTCTCCCCCACCCCCCTAATCCCCACACCTCGCTTACCCCCTCCACCCCCGCCCCCTCCAGCAGATCTCTGAGCTTCAGGCTCCTAATTGATGACAACTGGTTTCTTAGGACCAGCAACGATTGTGAGAGGTTCCCCAGACTCAGGAGTTTCTGAGACGGTGTATTTGAAACCTTCCATTCCATTGAGGCCGAGAATAACAGAGAGATTTGACAGAGGCTGGTTCTGGAGAAAGGGGCCTCATACATTCATAGCTGCCGGTTATTGAACTCATAGACCAGGCACAGTGCTCATCTCGTGGGTCATTGTACTTGACCTCCACAGCCTCTCTCAATGGGAGGTGCTATTGTTATCGTTTCATTTTAGAGCTGGGGAAACTGAGGCTCCAGGAAGTTAAGGATTTCCCCAAGTCATGCCGCCAGAAGTGGTGGTGCTGACGCCGACTCTGTCTGTCCAGCCGTGACGCACTAACGAAAACACGTTTCTGACCAGCGCTGGTTAACCTCCCAGAGATGGCTTAGCCCAGTGGTCGGCAAACTCATTAGGCAACAGAGCCAAATATCAAACAGTACCACACGAATGACATTTCTTTTGAGAGCCGAAAACTGACTTCTGCGCATGAGCCACAAAGTTCAATAGCACTGCACGTGCACGCCTGTTTGTGGTATTTTGCGGGCGAGCCACACTCGGGGGGCCAAGAGCCGCATGTAGCTTGAGAGCCGCAGTTTGCCGACCACTGGCTTAGCCGGGGCGAAGGGGAAGTGTTTAAGGCGATCGATCCCTTTGAGTACAAAATGCATGGGGTGCCTAAAACCTCAGTAAATCAAGAGAAATAATATTGCACTGAAATGTTTTAAAAAATAAAAATGAATGCAAAAAAAAAAAAAAACCTATGCTGAATAAAACATCAAACTTTTAAATAAGAAAGAATCCAACCAGTGGCTAGGGATTGGTGGGATGGTGAGGGGCTGCTTTGTGGGCAGATTCCTAGAGTGAGGGGTGAGCCTTGCCACCACTTCCCCCTTTCTATATGCCCTTCCTTGCAAAGCTGATCTTTCCTGTCTCCTTCCCTCCCGCTGAATTCCAAAGGGAGACTTAAAGCCACTAAGTGGGTGATAAAGATTTCCATGCCGGAGGTCTGGAACCCCAGAGAATGAATGAAAGTCAGTCAGCTCGCTGTGCTCGGCAGCCCTCATGGGTCTGTTGCCGTGAGCCCAGGGCCCCTCCAGGATGGGACCCTCCCCCGCCCCAGGCTGACCCTGTGAAGAAGGAGGAAGTTCAGCAGAGGGTGTCCATGTCCGCCTGGGGTGGACAGCTGCTGGGCACACGGGCTTACTCCCTCACGCAGTGCCATGGGCCCCGGGCCAAAAGGAAAGTCGTGTGTTTGGGTCTTGCTGAGACACGGCATGGTTTTTCCCGAGCCCAGCCCATGGCGGTGCCGGCCTTCCCGGCCTGGGCTCCCAGGTCCCTGGAAAGTGGTGGATGCAGCGGAGGGGGGTGTGGGCAGAGAGGGCGCCATGGCGGGGCAAGCTCTCAGTCAGGCCCACAGCCAAGTCTCTGAGAGCCCCTCGGAGAGGAGAAGCACAGCGTGTCCCATTCTCAGCAAATCTCCAGCTGGGGCTCAGGAATAGCTCAGGCCTGAACCGGTTGGAAATCTAAAGGGCCCTTCTGCGGAGCAGCCAGGAAGGCTGTGATCCTTCAAGAGGAGGCTTGTGCTTGAGATCTACTGAAGGGAGTGAGACTTGGGGTCTGACATTCAGGGTGTGAGCTGAGTTCTAGGGTGACCACTGGCTCCGGTGTGAGGGGTTTCTCAGGACACAGACTTCCAATGCTACCATCAGAAAAGCCCTGGGCAAGCTGAAATGAGCGGCTCACTCTGTTCAGACCCCATGCTAGCGGAGACACCCCCGCCCGCAAACATTAGGCATCTCCTTTCCACACATAGACAACCTACTGGTAAGACCTGCTGGTCTTACCTCGAGAACTGGTGGGACGCAAAAGGGCAAATGTGTGTTGTCTGCTGCACCTTGGACTTCCCAAGCTGCAGCACATCCCTGTCAGACAGGCATCTGCAGGCTTCTCCTCCCTCTCAGTGTGAGGTTTTGTGTGTGTGTGTGTGTGTGTGTGAGGGGGTGGGGGAGATAGGATGAGACCGTCTTATTCATCTCTGCATCCCCAGGGCCGAGGTCGGAGTTGGCAAAAAGAAACGCTGAGGAAATCTGTGCTATATCGAAAGTGCTTTGTGAAGCAGAGCACAGAACGCTGTCATGGACTGGCTGGCACTCTCATTTCCTGCCTGCCCCTGGTCGGCCCATGGGAAGGTTCTCCGTAGGCTCAGACAGGGAGACGCTGCCGTAAGGGTGGCTGTCAGGAGGGCATAGTGGGCAGCGGGGGCAGGAGGCACGGGTGCTGCCTTGTTCTGGGCAAGGTGGGCGAGGGACCCAGACAAAGGCGAACGGGCAGTGGGGGAAGCGAGGAGGGAGACGAGGAAACAAGCCCCTGCCACCGGGAGGAGCAGGGATTGTGCTGGGGTCCTGATAAGAGGACCAGCGCCATGCTCTGGCCTCTGGAGCCGAGCGCCGAGCTGGGCTTTCCCTGCATTCTGAAGTCCAGCGCTTGCCCTTGGCTGCCTGCTTCCCTGACTCTCCCTCCCACCGCCGGAGATTCCCTCAGGAGCGCCTTCCCTGAGGGTCACCCAGACCTGAGGATGCTGACCTGCCCCCTGGGCCTGGGCACGGCCCCCCTCGGCAGGGGGAGGCCCTGTGGGCTCTCCGCTCCAGCTCTCAGCGCTCCGTCTCCCCTCATTGCCTCTCCCCTCCCAGCCCTGGTCCTGCTCCTCTGTCTCTAGGCTCCTGGAGACACAGGGGCCTGGCTCTGCTTGACCATCCAGGGTTCTGGCCTTGGTTCTAACCCCCTCCTCCCCCACCAGCCTCCGTCCCGGCTGATTCCCACGGTGAGCACACCCTGAGGCCCTGGGACCATTTGGAGCTGGGGGGGGGGGGGCCTGGCAGGGAGAAGCAGCATGACCCAGAGGCAGCCCGGGGTCAGGAAAGCCCCTCTCTAGCCCTTGCCGGCCTCCACGGAGGCCCCCTCCCACGTGCCCTCCAGATCCCTGTGGGTCCTGTTCCACTCTCTGGCTGGCACATCCCCCTTGGGGCCCAGGGGTCCTGGGGTCACAGACGTCCCCGTCACCAGAGAACCCTAGAGCTCTGAGAAGAAGACACCCCGAAGGGAACTCCTTCCTGCCTCTGACTAGGTTAGACAGACCTGTTTGCAAGGCACGGCCGGGGCCGTGAGGCTCAGACCAGGCGAGAAACCTCCCCGAGGCCACACAGCAGCGGCTCGGCCAGCTGCTCTCCGGCCACCTACCTGCACCGTCCTTTTTCCGCCTGGATGCCTTCTTCTCCGTCTCACTGGCGGTGCTCCCAAAGACCTCGCAGTCCTCTGCCGGGCCTCCCGCGGCGTCCACCAGCCCCGGGCTGCTGGCCCCCGTGTCCCTGCAGCCCCCCGTGGGGCCCGGGGTGAGCCTCCGCCGGGCCTCTGAGCCGGGGAAGTGCCAGTCGGGGGGCTGTGGGAAGGCGGGGTGCTGCTCGGCGAAGACCCGCTCCTCCTGGGGCAGGCTGTGCGGGGTGGCCGCCAGGCAGGAGGCCGAGAAGTCGGGGTACGCTGCCGTCGCCGCCGCCGCCGCCGGGAAGTCTGGCTTCTGGTGGAAGGAGAACGGGGTGGGCGGGTAGTGGGGCAGCCCCGAGGCCCCGCTGCCTTCGGAGAGGGGGTTCCGGAGGCAGCCCCAGACGGGGGCCGGGGGGTGGGGGCTCCGCATGCAGCTGCTGGCCGCGGGATCCATCTGCTGTCCTCGGCACACCTCAGTCCTTCGAGGGTTCGAGTCTTACCCTTGTTAGAGTCAAAATTTTTTTAAAAAAATGCAAAAAAATAAAAATTAAAATTAAATAGTAAGGGGGAAAAAAAACGTTCAACAGAAAGTTCACCCCAGGAACCAAAACAAAACCCCAAACTAAAGTCTCTTTTAGAAGTCCACACACGTGTATGTGTGTGTGTGTGTGTGTGTGTGTGTGTGTGTGTGCGTGAGTGTGTGTGTACACACTTGCGTCTGCCTTCTCTGCTGGCTTCCTGCCCCCGGACACACCAGCCTGCCTAGTGGGATGCCCCGTGCGTGTGATTGTCGCCGGTGACACTAAGCATGTTCACTGTCCCAGCCCAGACGCCCGCGCCCCGGAGCCCTCGGCAAACGCCTGGGAGGGCTGGCCGGGGCTGCGGAGACGCACACTTTTAAAGGCTGCGGTGGGGAGAGAGTGACAAATTTCTGAAGTGAAATGTGAGAGAGGAGAGGGAGGGGTTAACCCGCACCCACACACTCCCCTCCAACCAAAACCCGAGCAGGCAACTATTAATCATCAGAAACCTTATATGCACATCTAATGGGATTTGCAGATGGAGACTTTTAAAGAAACATTGTCTGTATTTCTTTCTTTTTTTCTTTTTCTTTTTTTTGAGGAGAGAGAGCCGCTCACACACACCCCTCCTTTAATGTGCCTCCTGTAAGCACTGTGAAGTTATTTTATGACGCTGTTAACAAAATTCCCCGCGTCTTGGATTTGGAAAGAGCCCTAAGTCAGATCCAGAGTCCGTCAAGTGCCAGATTCCAGGGAGGGAAGCCGGGAATGAGCGCAGGAGACAAGTCTGCTGATGGCCTGTGATTTAAAAGCCCGTCCACCGCCGCCTGCACAAGGGAAGGTGGATGAAAGGGAATCTTTTTTATTTGCAGGCCTCCGCGGCCCGCGAGGGCCTGTGGTATAAAGAAAGACATTCCCCGGAAAAAAAGGGGGAAAAAAGATTTCTCTCTGTCCAAAGTGACATTCTCACTTTCTCAGTAACTTTAAAAAAAATATAAAAAAAAATCAGATTCTTCCTTCCTCTCTTTAACCCTCCACTTAATGCCCATTAGCCACTCTTCTCTAGAGGGGTCTCAAGTCATTTTTCTCCGGGGGGGGCGGGGGGGAGAGGCTCTCAGATAAAGTCCTTGAAGTTTCTCTAAGGCCTCCCTCACCTGCTCCGGGCTCCCCAACCTTCATCCCCTGGCGTCCCCCTCCCCAACCTTCATCCCCTGGCGTCCCCCTCCCCAACCTTCATCCCCTGGCGTCCCCCTCCCCAACCCCAGAGGCCAGGGCTTCTGCGAACTCCGGGGCATGGAACCAGGAATCGGGGGTGGTCTCGTTCCCAAAGGAGTTCTCTTTGGCACACGCTCACGTGGGCTTCCTGGCTGGTACCAATCCCAGGAGGGCCAACTGCCATTTCAACCGGCCAGCCCATCCACTCCATCACGGGGGCCTGCTGGGCTCTGTGGGGGGTTAATGTGATTTTTTTGGAGGATGGCAAGACCAGAGGACACAGCTCCTCGCCCGTGGCCCAGAGTCCGTGGATCGGGGCCCACCTGGGCCACAACAGCGGCGTCTCTGCCTTCTGGCTCTGAAGGAGGAGGGGTCTCAGCTCTGCGGCCCGGAGGCTGTGCTCACGCTCTGTGTGAAAAAGGCGTTGCGTCCTCTGGAATGGGCAGCCGGGTGCTGGAGGCCAGCAGAGGCCACGGGGGCGTGGCCACCAACCAGAACCATTTCTCCGCTTCGTCCAGGACTCTGCTGCCGCGTGCCCGTTTCTCCCCCGCACCTCACCCCTCGCCTGTCACGGGTGAAGGAAGCGTTGTTGTGTTCTACGTTTCACACATGAGGAAGGTGAGGCTCAGACAGAGACCGGGGCTGCTCGGGATCGCACTGCGAGAGCTGCCCTCAGGGGTGTGAGTTCCAATCCCGCGCCGGCCGCTTTCTGGCTGTGTGCCCTGGGACACGCCGCCTCACCTCTCTGAGCTCCCGTTCCCACACCTGGGAGGGCAGCCCATTCAGCCACCGACGGCTGACATTCTCCCACGGACCTTAGGCCCTCACCCCTATTCCCCCGAAGGATCCCCACGCAAGCCCCCTGAGGCCAGCGCTTTCCGCGTCAGCTCCGTGTTCCAGAATAGGACTGAAGCATACAGAGACTCTGTACCCTGCACAAGGTCACACAGCTGGGAAGGAAAGGACCTAGAATTCAGCTTTGGCCCCCCCGCCTCAGCATGCCTAGCCCACAGACATTTGAAACTGTCATACCCGTCCCTTATGCGAATGGGAAAGTGGGTAAGGGATATATTCCGTTCCCGTCCTAGCCTCTCTGAACGGAGACGGAGGGACTGGGGAGCATTGAGGAAATTCTACAAAAACCAGCCTCGTACGGTCCCTCGAGGGGCCCTGGGCTGTGCGGCTCTAGAAGGAATCCCCAGGAGGGAGGCCGAGGCCGGAGGAAGAGCTGGCTGTCCCCGTCCCCAGCAGGGCCTTCCTGGGGCCTGGCCCCGCAGGCTGTAACCGGATTCCCGCTCCGGCCTCCTCATCTGGCCCTTTGTCCCGGGAAGGGGTGGCCCCGGGTCACGGCGGGGTGGGCGGAGAGGTCAGTGGGAGGGGGCCCGGCAGGGGCGCTCTGCCCAGGACCCCGGCGGCACCCCGGCGACCTGAGCAGCTGCCGGCGTCTGTCAGACACCCCACCGGGCACAGCCGGGGGCCCGCCCGCCTCTACATCTTCCTGACAGGCCCCTCTTCTGAGGCCGGGAAAGAACAACAAGGTCCCTCCCTCCGGGCGGCCCGTTTGGTAGATGAAGGCCCGGCGCCGGCACCTTTAACCCCCTCCACGTCAGCGTTTCCCCATCGAGGCCCTGCAGGCCCCAGAGACAGAGACGACAGGAGTGGCTTTTGGGGGAAAAAGCCCCAGGCCTGGCGGCCGGAGGAGCAGGGTTTCCAGGAAGGGAGGGGCCCCGGTCCTGGTTGTTGTTGGGGGGATGGGGAGGGGGAGGAAGAGGAAAAGCACGTGTGGTAGGAGGAGGGTCCCCGAGGAGCCCTGACCGGGCCGTGGGCTTGGCCACACCCGAGCTCTCCCAGAACCTTCGGAATTTCCCTCCTCGGGCACTGCAGGCAGGCGTGTCCTTCCACCACAGACCCACTCCCGTGCGCGGCCACCCCGCCCGCCTGCAGGGGGAGCTGTGGCAGAGCCTGGGGCCACGGGCAGAAGACTCAGGTGGATGGTATGGCCTTGCCTTTCCTCAGCCGTGTGGTCTCAGGCAAATCACACCCATTTTATTTTCTTTTTTAAAATATATTTTTTATTGATTTTTCACAGAGAGCAAGAGGGAGGGACAGAGAGCTAGAAACATCGGTGAGAGAGAAGCATTGATCAGCTGCCTCCTGCACACCCCCTACTGGGGATGTGTCCGCAGCCAAGGTACATGCCCTTGACCGGAATCGAACCCGGGACCCTTCCGTCCCCAGGCCAACACGCTCCATCCAGTGAGCCAAACCAGCCAGGGCCACACGTGACCATTGATTGGCCGCCTCCTGCAGGTTGGACTGAGCCCGCAACCCAGGCACGTGCCCTTGACCGGAATAGAACCTGGGACACTTTGGATCTGCAGGCTGACGCTCTACCCACCGAGCCAAACCAGCTAGGGCCCATGTATGTGTGTGTGTGTGTGTGTATATATATATATATATATATATATATATATATATATTATTTTTTTTTTAAACGTTAGTGCTGGCCATCTGATTGTGGGCTGGTGACTTCAAAACAATACCCAGAGGGGCCTGCGTTGGAGCCTTGGCTTTGGAAGTCACGTGACCTCGCTTGCCTAGGCTGAGAAGTAGAGGCTAAGGTACAGATGGTAAGGCACCCAGAGGTGCTCAGAAGCGGGCCCTGGCCGGGGCGCCCGCACCTGCGCAGCGAGAGGCGTGTGGAGCTCCAGGAAAGGCTCTGAGTTCGGGCAGCGGACAGAACACGGGGCGCCCAGGGTAAGTATGTTCCCTGCAAGGTGTGGGACATACTTACACTAGCCAGTTCCCTGTTGTTTATCTGACGTTCAAATTCAACTGGGTGTCTTTTCCACCCCCGACCCCACCTCACCCTCCCGGTCTGGAAACCCCAACCTGGGGCAAAGGTCATCTTCGGGGGGACGAAGGCCCAGCCTCACCTTCCAGCCGGATCGGCACTATGAGGAGACCCTGGAAGGAAACTCACAGGAGGAGGCATGGAGTGTGGTCGTTGGGTAGGTTTGCCTCTGGCTGTGGGCTTGCTGGTTGCGGGAGGGGCCCAGGGGCCCCCAGAAAATCTCCCGTGGACGTGGGAGCCGTTGGCGTGAGACAACGCAGAGGGAGGAGGAAGAAGGAGGAGGGTCCAGGTGGGAACAGTGGGAACAAAGGCGGGTGCCCTGGGCAGGAAGCGCTGAGAGGAGGAGGAAGGCCACCGGAGCCGAGACGCCAGGCCGGGCGGGCAGACTCCTGGCCTGGCTTTCCGGGCGCGCTGTTGCAATGCCGCCACTCTTTGGGGGGAAAGCAGCTAACCAGATAGGACAGCAACCCGGGGATTTATGTGGTGTGGAAACAGCTCGGGTTTCCCTCACTGTTTACCCAGCAGTATTTTTTAAAACAGAAATCAGCGCGCGGGCAACCACAGCTGGGAGTGACTGGCTCTGGTTGCAAGGTCTGGGGAGGCAGCGGCTAAAGGAATGTGCCCTGCCCCGGCCAGGGTCCGGGGGGGAAGGGTGGCCCTGGGCAGGTCCTAGGTGGCGGGTGGCTCTGTGTCCTTTAGGATGTGGGCCAGCATCCCTGGGGGAGCTGTGATGGGTCAAGGCCCGAAGCCTTAGAGATCACTCCGTTAGGGGTCATGACCCCGCATGGGGCCAGGCCAGTCCACACCAGCTCGGGGAGCCAGCTGGGCGGGAGGTACAGGAGTGTCGTAAAAGAGAGAGGGGCCCCAATGGCTGCTTGGCCCTGGCCCGTTTCCTCTTGCAAGAATACGGGCCTCGTTTTTTTACCAGATCTTCCTAGTTTTAAAAAAGAACCATGATTCCAGATTTTTATAGGTGATCTCTCCGATTTTACATGTCGGTAATGAATTTAAAACACTGCTGCTCAGTGAAAAGCTGCCTATGGGCACAATTTGGTTCTCAAACTGGCAACTTGCCATCTCCGGTCTCCTCCAAGTCAGCCTGCTCCCATTTTACAGATGATAAAATTGAGGCCCGCAGTGGCCTAGTGACTGGCCCCATGCTGCACAGGTTGCTATTGGGAAAACCGTGGGTCCAGGATGCCTGCCCTGTGCTCCTTGCCCAAGCTAAACAGCTTCGCCCGCTGAGCCTGGGGTCTCACCAAGCTATTCTCAAGTGTTTCCCAAGCAGGTCTCATTTGCACAGACACGACACCTGCAAACACACCTGTAACCTGCTTGCTGCCGGCAGTGACCCTGAGGGAGTGAGGCTGGCATGAATCCGTTTTTTCACAGGTGAGGACATGGAGGCTGGGAGAGGCCAGGTGACTTGCAGAGGCTGGAGCCTGGCCCTCCAATGACAAATCCATAATCTTTCCACCTCCAAATTCTGTCCTCCTCGGGGAGACAGCCTGAGATGGATACTAAGCCCCTGAAAGAGAATGGGAAATATACTTGGGTAAACTGAACGTTCTCCTTAACGTAAAGTTAATTGAAAATCCATAGGTTATCAATTTTTCAAGCAAGAGGATAAAATAGAAGGTATTTCAAAAAGCAATTACACAAGGCACGGCTTAATCTTTCCTTGATGATTCTGAAGGCCGTTCGGGGGCGTGCAATGCCGCGGGGCCTCGTTAGGAACCAGTAATGACTGCGCGGGGCTGGGAGACGGGCGCTCGCCAATCCCTCCCTGGCGGTGTGGGGTGATCCGGGAGCTGGAGGCCGCACACGGCGGTGAGCGCGTGTCCGTGTTCAGAACGGTCCCCTCCTCCTGTGTCCGTGTCAGGGCGGAGCTGCGGAGAGAGCAGTTGGAGGGACCCCGCCAAGTGGGGCCAACACCGACTCCTAGACTCACTCTACAAGGTTCTCCTTCACCCAGGGCCTCCGATAGCCCAGGTCAGAGCAGGGCGGCGCTTCAGGTCACGGAGGGCACCAGCTTCCTGTTTCCGGGCAGAACCGTGTGAGGCCCAGCAGGGTGCGGGGCCTTGTCCAAGGTCCCACAGCCAGGGAGAGGGGGCTGGGATCTGGGCATCCTCATTTCCGGACTCTCCTGCCCACCACACCGAGGCAGAAAAATGCCTTTGGGAAGTGAATGCTTCATACAAGCTCTCACAGGCAAACAGATACACAGGGTCCCTTTGGCCACAGATTTACACCCCCCCCACACACACTCCCAGCCTCAGGAGAGGGGTCACCTGACCCCTTCGGAATCTGGGCTGGGGGTGGCTGGGACACCACGGTGAGGTTTATGGGTTCATGAATGCCGGAGCGTTTTACTGCATGGTAATTTCGAGTGCTCAGGCTCCCAGGGCCTTCCTTCTTTTAATTGAAGAAATAAACAACCTCCCGGAAGGCATGCCAGGCCCGGGAGGAAGGCAGGTGCAACGTGAAACAGGAGAGCAGCCTCCAGGAAGGACTCCGGTGGACGGAGAAGCGGAATATCAGGAAGCAGAGAGCGAGCTGGCCGGGTCCGAGCCCTGGGAGAGGGAGGTCACCAGAGTGCACCGCACACAACCACGTACACAAACGCACGCCTCCTGCCCGGGCCCTGAGCGTCCCTCGGTGGAGCCCGTACACGCAGGCCACACGCCACAGGAAATCAGAGAGCGGCTCAGCACACCAGCACCACGTGTGTGTCCATGACAGATGCTCTCAGAGACGCTGCTGGGTGTGCCTGCTCACCCTCACGGCAGAGCCCCTGGCGTCTGGGCAGAAGTACCAGGGCGGGGCGGGCACAGCCACCAAGGGTCCATCCAGGAACCCCCTACACGCTAGGAGGCTCATCAGACAGAGGTTTCTCCACGTCCCTCGGGTCTCCCTCCCTGGGTGTTGTGAGTCCAGACTCTCAGGCAATAGGACAGAGAAGTGGGCTCTGAGACCCTGATGTGGGCTATCTGGTCTCTCTCTCTCTCTCTCTCTCTCTCTCTCTCTCTCTCTCTCTCTCTCTCTCTCTCTCTCTTACACACACACACACACACACACACACACACACACACACACACACACTGAGCTATGTCCTCAGCCTCGGGTCAGTTTTGAGAGCTGAATGTGGGGTTACGTTTTCAAACAGCAACTGCATTCACCTCTGTCGGCTTGACCCACGCCACAACTCCCAGCTCAGACACTCAGTGAATGTCCCAGGTCTTGGACCTTCACGCCTGTCCCACCCTGGCCAACGGGTCCTGCCTCAATATCTCTGGAGGAGCTCTCTCACCTACAGGGAGAGGAAGAGGAAGAAAAACTGGTCCGAGGGTTTAAAGCGAAAGCCTTTCAGCGCTCAGAGGAAGGAGACGGCGGGCTTCTGGGACGCCATCTGGTGGCGAATGCCAGAACTGCAGCAATTCTGCGATGAGCCCAGGCCTGAGCCTCTCCTTGTTCCAGAATGTGAGGATTCCCTTCTGACCCTAGAAGGGGCAGGGGGGAGGGATGGGGTAGCAAAACCCCGTGACTCCCGAGGCCCCAACAGCTGCGGGCAGACATGGAGGCGGGAAGGAGCGCTATCTTCAAGTGACTGAATGCTTCCCCTGCAGCACAGCTCCAGGCTTATGTCTGCCTCCTGCCCTCACAGAACTTACCTCCTAGGGAGGGGCAATACACACACCAACAGGAATGTGTGAGGATGGCCGAAACCGGTTTGGCTCAATGGATAGAGCGTCGGCCTGCGGACTGAAAGGTCCCAGGTTTGATTCCGGTCAAGGGCATGTACCTTGGTTGTGGGCACATCCCCAGTGGGGGGAGGGGGGGTGCAGGAGGCAGCTGGTCGGTGTATCTTTCTCATCGATGTTTCTAGCTCTCTATCCCTCTCCCTTCCTCTCTGTGAAAAAATCAATAAAATATAAGAAAAAAAAATGTGTCAGGGTGCTCAGTGCCATGATGATGAAACATACGCAGAGGTACGGAGAGGCAGTGCGGGTGGGGGCTTGTGTTGTCTCATGTAGGGTTAGCAGGGATGGCCACTCTGATAAGGTGGAAGAGCAGGGACCTGATGGACAAGGAGGGAGGGGGTGAGTGGGTTGGAATCCGGGTCTAGGCCAAGAGAACAGCAGCTTGTGCACATGCCCGGAGGCAGAGACGTGCAAAGAGGCTGGAACAGAGTGAATGTGGCGGAGAGCGCTCAGAGACGTAGTCAGGAGCGTAGCGGGGTGGGAAGAGGGGTGCTCAGGGCAGGCCCCTGTGCATCGTCGCCCCGTCTTGTTCCAAAGCGGACGTGAAGGCAGCTCTGGTGTCTCCATGGAGACACGGCCACGGACCCAGTACCACGCCGAGCCCCAATACACAATGGTAAACTCTGGTGCCTCTCTGTCTGTCACACAGCCTGATGTCAGAGACAAGGCAGATTCATATAAAACGACAGAAAAGCCTATAAGACAGCACTCGATGTTAGTGCTACACAGGGAGGCACCCACAGGCCTTTGCGGCCCGGAGGGTCAGTTGGGGCTGGAGTGCTCACAGAAGTCATCTCGGAGGAGTTGAAGGTGTGAGCCTGGCGTGGCTGCATGGAGGACGGGGGACGGGCAATCAGAAGTCCGGACAGTCTGGGCCGGGGTCCAGGCTATGGGGGGCCCCACCCTCCAGCTCCATGTAATTCCTCTTCCAGCAGAGCCTGTTTCTGCCCGCCAGGTTTCCCTGGGTTTGATGGTGTTGGCCGTGGGAGGACACAGACCAGCAGTTTCTCCTTAGGGAAGAGACAGGGAAGAGGGGATGAAAGACAGGCAGGGCCGGGAGAGCTGGAAGGGACCGCCCCCCCCCCCCCCCCTGCTGACCACCAACCCCAGCCCTGAACGCTGTGATTTTATGTTCTTTCTTACCAAAGAAGCTTCGTATTCGTGCACTTAATTTCTTCTCTCACATTGATCACCAGGGACATTTCTCAGCTTTGGATCAGAGACCCCGAGTCTGCAGGGTGGGCAGCCCTCGGCACTTCACTCCGGGCAGCTTTCTAGAGGGGGGATATGCCCCTTCTGTTGGATTCCCTGAAATGACAGAGGACGACTTTCCCTCTCGACCCCCCTCAACCTCTCCCCCCCCACCTCCCGGCCTTCAGGGGTTCAGGGGTCAGGGCATACTAACCCTGCTATTTCACGGATGGGGAAAAGAGGCGCTGAGAAAAGGGGCCGTTCAGTGACCCAATACGTAGGCCCCGGAACAGCTCTCTGCAGCGGCCCAGCACCGTTTGGCCCCACCTGCCCACAGACTTTGGCTCCAGGGCCGCCTCGGAGAAAGGAGCCGCGGCTCAGATGGGCCAGAAAGGCTGTATCGACTCCCGGGCCCCGCGGCCTCGGAGCGCCCTCTGCTGGCAGATCCCTGCACGGCAGCCCCGTCGTGTGTGTCTGCGCAAACACCCAGAAGCCAGAGGCAAGCTCCCACCCACCCCACCCATCGGGACTCTAGCCCCACGTCGGCGCTTTTCAGCTGCCAGATCTCAGGGCCCCGCCTCTGCAGTGAGAATAAGGGTGCTTACCTTGCAGGGTTGGTGTGAGGAGTGCACAGGAGAGCCTGTGGGAAGCACCCGGTAGCAGCTGCTGTTAGCTTGTGAGAGAGACGAGGCCCGAGCAGGCTCCTGAGACAGGCACAGGGGTGGTCGGCCAGATGTGGGTGCGAGGCGGCTGGCGTGTGAATAATACACCCAAGGCGGTGGGCCCTCTGGGGCTGTCCGGAGCCCGCTCCTCTGTTTCCTGTGCACACGGGCCTGCTTTCCATTTCTCTCTTCTATTTCCTGCTTCTTCCGGGGGTAGAGGGGGAGGGCAGGGCATGGCTCTAGGGGGGCAGGCTGCCACTGCCTCCACATCTGTGGGAGGGTTGGAAGACGCCCCCAGCGCTTAGAGAAGGGCAGCTGTCTGTCACAATGACCTGGCCTGAGCTTTCCACAGACCCGCAAGCTACGCGGGGAAGGAAAACCGAAGGCACTTGTAGTGGATGGCCTCCAGGAGGGTGTGGGGTGGGACCCCGGGGGAGGACGAGGGGAGGAGTGCGCAAAGCGGGTGCTGGCGGTGGGGTCCTGGGTATAAGGGCGGAGCTGGGGAAGGGGTTCTCGGGCCCCTCGGCAAGTGGCTGGTAAGAAGAACCGGTGAGGCCGAAACCGGTTTGGCTCAGTGGATAGAGCGTTGGCTTGGGGACTGAAGGGTCCCAGGTTTGATTCCGGTCAAGGGCATGTACCTTGGTTGCGGGCATATCCCCAGCAGGGGGTGTGCAAGAGGCAGCTGATCGATGGCTCTCTCTCATCGATGTTTCTAGCTCTCTATCTCTCTCCCTTCCTCTCTGTACAAAATCAATAAAATATGTTAAAAAAAAAAAAAAAAAAAAAAAGAGCTGGTGAGGACTCGCCGGAGGGAGTCCTCGCCAGCCAGGCCCACAGCGGAGACTGTCCCACTGTCTGTGCCCTTGGACCCCGGGCTGCACCCAAAACGGCACGTTCGCTCCGTCTCCGTCTGTCACCCGGACACCTAGGGCCCCAAAGCCCGCCCTGGCCACCCAGGCAGGGGTGGGGAGGAGGCTGAGGGAGCACAGGGGTCCTGCAGGGTCTGGTGCAGGGCCTACGTCCCCTGGGAGGACGGGGGCATGCCTTCATCTGAGCTCCTCGGCAAGGAGCCCCATCCCAGGGAAGTCCTGGAGGGTGTGGAGGGGCAGCTGAGAGAGTGGGGAGAGGGCGGGGGGGGGGGGGAGAAGACATGAAAGGAGGGGGAGAAGGGGAGAGAGGGAGAGAGGGAGGGAAGGTAGTTAATCCTCAGAGAGAGGGCAGTGTGGGGGAAGGGGGAGGCCAAGCCAATTGGCTGCTCCTGGGCGCCGCCTAGCTGTCTGAGTGTCAGACGGGGCCACAGCCAAGTGGCCCTCCTGTCCCTCCCCCGTGTTCTCGCTTTAGAGAGGAGAAAGCGGTGGCGGCTGGCGGATGGTGGGAGGCGGATGGCGGGAGGCGGGAAGGAAGGAGGAAGGAAGCACAGGCCCGCGGCCCCGTGAATTAATGTGATTTAGGAGACGCACAGGTCAGCCTCTCATGACTGAAAGCCATCCCGGAGTGAAGGTCTGCCGCTATTTCCAGACAGAACTGTATGATGAGGCGAAATAGCTCAGCTGCTGACCATTAAGTCACGAAGGCCGTGGCCGTCGTAAATCTCCCCTCCGCGGCCCTCTCCGTCTCCTGTAGAAGCGGAGTCCGGCCGGGGCCTGCCGGCTGCCTCGGCAGCGCCTCTGAGGACAGGGCCGAGCTCTCCCTGACCTGTATCAGCTCAAGTCCTCCACATCGGACACGCTGGCCCTGCCACGGACATGTCTGGCCGGTTCGGGCAGACACGTTCATTTTCCTGAATCGTAATTTCCGTATCTTAAAATGTGAGCAGCCGTAACCGGTGTGGCTCCATGGATAGAGCGTCGGCCTGCGGACTGAAAGGTCCCGGGTTCGATTCCAGTCAAGGGCATGTACCTTGGTTGTGGGCACATCCCCGGTAGGAGGTGAGCGGGAGGCAGCTGGTCGATGTTTCTCTCTCCCTGATGTTTCTAACTCTCTATCCATCTCCCTTCCTCTCTGTGAAAAACCAATAAAATATGTACATTTTAAAAGCATGAACAGTGATAGCTCCCTGGCAAGTGTTGGTGAGGGTGAAGTGAGAGAGAGTACAGAGGGCCTCCTGGTACCACATGCCTGTGCGTGCCCTTTTCTTAGGAAGCGTGGTTTGAGCTCCGCCCCTCTTCCTCCGGTGTCTTTCCTCCTCTGTCTCGGTGGGCAATTCCTACCCACCCTCCAGGGCCTCCTCCCCGGGGCTCTTCCTGACTCGCCCCAAACACAGCTGATCTCCTGCTTCCTGGTCTGACTGGATGTAGGACCCTTTGGCAAGGTGGCTTCAAGATTCTGAGGCCAGATGCCTGCAGAGTGGAAACAACTGTGTGTTTGAGGACCCAGGAAAGGGAGACGGGGGGTTCAGAAAGGTAGTGGCCGGGGGGACTGCGGGATTTGGGATTGGGGGAAATGGATTATTGGAGTTGGGAATGTAGCTCCTCTCCCAGGACAGCAGATAGGGGAATGAGCCTGTCTGGTCCCTCAGACACTAGGCCTGCAATTCCGCTCCTGGCCAGCAGGTGTCAGTGGTGTCCTTAGGGGCAGCTGTATTGCTAGAGGGAGCCCATGAGGCAGAAAGCATTGCTTTAAAATAATAATAATAATAATAATAATAATAATAATAATAATAATAAAAAATAATAATGACGTGAGAGCTGCAGGTTCTTGCTTCTCCTGCCCTGCCACACCTTGTGGTGATGTTCATTGCTGTCCCACTCCCCCAAGAATTTACTTTGGGACCGAGCAGGGCTCTGGCCCTGGCTGTTCCTACGGCCCTTTCTCCTGCAGCCAGCAAAGCGAAATCACAAGGCAAATAAATGAGTGGGAGTGACACTACTTACATCTGCCCTAATTTTTTTTAAAGTTCAATTATCCAAAGCTCCTGCTACTTTAAAACTAGTAACATGATAACTATGACATACTTCAAGATGATGTGTGTTGACATAATACTTGGAAAGCTCTCTGAGCTAGAAATGCTGAGCCGATTGCCCTCCTGGGACAAGCAAAAATTCCAGCCCGTGGCTGTCACTGGCAGGCTTTTCCTGGCCACCTTTTCAGAGCGGCAGCAGTGTGCCGTGATTAAAAGCCCAACTCTGGCCCTAACCGGTTTGGCTCCGTGGGTAGAGCGTCGGCCTGCAGACTGAAGGGTCCCAGGTTCGATTCCAGTCAACCAGGGCATGTACCTTGGTTGCGGGCACACCCCTAGTAGGAGATATGCAGGAGGCAGCTGATCAATGTTTCTACCTCTCTATCCCTCTCCCTTCTTCTCTGTAAAAAAATCAATAAAAAATATATATTTTTAAAAAATATTCAAGCACATAGCAATGTTGAAAGAATTTTAGAGTGAACACCACACACCTGCCGCCCAGATCCTGCCAAGAACATTCACTGTATTTGCTTCTTCGAGCATCTACTGGGAGGTTCTTGCCACCGAATCTACACTCACCGAGGGCTCTGTCCTCAGCTCCTGGACGCGGGTCTCTTGCTCACGCCTCTGAAGCGTCCAGCCCTGCTCTCTGGACCAAGGAAGGCCTAGGCCTCCGGTGGAGTCAGCCCGCGGCCTGTAGGAGGGGGCGCTGTGGATGGGGGTGGGGGGGCGCTGCCGGAGAACTTGCTGGGGGCAGGCTGGGGCCCAAGTTCCCCTAGCGGTGGAATGGAGGTGCAGGACAGATGAGGATGCATTCTAGAAAGCCGAGGAAGGTGTCATTCCAGAGTCTGTGGACTAAGATTCCTTGTAAGTTCCCCAAGGATTTCCTTAAGATGGTCTTCCAAGCATTTCTCACAAAGGGGGTCCGGTGGGCAGCCCAGCATCCCTGTGCGGGGACAGGGAGGAAACTGGGGAAACTGAGCCTCAGCGGTTCCTTCCCTTCCCTGCCCAAGGTCCAGGGCTCCGGAGGCAGACCCGGGGACCAGGCCCAGGTCTGGGACCCCAAGGACAGTCCTCTTTCTCTTGACCCTGTGTGGGGAGGGGCAACGGTGTCCCATTCCCCTAGCCCCACGGTGGGCAAACTGCGGCTCGCGAGCCACACGCGGCTCTTTGGCCCTTGAGTGTGGCTCTTCCACAAAATACCACGGCCTGGGCGAGTCTATTTTGAAGAAGTGGTGTTAGAAGACATTTAAGTTTAGAAAATGTGGCTCTCAAAAGAAATGTCAATGGTTGTACTGTTGATATTTGGCTCTGTTGACTAAGGAATTTGCCAGCCATGGGGCTAGGTAATTCGAGGCGGGGGGGGGGGGGGGGGGGGGGGGGGGGGGGGACGACACACCCTAAACTCTTTCTCTAGGGAAGTCTGGGCTGTGATATAGCCCTGAGGGTGGGGTTGGGCCTGGGCTGATCACATTTCAAAGGCTTCCAGCTCTTCTCCGGACTTTGGCAGCTTGGGCCCAGAGCTCAGAACGGAGCAGGCCTCTGGGGGGGAGGGGTGGGCCCTCCCAGCACCCCCACCCCCTCCCGAGTGCTGCAGATGGGGGGGCCCCCCGTATTATGGCTCCGGGTTAAAAAGCCCTCGAATCGATAAAGCCCAGTAATGAGTATTGGTACCGCGGAGGCTGCGGATAAACCCCCTTCTTCTCGGCGAGTTCAATCCCATAAAACAGCTCTCCCCTTTCGATCCTGGCATTCATCTGATAGAAAATGTGGGGAAATTCTTAAAAGGTGACTTGCTAATTGCCCGTAAAATAAAAGGCAGATGGAAGCTTTATTACAGTTGAAGGAAGTCAGGAATATTAAGGTAAAGTGTCAAATAACAATTGATTTTCCCTCAGACATAAAGGGGCGATTTATGGCTTCCTAGTTACTACAAATGAGGAATTATTTGAAGTTCTAAAAAGTATGAGGAGAAATAAAGATTAAATAGAAGATGAAATCATAGGGGTTTCTCCGGGAGGTGACTGCAAAGCCCCTGGGGGCTAGAATTCAAGTGGCAGGAGCCCAGGGGAGGGGGAGAGGGGGAGGCGCTTGGCATGACAGCTTCAAGATTGAGGGGAGCCGTGTCTCTAGGGGTGTCTTTTTTGTTGGGGGGACCTGGGGGAAGGAGATGGGGTTGGGGACGACAGATGTGAGGGATTTGGCACCAGAGGGGATGGATGGTTGGAGCTGGGGATGCAGGGAAGGAAAGGGTGAGCCGGCTTCCCGGGGCCACCATGGCCTTCCCCCAGCAGGTGGGCCCCTCGGGCCGTCCCCTCCGGGCAGCGGTGATAGCACACGCCCCTCCAGCTCCGCAGGGCCCTGTGGGGCCTTCGCCGGGCCTGGCCTGACCCATCTCCACGCTTGAGCCAAAGAGGACTCACGTCCTGGCGGCCAGACCGTGCCGGACTCATCCTAGTCCGTGGTCCTCAGGAGCCGGCCGGCCTCAAGGGCAAGTGGCTTATCTGAGAGGTGCTCCCCGTGAACCCCAGGAGAGGGGGGCAGGAAGGCGGGAGGGCGGTTTGCAAAGGGCGCTGCTATTAGGCAAGCTACCCTGGGGATGACTGGGTCTTAATCTCCCTGGGGGACCGGGGGTCCCGTGTGGGAGCCACACCTCGGATGATCCTGCCCGCAGGACACGCCACCTCCACTCCGTCACTGGTGGGCTGCGGGGGAGAGGGGGACATTCATTCTCTGGCCCTTGGACAGTCACACGTAGGTCCACTGGGCCCCAGGAGGATGGGGCCCCAGCGGATATGGTCAGGGTACTCATAGCTGCTGCCTCTGCGCCCTGCGTGTGTGTCAGTGCTCACACTGCCCGTCCCGTGCATGCCAGAGCCCCCGCCTCAGGCAGGAGGCACTGGGGGTTGGAGAGGTTAGATGACTCGCCCAGCTGAGCCAGGAGGGCTCAGCCAGGGTTGCTGACAGCCCCGTTCGGTCTAGTTTCCGTGAGTGAGATACATCCCAGGAGCTTATCAAGCTGCGGGTTCCGGGGCCCACCCTCTGGACTCTGCCCTGCAAGGGAGCATTTGTGGGGTGCCAGGAGTGTGGGCTTTATTTTTTAAAAAAATATATATATTTTATTTAATTTTTTTTACAGAGAAGAAGAGAGAGGGGATAGAGAGTTAGAAACATCGATGAGAGACAAACATCGATCAGCTGCCTCCTGCACCCCCCACCCCACTGGGGATGTGCCCGCAACCAAGGTACATGCCCTTGACCGGAACCGAACCCGGGACCCCTCAGTCTGCAGGCCGACGCTCTATCTACTGAGCCAAGCCAGCTAGGGCATCTTTTGGGGGTACTTGTCACACATCAGCCATCGCAATTCCGGTGACGGTAAGGCTGCCCCCTTTCTGGGCCTTGGTTTCCCCACCTGTGCAGTGAGGTGGGCCCATCCAGCCCCTTCACGCTGAATATTTCAGGCAGGGAGCACCCTGGGGGAGGGTGTATAGCTGTTCTACTTCAGAGTCCTACAGAGTGTGTGTGAGTGTGTGTGTGTGTGTGTGTGTGATTTTCTACATCTGGACGTGGTCCTAATCCAATAAATGCTTAGGAGACTTCTCTAGAATAGATTAATTTCCACTAGAAAAAAACCATAATTGGTTGATGTTAAGGCTACTGCCCTAACACACCCGCCTGGGCCATATATCTGAGGAGGGAAAAGACGCGATCCGCTCGCACATAAATATGCCATCCCCCCGGTGAGCCCTGCAGAGCACTCTGGGGAGGCTCGCCCGGTGATTTACTCTTCATTAATAAGCTCCATGCTATATTAGGATCAGATTTATGGCTCTGTCTCTCCAATATTTCTGACATTTCATCTGCAAAGAATTACAAAGGAAATCCTGAAACTTTGCTGCTTCCCCCTGCTGGCGCCTGGGCACCGTGTGTGTGTGTGTGTGTGTGTGTGTGTGTGTGTATGGGGGGAGCAGCTGGCAGAAGGGGAGTGGGGCACAGAGGCGTGTTTCGGATGGGAAGGAACATTAAGCTTGACCTCAGGTGGCCTGAGGTGTGCAAGTAGCTCAGACTCAGAGGCTGTGGACCGCCATCGTGGCAACAGCAGTGAAGCCAGGAACATGTCCTAGCCAAGTGGTCAGCAAACTCATTAGTCAACAGAGCCAAATGTCAACAGTACAACCATTGAAATTTCTTTTGAGAGCCACATTTTTTAAACTCTAACGCCACTTCTTCAAAATAGACTCGCCCAGGCCATGGTATTTTGTGGAAGAGCACACTCAAGGGGCCAAAGAGCCGCGTGTGGCTCGCGAGCCGCAGTTGGCCGACCACGGTCCTAGAGGCAGATTTGTATAAGGGACATCCTGCTGATGCTTCAGGATGATTGTGAAGAATCGATTAGGAAAAATGCTTTCAAAGCTGCAAAGCGCCGTGTGGGTTCTGTTGCTGCTACTGTTTGAAGGACTCGCCGAGGCGGTGGGTAGGAAAGATGGGGAAGTCTGTGGGGTGGCCAGGGGGTGACAGATACCCCCACTTCAGAACAGCAGGGGCTGAGGAAAAGGTGAATCAGAGAGAAATGCTGGGACCAGGAGACAGGCCTTGTATGGAACATGAAGGTAAAAAAATCACCCAATTACACAGTGAGTGGCCAGATTATTATATTATTATGATATCTGAACGCATAATAATCTGGCCACTCAGTGTGTGTGTGTGTGTGTGTGTGTGTGTGTACGCACGCACGTGTGTGTGTGTGTGTGTGTGTGTGTATATATAGCCTGGTGCATGAATTTGTACATGGGTGGTTCGGTCAGCCTGACCAGGGGGAAGGGACGTGGGCTTTTGGCCAGCCTGCCTGCTGGTCGAACTCCTGGTCGAGGGGACAATTTGCATATTAGCCTTTTATTATATAGGATATACAGAGTGGCCAGATTATTATGCGATCCGAGATCATCATCATCTGGCTGCTCAGTGTAGTGCTAGAGAAGACAAGGGCTGGGCTGCCCTTTGAGGGCCAGCATAGTGCCGGGCAGGTTCTGAGCAGGTGGGGAAACCGAGGCACAGAGCGGGGAGGTAACTTGCCTCAGAATGCCCAATCAGGAAGTGGCAGAACCTGGCGTTGCACGCGGGTGGGGTAACTCCAGAGTCTTCCTATTGAAGCCTGATTGCCCAGCCTTCCCTGGGAGGCTATGACCATTGCTCCCTCCCAGGCCCCTCCCAGGCCCCTCCCGTGGGCCTCTGTCTGTGGCCTTCCTTAGCTGTGCTTCCTTGCTGCTCACGTTCCAATGCAATGGGCTGGCACCCCGTCCACACAGCCAAGTCCAGGCATGAGGAGCAGGAACCCCAATAACAGCTCACACGTAAGGAGCACATACAGGGCCGGGCTCGTGGCTCGGCGTTTTACGCTCACCATGCCACGGAACCCAAACACCAGCCCAGGAGGAGGTGTGTCGGCCTCGCTTTACAGAGGGAGACCAAGGCCCAGAGAGGCTGTGTGACTTGCCCAGGGCCACTCAGCTTGGGAGACCTGAGATCTAATCCGTAGGTCCTGGGTCCAAACCCTCCTGTCACTGGGTTCTGCCCCACCCCGGCATTGGACCTAGTGGGGCCGTGCCCGCCTGGCGAGGGAGGTTTTTCAGCTGCAGGAAGTCTGTGTCCTGCAGACGGACACCCAGAACCGTGTGCAGGTGAAGGAGGTTTTCCAATGAAGTGTTTGCCCTCCAGGTACCTCTCCCTGCACTCTCGTCGTCCCTCAGCGCCGACTGAGGCCCTGGCCCTGCCTCTGCCGGTCCTGGTGGGGAGGATGGAGGAGGCGAGTCCCGATCCTCCTCCAGGGCCCGAAGTTAGGAGCCCCTGTCTGTGTGCATCAAGGCGGGGCTCCGAGCCGCAGCCACACTGGCATGTCGGACTGAACCATCCTTTTTCGGGGGGTCTGCCCTATGCACTGGAGGATGTTCAACAGCATCCCCAGCCTCTGCCTGCTACATGCCAGCACCCCCTGCTGACAACCAAAATGTCTTTAGACACTGCCAAGTGCTTCCTGGGAGGCAGAATCACCCCACTTGAAAACCGCTGCATTAAAGAGAGAAATGGAGGGAGGGAGGGAGGGAGGAAGAGGGAGAAGCCTTCTGTATCCTCTACCCATGGACTAAATTTCATTGACCAATTCCATTTCCATATAAAGACTTTTTCTACCAGCTGCCATTTTATTTCCTAATAAAGCACAAATAAAATTCAAGGTGCAGCTAGATTTCTTTTTTTTAAAAAAAATAATGCCTAATGGATTTAGTTTTGTCAGCTGCCTACAAAGTCCAAATAGCTCAGACAGAAGTGAAAGACCAGTGGGAGGTGCTACAACTGAGTTCTTCTGACCAGCACAGATTCCCCTAAAAGCCGTCTCTACCTGGGGTTCTCAGCGAGGCTGCCACAGAATCACCGGGCCTAAAAAAAACAGATTCTCCCCTCCTTCTCCTGGAGTTCTGGTTTTCTGGGTGTAGGGTGTGGCCCCGGTGCCTCTGTGTTAAAAAAAACCTCTGCAAATAATTTAATGGACATCCAAATCTATAATATTTATAACATAGTATCTCGACCCACATGATCCTAGAGCTGCAGAGAAAATGAAAATTCTGATGAGGTGCAGTTCTACAATTGGCCACGAGATGTCGCTTTTCGGCCACAATTCCCGGCCGGTGCACTCACAGGGAGGCAGATGCCATCCGCAGAGAGAAAGATGGTCACAGCTGATGGGCCAAGACCAGGGCATCCTGGCTCCTTCCTGGCGGGACAGCTTCTCCGTGGATGTGCACTGTCTCTGCTCCCTGCCGACCTCCGCCTCAAACCACGCCGCTTGGCAGACAAGAGCGAGGGGCTACCAGCTGCGCTGTGATCAGGATTACGAAGGCTGGAGAAACTTCAGAACATCGAATGCAACGGCTTTCAAGCTTTTAAACAAAAATCCGATGTGGTCTTGGACAACTTGTCTACTTTCTCTGCCTCAATTTCTTCATCTGTAAAGCAGGATAAGAGTACATCTTGCACATATGGTTGTTATGAGGACAAAGAGACTCTCTCCTATCTAATAAAGAGGGGATATGCTCACTGACCATCACTCCATCAAAAAGATGGCTGCACCCACAGCTGAGGCCAAGTTCCCTTAAGGAACCTTAACGAGCAATCAGCAGGGACCTGAGGCTACACCTTCCCCACTGTGGGGCTTGACAAGGGACCTCAGGCTGCGCCCCCGGCCCTGGGTCAGGCTGGGGGACCTCAGGCTGCACCTCCTGTCTTGGCAGCACCTCAGGCCACTAGCTCCCCCTGCCCCAGCTCCACGCCAGGGACCTCAGGCTGAAACCCCCACCAGGTGGGGTTTGACAGGGGACCTCAGGCTGCACCCCCCGCCCCAGTACCGGGCCATGAGACCTGAGATTGTGCTCCCCTGCCTGGCAGGGCTTGACAGGGGACCTCAGACCGTGCTTCCTGTCCAGGAGGGGTTGATAGGGGACCTGAGGCTGTGTACCCCATTCTGGTGCTGGGCCAGAGGACCTGAGGCTAGCCCCCTGTCCAGTGGGGCTTGACAAGGGTGGGACTGGCCGGGTCTGGATCTAGCCCAATGTTGGGGGTGGGTGGGAGGGGGGCAGCTGGGTCTGGGTCTCACACGATTTTGAGGTGCATGTGGGAGGGCAGGGACTTGACTCTGGGTCCCCCTTTTAATGTGCACGAATTTTGTGCACTGGGCCACTACCGTGTTTCCCCGAAAATAAGACATCCTCCAAAAATAAGACCTACTTACAGGTTTCCTTCTGAGTGAAATATAAGGCATCCTCCCAAAAATAAAGCTCCTCCTAGGCTAAACATGAGAGATTTGGTCCACTGATTCTGAACGAAATGGAGTCACAAGAAATTCAGGAATTGGATTGTTATGATGATGTTCCAGAAGATGATGACATGGTTATCATCAAATAAATGAGTAAATTCTTGATACTGTAGGATTCACAGTTTGTCTGGTTTGTGTTGACAATTACCATACTACCGTACCGTATACAGGTAATAAATTTCCTTTATTTTCATTTAACAATTAATGTGTACCGTATTCTTCTTCATGGAAAAATAAGACATCCCCTGAAAATAAGACCTAGCGCATCTTTGGGAGCAAAAATTAATATAAGACACTGTCTTATTTTTGGGGAAACAGGGTAGAGTGTGTGTGTGAGTGTGTGTGTGTGTGTGTATCACATGGTTATGTCCTCTGTACATGGGAGCTTTTGTTGTCATAATAGCTTTCTATGTGGCTCTTTGAAGGCTCTTTAAAGGGAAATGACTTGCTCAAGGCCATGTAGTGAGTGGGGTGCTGGATCTGGGGGTCCATCTCGAAATTCCTGATCCCCCGCCCGCCACTATTTCCAATGCTCCGATTCCTGCTTTGGAGAAAAGCCAACCCCTGAAGACAGCATTGAGGAGAACGAGATGGCTCTTTAACCAGCGAGCTCTGCCTGAGGCTGGCACAGCCTGGCCCTGCTTGGGGCAGAGCAGTGAGGTCCACCTGGGCCTTTCCCGGGCTCACGGGCGAGGATGAATCCACCCCTCCGGGACCGCGAGGAGAGGAGAACACGGCTGTGCCTCCCGGGCATGCAGGACCCATCAGACCTCCGATGTCAGCACCGGGCCCTGCCCCGCCCTCTGAGAGGCGACCCCTCGCAGGAGGCTGGAAGACCTCCTGGGAGGCTGGGAGCCCAAGCCCCTGGACCTCAATCTGGTTCTGAAGCACCGTCCTGTCTGGCCTTCGTCTAATCACCTCCTCATTTTCAAACGGGGGTGGGGGGAGGTCGAATGGAATTATTTGGGGGGCTTCCTTCTGGCTCCCCCAATCCTATGTGCTCCCCAGGTCCCCTTCGATGAGCTGGCACAGTCCAAGAGAGGGGTGAGCAGTGGCCACCCCTCTTCCTCTCGGGTCAGGAGGTCAGGGCTGAGGCCAATCCAGGAGGCGGCCTCTGTCGGTGGAAATGACAATATTTACCTCCTAGGCCCACATCTGTGCCCTCTCCCCGAGCCCTGGCCCGGAGTGCCCTCGTGAAGACACCGGTGAGGCGCAGGGCCGTGGCTCCGGCCTCCTCCGAAATGGATACGCTGGTCGCACCCCCTCGAGGCTGGTCTCGTTTGCCTTCTTCATTTTTAGACACATTCCAAACTTTTCAGCAAATTACAGTGTTTGCCAACTGGCCGTCTGGAGCCCGGGAGGGGCGCTATTTATAGCGGCGCTGGGACACTGCCACTCAGAGCGGCCGCTGAGAAACTGGGCCAGAGCCGCCGCCGGGAGCGGTGCCCTGTGCTCCGGGGAGACGCTGGCACTCCTGGAGCAGGGCGGCAGAGCCGGCAGCCCACGGGCACAGGCCGCCGGCACAGGCCCACACCTGGGCCCGGGGTCTGCCCTCCATCCCTGCACATCAAGAGAGACGGCAGTACTGGCCGACGGGCAGAGTCAAGGTTAAGACGCGTCAGAGATCAGCTCTTGTTCACTCTGACCACCGCCCCATCCCACGTCGCTCATTCCCTCCCCCGCTCACTGCTCGGGTCTGAGGGCCGGCCCGCCACTACCTGAGGGAGTCGTTGCTTTTGCCAGCCTTGATTTTCCCATCTGTACAGAGGGTGTGCCTGGGCTCTGAGGTGCCTTCTGGCCCTGTGTGTGGGGACCCACGGCAGGTGCGTCATAAATGCGCTGTGCTCCTGCCTGCCCGCGGAGAGGAATGTGGAGAAGTGTGACCCTTCTCCTCGGTGGCTCCGGGCCCCGCGGGATCTGCCCCCTTGCCGTTCCCTACAGAGCGTGGTGCTTCCCCTGGGGCGACAGCGTCTCCGGGAGGCCGGGCTCGGGCAGTCGGCAGCCTGGGTTCCGGCTGGCTTTCCAGGGCCTGCATTTTAACACGCTCTCCAGGGCGCCCCAGACTCAGGGGCTCCCTTCGTGGGGCCCCCAGTTTCCAGCAGGAGCTTAATTCTCCATGTTCCCGCTTCTCTCTCCCCCACCCCGACAACTCTTCCCGCTCTCGGAAAAGGCTCCGGCTCCGCTGCGTGCAGCACAGCTCACACCCACAACGCCGTGGGGTCCCCGCAGCCGGCCCATCGGCAGGCTGCCCTCTGCTAGGAAGGGGGCGAGAAGGCCAGCAGCAGAAGACACTATTTTTTTTTAAAGGAAAGGATGCACACGTTGGTTTTACAATTTAAAAAAAAAGAAAGAAAAGCCCTAACTGGTTTGGCTCAGTGGATAGAGTGTCGGCCTGGGGACTGAAGGGTCCCGGGTTCGATTCCAGTCAAGGGCATGTACCTTGGTTGCAGACACATGTGTGGGAGGCAGCGGATCCATGTTTCTAACTCTCTATCTCCCTTCCTCTCTGTAAAAAAAAAAAAAAAAAAAAGTTTTAAAATAAAATAAATTATATAAAAGAATAATCATGCAAGGCAAGATACACGTATGTGCCTGACAACCCAGGGCGGGGAGAGGCTTTGGTCGCTGAGGCCTGAGTGGCGCAGCCTGGAGGGAGGGGCAGGAAGGAGACGTGAAGACCATAGTGTGTATGTTATTATATTAGATGTCTTTTATTATGTGTATAGCGAGGGAGAACTAAAGCAAATGTGGCAACATGTGAAGACTGGGTGGCTAGGTGACAGCTATACGGCAGTTTATAATCTTGCAAATTTCTGTAGGACTTTAAATGTTCAAAATTTCTGTAGGACTTTAGTAACAAAATAGGTTACTAATACGAGCAAAATAGTCCAAATTTCTGTAGGACTTTAGTAACAAAATAGGTTACTAATACGAGCAAAATAGGTTATTCATGCCAGCCAAAGCTGCGAGGTGGGGCCTTTTAAGCAGTCTGAGGGGCAGCTGCCCCCACCTCCCTGTCCCTGTGTTTTCTCTCAAGCATCCCTGCCCCTCTCAAGAGCCGGGGCTGTGTTTGCTAACCCCTCAGCCAGGAGCTCTCGCCCCTGGCTTCCTCCGCTATAACTGTGCTCGCGACTCGCCACAGGGCCGTGTGACGGGCTGTGGCTTGTCCCGAGCGCAGCGCCACCCAGCTTCACCGCAGCCTCCAGCAGCGGCCAGGGCTGGGCCAGACACGGGCTGCGGGGGTGGCCTGGGCACCCGGGCAGCCCTGCCACTTTCCTGTCTGTCAGCCAACGGAGGCTGCTGAGGACAGCGGGCAACTGGGTCACTGCTCAGGCCGCTGCCCGGCCAGCTGGTCAGGGCTGTGCAGCCAGAGCGGGAGGCTCCCCTAGGGCCTGAGGCGCCCGAGTCCTGGGAACTGAAGCAAATCCTTGGGCTCCCCTTACTTGACGTGCCTTGTGTGTATGAATTCACTTAATGTGCACATAAAAAATGGGGAACAGTTCCTATTTATTATTATTATTATTATACCCATTTTGCAGATGAGAAAACAGTGTCATGGAGAAGTTAAGCAACGTCCTCAAAATCACTGGTAAGTAAAACAAAATCAGGTTTTACTCTTAATCATGATGCCATATTGCTAAGTAATTTATATTAATTCACTTAATGTATGTTTCATTGACACCTAATGATTAAAAGTCCCAAAAAGCAAGTCTCACTGCTGCCTGATTCACCTCCCGGAACCCCATTTGGACCATTTTTCCTGGGATAAAAGCTCCTACTGCCCATTTATAAAGTAGAAGCCCTTCCTGTGGACAAAGCCTTCATGCCTCTCTAATTTACCGTTTCCCCGTCCCCTTTCCGGTACTAGCCCTTCCCCTAAATGCAGTACATGTCGTTCAGGAGGTGCTGACTCCAGATTGCCTCACATAAGACCAATCATGTGACCTAGGACTGGCCCATCAGGTCACTGAATGCTCCAGCTATCGTGATTGGTTCAGGGAGGTCAAGTGGGACCCACCAGAGCCAATGAGGGTCTATTCTGGGACTTTTCCCCCCCTGAATTCTTGGGAAAAGGAAATCTCTAATGCTGGGATAGTTGGGAGAATGAATGTGAACCAGGAGCTGCTGGCTGCCATTGTGTTAGTCATTACAACTTCCCAATAGTGTTTTCACTCCCTGTAATGCCAAACCTTAATTTTTCCTGAAGTTCTTCCTCTCACCATCAATATCCTGGTATCTGAAGACTTACCTAGTTCCTCAGATTTGTGGAGTTAAAGGCTGCTGTTTGCTTTGCAGCTTCCCTGGTCTGAGCCTGGCAGGTTTCTAAAGATTTAGCCTGCCTGCCCTTCCTCCCCCGGTTGTTTCTCAGAGGATGAGTTCCCTGCTTTGCTCCTCTCACACAAAGACAGCAAAAGAGTCACATCATGACCCTATCGTCCCGCTACTGTCCCGATTTCTAACAATTTTTCCCGCGTCCCGCTGCATTTTCACAAAGTCCCGATTTTTCCAAAAAATTGTTAGAAATTGGGACTGTCCCGCCAAAAGCGGGATGATCTAGTCACCTTATCCTAAGTGCACAGGCGGCCGGTGGTGAAACAGAGAGATCTCCGAAGTTGGGGCTGGAAGACACTGTTTAGATCCTAAACCTTGCCACTCACTGAGCGTCGTCCGGCAGGTGAGTTAACCTCTCTTGGGCTCAGTTTCCCCATCAGTAAAATGGGCACAGCTGAAGGTTCAATGAGATGCGCTCTTTAGAAGTGTTCTCTGAGCTGTAGAGCACTGTGCTTTCTGATTGTTGCCTAAACAGAGATACAAATGGGTTTCTTCTTAGCCAGGGTGTCACGGAGGTTCTGTTCCTTGTGAGATCCACGGCCGAGCACAGGTCTGCACGGTTCCGGATAAGACGTCTTTGTCTCTGTGGAGCTCTCCCAGCCAGCACCGGCCACGGGCGGACCCACCGCCAGAGTTTGCAGACTGTGATTGAGAATTGTGTCAGGATACATGTGTCTTATTTTACTTACGGTTACTCGAAGGGACCATTCTTGCCACACTGGTATTGCACAGACCCCAGAAATCCCAGTGTCCAAGCCGGTGGTGTTTGTGACTCAAGGTGACATCCGTCCGGAGGAGTCTCTCTTGTACGTCACGGGCCTGTGGGAGTTTTCCTTCAGAAACAGGGGATTACTTTCTTTTTTCTTTTCTTTCTTTCTTTCCTCTTCTTCTTCTTCTTCTTTTTTTTTTTTTAATATATTTTATTGATTTTTCACAGAGAGGAAGAGAGAGGAATAGAGAGTTAGAAACATCGATGACAGAGAATCATTGATCAGCTGCCTCTTGCACACCCCCTACTGGGGATGGGCCCGCAACCAAGGTACATGCCCTTGACCGGAATCGAACCTGGACCCTTCAATCCGCAGGCCGACGCTCCATCCACTGAGCCAAACCGGTCCCGGCAAGGGGCGGGGATTACTTTCAACGAAGAATATATTTTTTGTAAATACATTTTATTGATTTTTTGACAGAGAGGAAGGGAAGGAGATAGAGAGTTAGAAATATTGATGAGAGAAACATCCGATCAGCTGCCTCCTGCACATCCCCAGTGGGTACATGCTCTTGACCAGAATCGAACCCGAGACCTTTCAATCCGCAGGCCGACGTTCTATCCACTGAGCCAAACTGGTTTCGGCAGAATATTGGAAGGAAGGTGGGGAACAAAAATAGAGCTGCATTTTGGTGATACCAGGAGTTGTGCACCAGCTGCCTCCGCCATTACTTACGCCATGTGTTAGGGAGCCAGGAGTCACACGTTGTACCCAGGAGGCCTCTGAGGGCCTGGGAGCAGGAGGGGTCCGTCGGCTAAAAACGTGAATGAAGCCCCAACAGCCTTCCCAGTCTAGTCGCTTGGGACTTGCCCCGTTTCTAGGGATTCTGTCTTTGAATGTCGTCACTGCTTCTCCCACAGGCCTCCCATCCCTCAGGCCCCCTCCCCAAGGCCCCAGCCGTGGGAAGGGGCACTTCTGAGCAGCAGGCCGAGCTCTGTGCAGCCCGGGGCCCAGGTTCCCACCCGTGGGGTGGTCTGGACGGTGGCCAGCGAGGAGGGGTAATTACCGTGAGGTGCGGGGCGCGCACGAGGCCCCCAGACCCCCACCTCCATGCGGCGGGGAACGGCCCCGGACTTGGATAAGACGGTGTCAGCGGGCGCCTGCCCACCCCTTGCTGAGTTCCCAGGCCCCCGGAGCCCTCTTGTAACAGGAGCCACTTGCCCCGTAACCAGTGGGTGACCAGGTTTTTAATCTCAGAGGCCCCTTGGATCTCAGCTGGGAGGTGGGATTTGTCAGACGGGGAGGGGAGAGCCGTCTGGGAATGCCAGAGGGCCTCTCAGCCGAAGGGGGTCGTCCTGAGGCAATAGGTCTCCCTCCCAGACCCGTCCCTGCCGTCCCGCCAGCCTTCCCCGGCCCCGAAACCGCTCTCCTCTTCCCCGCGTCTCCAACACGCCCGACCGCTAAACATACCTGACAACCCGGATTCGAAAATCAAGATGGCTCATCAACATGGGGTGCCTCTGTTTGGCACACATCCTCCCTTCTTGGCAACTTCCTCTCTGGCCTGCTGCCTGTTGGCCGCTGTCCTGCAAAGATGCACTGCCTGGCCCCAGAGAGGCTGCCTCCTGGCCGCCGGGGAGGGAGAGAAGGACGCTGGACCAAAACCTGCCTCCTCGCCGAGACCGGTTTGGCTCAATGGATAGAGCATCGGCTTGGGGACTGAAGGGTCCCGGGTTCGATTCCGGTCGGGGGCATGTGCCTTGGTTGCGGGCATATCCCCAGTAGGGGGTGTGCAGGAGGCAGCTGATCGATGACTCTCTCTCTCATCGATGTTTCTAGCTCTCTATCTCTCTCCCTTCCTCTCTGTACAAAATCAATAAAATATATTAAAAAAAAAAACACAAAAAAACGTGCAAAGCAACCCCCACTCGGGGCCTCGGTGTCAGTAGGGGGACAGACCTGGGACTGACTGCTTGAGGGCCCAGTTCTTGAGACAAATGATCCAGTACAAGACCTGCCAGGGACCCTGTGACACACGCTCTCGTTCTCACTTTACAGGGGATGCAGCCTGGGAGGCGTGAAGCAGTTGGCCCAGGCCTCGCAGGGAGGCGGTCCCCGGCCAGGTCTCCCCGGCTCCGCTGCCAGAGCACTCTCTCCTCCCCTGCGACCTCCGGTGACCCCGAGGGCAGCTTCCCGGTGGAGAGCTGCAATCTCCGCCCCTCGGGTCTGCGTGTCCTCTGCGTGGCGTTCGCCGCCTGACCGCCCAGCGCCTCTCCTCGGAGAGGTCTCCCCTACCATCCCTCCCGAAGGTGAGATTATTTTACACCTTCACTTGTTTGGCATCATCTGTTCCCCCATTAGAGTGCAAGCCACACAGAGGCGGGGTCTTGGTCTGCTATGTTCACTGGTTTAGCCCCAGCACCTTGAACCAGCCCCCGAAACCATGCCTGGCACCTGCAGGGTTCGGGATGTGTTCCTCATACGGAACAGACTTAGTCTGTTGTGAAGTACGAAATGAATGCATGTATGATACGACACAGCTGCCATTTCTGGAGTGCTTGCATGTGCCGGGCACTGCACCGATCTTCACAACCCCACGCGGGAGGTCAGTCATTACACCCATTTTACAGATGAGACCCCTGAGCCAGGTGGCAGGTAAAGAACTTGCCCCACATCCTATGCTTTGGCTTTCAGCCTCTGCCATGTCTGACTCTGGTGCTCGTTAGAATGCTTTGTTAAGAAGCCCTGGCTGGTGTGGCTCAGCAGAGAGGGCTTCAGACTGTGGAACGAAGGGTCCTGGGTTCGATTCTGGTCGGGGTCACGTACCATGGTTGCAGGCTCCTCCCTGGCTGGGTCCTGGTCAGGGCACAGGCGGGAGGCAGCCGATTGATGCGTCTCTCTCACATGGATGTTTCTTTCTGTCTCCCTCTCTATTTCACTCTCCCTAAAAAAAATCAATGAAAAAATATCCTCAGGTGAGAATTAACAAAAACAAACAAACAAAACAAAGAATACTTTGTCCACTGCAAGGTGCCCTAAAACTCAGGTGACCTGTGTCTTCTCCTGGACCGCAGACGTGCGTGGAGCTCTGCGCACAGCTGGCCTCGCCTCTGCTCTCGCCCAGGGGAAAAGCTCTGAGGACCCTGGAGCCCTGAGTGCAGGGACCTGGACCTTTTTCCTCCATCGGGCCACGGTCCAGCACTGAAGACAAACACGTTAAAATAAAAGCCATATTAAAAAACAAACTCCACTTTCTTGCCTTAAAATATTGTGAGCCAGGGGGGCAATTAGCAATTACGCCGCATTTTATTATGAGGAGACGGAATGCTAATTGGGCTGATTTGAATGCCGCACACCTCCACGGATTGTTTTGGGAATTAAGGTATCAGTTGTATCGGTAATTATGGTTTACCATGAAATTACCCCCCCCACAGAAAGCTGTTAAATTGTCTGTGACGGGGCTTAAATTTAGCCCAGACCCGTGTCCTAGGAAGATTGCGCGAGTCAATACAAGCCACCCGGAAACCACTGGGGGCCCGGTGCCAGGCGATAATGAGGGGGTTGAGGTTTCCAAAGTTTTACCTGAGAAGCAGGGACAAGCCCTGGGCTGCAGGGTGCTCACGTGGAGAGCCAGGGTGCTCCCCTCCCCCTCCCGCACACACACACACACACACTCCGGAGCACAGCTCTGGGACCTGGCCAATACCTGAGCTGCAGAAGGCATTCTGGAAGACAGTGTGGCTCCCTCGGAGGGGCCCCGGCACAGAAGGAGCCCTGGGCACTGTGTGTGGCTCGGGGACCCTGCGATCACACGTGCCTGGGATGGAGTCCCCGCGCGGCCATTTAGAAAAGAAACTCAGGAGGGTCCCTCGATTCCTCTGAGCCTCTGCTTCCTCCTTTTACACGTGGGCATGCCACCTGCCTCGTGCCCGGGCTGATGTGAAGATGAACGGAGAATAATAATGGCGGCCACAACCGTCTCTGCCACCCTTGCAATGTGCCCATCCCGTGCATTCATCTTTTTTTTTTAAGTACTGCTTTTTAAAAATATATATATATATTATTGATTTTTTACAGAGAGGAAGAGAGAGGGATAGAGAGTTAGAAACATCGATGAGAGAGAATCATCGATCAGCTGCCTCTTGCACACCCCCTACTGGGGATGTGCCCGCAACCAAGGTACATGCCCTTGACCGGAATAGAACCCAGGACCCTTCAGTCCACAGGCTGACGCTCCATCCACTGAGCCAAACCGGTTTCGGCTGTGCACTCATCTTTAATCTCCACGATGGCCCTGTGAACAGAAGAGCTGAACTGGGAGAATGGTTTGGCGGCAAGCCTTAAACCTGGACTCGGGCTGACTTAAGCAAGCTGGGGGTGTACTGGAAGGCGAGGGGGCACTCAGAATGGAGAGGAAGGCTGGGAGAGGCTAAGAACAACTCAGGAAACTGAACGGCTCACCACGTTCTCCCACGTGCCCCAGGGAAACGAACATGCTCTGATGGCCTCGCCCATCCCAGCCGCTCAAGACCCTGGTTGTGTTCTAGCCCCACCACCCTGCCCGGCTCTGCAATGAGGGTGGAAGGGTAGCAAGAGGAACTTCCCAAAGGGCAGGCACCTGGATTTCCTGTTCCTCAAGACAGTCCCATAGTGGTGAGGGCTAATCGGGAGAGTGGACACTGGGCACCGTTATCACTATTCCCATTTTAGAGGCCAGGAGACCAGGGTCAGAGCTGCTTGCCCTTTGCCTAAGTGTGCCCAACCAGCAGGGGGCAGAGTTGGGACTCACATCCACACCTCTCCTAGACAACAGCTCCCTTCCTCCCGCCCCACGCTGGGCTTTCCTGGGGAGGACCGGACACCGCACCCAGGCTCTGCTGGGCTCTTGTGCAGGTGTCGCTCTGGGGGGCCAGCTGGGGCGGGAAAGCCTCGGGGTGGAGGGGCAGCTACCCTCACCCAGCTCAGGACCAGCTGATCCACGTGGGGAGCTGCTCTCTGACCTTCCCCTGGGCTGTCGGGGTGAGCTGGGAGGGAATGTGGGGGTGGGGGGAGGCTTGTTGTCATGACACTGAAGAGTGTTAGAGGTTGTCGATGGTCAGAGGCTGTTTTGATGGGTGGATGCCCTTCCCCCGCCCCTTACCTCCCTCCATCCCTTGGCTTCTGCTGTTGCTTTACCTGGAATGATGCCTCCCCATCATGTTACCTGGAATGATGCCTCCCCATCAAGGCTTTACAATCCTCCACGTTCTGGAAAGCTCGATCCAAATTCCCTTTATCGGAGAAGCTTTCCAACTCCCCAGGCAGGCAAACGGCTCCCTCCTGTGGCCTTGACGCGGTTCGCTCCCATTGCCCCGGCCATGCTGTGTGTGGCCAATGCCTGTTTTCACACCTGCCACCCTCGCAGCCATTCAAGGGGTCTCACTGGCTCAGCCCACAGCTCCACGTCGGATCCAGGGGAGACGCAACTAACAACAAAGCCCCCGCGATCCACACCCCAGCCACCCCGTGCGCTGGCCTCACCAGCGGACTGTGTGTTGTTTTCCTGGCAGCTCTGTAGGAAGAGAGCATGGGAAGGGAACGACTGGGCTAAAGGAAGACAGGCTTGACTTCTACTCTTTGTAGCCCCTCAGGAAACGTATAGAGAGCATCTTTGTATGAGATGAAGTTCTGGGTGGATGGGCCACATCAGCGCTGTCCGGGCACCCAGGGGTCCTTCGCAGAGTCTCATTATGCTCCCAAGTCATCCTCCCACGGCTGTGCCGGGGGAAGTGGACAGAAGGTGGCTCTGAGGTGTGGACAGTACGGCAGGGACTTGGGAGTCTGAACACCTGACAGAGAGGACAGAGAGGGCGGGAGAAGAAATCCAAAACCCAAGAAGCCTGACCTTCCAGAAAGTACTGAGCCAGGGGCAGGGGGAGGGGAGTCTCCCAGCACCCACGCTTCCACCCCCACCGGGGGCTGCCCACGGCACCCGCTGTTCTGATCCCCAAGGTCACCGTCTTTGTGTGTGGCTAGGGAAGCGCAGTGTACACACTGGGTTAGCTCTTCCTTCAAAAAACTGTAAATTATCAGACACAACCTTTTTGGAAAGCAATTTGGCAGTAATACCAAGCGACATAAAAGTGTTCATAGCCTTTGGCCCAATAATCTTCCTCCTGGGAATTAATCGCAAGGAAATAATTCATCAGGAAGAGAGAGCCATTCTGCGCCCACAGAGACATTTACTGCCACGTTATTTATGAGCGGGGAGAGCGGGAGGCAGCCTCTGGGCCAGCACAGGGGAGGGCCCTCGAAACGACGGCGCATACATCCAAAGGAGCCCTCTGCCTCTAGTGCCGCGGTGGGCAAACTGCGGCTCGCGAGCCACACGCGGCTCTCTGGCCCCTTGCGTGTGGCTCTCCCACAAAATACCACAGCCTGGGGGAGTCTATTTTGAAGAAGTGGCATTAGAAGAAGTTTACGTTTAAAAAATCTGGCTCTCATGCCGAAACCGGTTCGGGTCAGTGGATAGAGCATCAGCCTGCGGACTGAAGGGTCCCAGGTTTGATTCCGGTCAAGGGCATGTACCTTGGTTGTGGGCACATCCCCAGTAGGGGGTGTGTGCAGGAGGCAGCTGATCGATGATTCTCTCTCATGGATGTTTCTAACTCTCAATCCCTCTCTCTTCCTCTCTGTAAAAAAAAAAAAAAAAATCAATAAAATAAATTTTACAAAATCTGTCTCTCAAAAGAAATTTCAATCGTTGTCCTGTTGATATTTGGCTCTGTGGACTCAGGAGTTTGCCGACCACTGCTCTAGGAGAACGGTAAGTTGGAAACTGCGTAACAAGAGACAGCATTTAGAAATGAAAAGGGGGTGGGGGGGTGGGGGAGGAGGAGCACAGCATTGCACACATGCCACGATCAGGACAAGGCGGACAAGTCTGTGTCTGTGGGGAGAGGAGCTGCAAATAGATGCTGAGCGCACGCGGGAGCCGGGGCCGTGGGTGGAACCTCGCTCCCTCCACACGTCCTCGCCCCTGGCTGGAGGGTCCTGTTGAGAAATCGTGTTTGTGAAATCCTAATGTGTCACCGCGGGGTCCGCGCCTGGATGGCCTCCTGGGAGGGGGCCCAGGCAGCGCCCCTGGACTGAGCCCCCCGCCCCCGTCCCCGCCCCCATCACCACCAAACCCCCGGGCGGCGCCGGCCACGGCTGCGCGCCTTCGGGGCAGACAGAGCGCGTCGGGGCACTTTTTCATGATCCTAATTCAAATTACCTGTTTAAGTCGGTCCCGGGAGAAAAATAGCCGCTCCGCCCGCAGGGGCGGCGGGGGCGCCGGGCGGCTGCGGCGCTCAGGCCGTGAGCTCACTTCCCGGGCCGCGCCGCGCTATTTCGGCCTGGCGCTGTGCAAACAGG
This sequence comes from Pipistrellus nathusii, assembly GCA_963693515.1. Classification (NCBI taxonomy): domain Eukaryota; kingdom Metazoa; phylum Chordata; class Mammalia; order Chiroptera; family Vespertilionidae; genus Pipistrellus; species Pipistrellus nathusii. Next base: position 35,068,638 of record OY882873.1, read on the forward strand.
GCACCTGACCGCGGCCAAGGGTCCAAATTACAACCGTATCACAGACAGAGGTCCGCCAGCCGCCCGGGCTGGGAGGGGCCTCTCCCCCTGCGGAGGGGGCGGCAGGGTCAGGCGGTGCGAGGGGCTGAGCCCCGCCAGGACCGGGCTCTGCAGCTCTGAGCTTCACAAATGCGCCCCCTCACACACACACATCGTTCCCATATGGGCTCCAGGGCAGAAAACCTTGCCTCTGCCAGGGAGAACCCTGTTATAAGACCGCCCCCCTTCCCTTTAAAAGTATATTTTATTGATTTTTTTTTTTTTAACAGAGAGGAAGAGAGAGGGATAGAGAGTTAGAAGCATCCATGAGAAACATCCATCAGCTGCCTCCTGCACACCCCCTACTGGGGATGTGACCTCAACCAAGGTGCATGCCCCTGACGGGAATCGAACCTGGGACCTGATTTCAATCCGCAGGCCCACGCTCTATCCACTGAGCCAAACCGGTTTCGGCAGGACCCCTTTTTAGATGGCTGCTTCTCTGCACTTAGGATGAAAACATACCCACACCCAGCCACCTCCAGGGTTCAAACGGTACCTCCTTGCTCAGAAGCCTCTGTGCTTCATCTAACCCTCCCCCCTCATTCTTAGAGAAAAGCCCCGAATCTCCGGCCTGATGGCCAGAGCGTCCCACACCCTGGCCCAGAGTGAGCCCCTCCCTCCTCGCACGGCCCTCTTCCTCCCTCTTCCCGCTCCCTTCCCCCCACCTCTCGCCACCGACAGCACATCAGGCCTTTCCACAATTGTATGCCTTGCCATGTACCTTTTGTTTCCCCTTTTCCCTGCCTGGTGAACTCTTACACATTCTTCAAGACCCAGCTCGGGGATCGGTGTTGCCCGCCGTCCAGGGGGCCGGGTCCTGGTGACCTCAGTGTCCCCCGACCCCAGGTCCTGGAAAGCCGGGCGTTCCACCCCATCGTCCCAGCGCCGTTTCCTCCCTTAAGGGTCGCCAGGGCCCACCGCGCAGCTCCCCTTTTCCGCTCCCGGGCAGGGTCCTGGCCATGGCGGCCCTGAGGCCTGGGCAGCTCCCTTTGTGCCCCTGCCAGGGCGAGCGGGCACCCAACCACCCACGCATGCTGGCAGCGGGGCATAGACCACCCTGGGATCCCCGCTGGCTCCCTGGTTTGGGGCCACTTTTTGTGCCCTTACTTTTCTTGCTGCTGCTGCTGCTGGACCCACGGGGAGCCGGGCCGGTGTCTGAGCTGAGGCCGGAGCCCCCCGGGGCGCGGGAAGCAGGCTCGGCCAGGAGCACATAAGCTGTCCTCAGGGGTGAGCTGGCGGGCACCTCCGCAGGCCAATTCATGGAAACAAATGTCCATGGGCAGACGAGTGGATAAAGAAAATGTGGTGTATGTACACACAACGGGATATCACGCAGCGATGAAAAGGAAAGAAACCCTGCCGATAGCCACCACACGGATGGACCTCGAGAGCATTGTGCTGAGGGAAATAAGCCAGACAAAGACAACTACTGTATGATCGCTTATAGATGGAATCTAAAAAAGAGTCAAGCTCATCGAAATAGAGGGTAGAATGGTGGTTTCCTGGGGCAAGGAATGGGGGAGAATGGAGAGAGCGATGTTGGTCAAAGGCTACAAACTCTCAGTTATAAGATAAGTAAGTTCTGGGGGTTAATGTGCAGCCTGGGGACGATAGCTCACAGCGCTGCGTTGTACACTTGAAAGTTACTCAGAAAATAATCTTAAGTGTTCACACACACACACACACACACACACGGTAATTATATGAGGTCTCGAATCATCACATTATATACCTTAAACTTACACATGTTACATGTCAATAACCTTGGGGGAAAGGAATATATATATATATATATATATATATATATATATATTGACATATATATGTATGTATTTCAAGTGCCCTGTAGAGCATCCAAGAGAGGGAACTGGGAGGCCAATGCCATTTCAAAACCCGAAAGCTAAAATCTTTTACCTGTTCTTCACCTTCGTGGCTTGGGAATTTCGGCAGCTTCTTGAGGGCCTCCCTTCCCTGACGTGACCTTGGTCATAAAGCCACCCATTCAGTTTTGAGTGGTTACGTGCTGTGTGTCAGGGGAGGGAAGGCAGAGATGAGGTGGGGTGTCTTTAAGGGGATCTGTGTCTATGGGGTGCGAGGACCCGCTAACAAATGAGAGCACAATGGTGTGCGGAGCGCCATTAAGAGCCATGTGTGCATGGGCTGTTGAGAAAACACAGGAGGGACACACACACACACACACACACACACACACACACACACGCACGCTCTCATGGGAAGCCCAGGAAGGTGCCTGGGGGGCGTTGAAGTGGAGTGAGTGTTTGAATTGAGCTCAGCCGTGCAGGCTGAGGAGCTCTCACACAGAGGACATGGAGCAGTGTCCTGCATATGCTGGGAGTCAAAGCTCAGGCAGGTCATAGAAGCGAATGGGGCAGGGGCGGCTGAGGCAGCGGGGATTGTTGGAGGCAATGCCCTAGAAGGCCCACCTCCTGCCCACAGGGCAGCTGCAGGGCGGACCGCCAGGCCCGGGTCAGCCTCCCTTTGCCCCCTCTGCCAGGCGTCTGTGCAGGGCACAACCTCCGCAGCCTCACGTGGCTGCCCTGCTGCCTACGCCTGCCGCCCGCTGCACGTTGCCAACCTGGGAAAGAGGACTCGGCTTTTGCCACATCTTGCTTTTTGAAGAAAAGCCAGAAACCCAGATTTTGATGTTAAAAAAAAAAAAAAAATCCAATTTGTCAGATGCGTTTGGGGCCAAGCAATATCCAACCTCAGAAGGATCCGCCCTAGAGCTCTCGTTTCAGCCCTGAGGGGAGCCCATCCCCAGGACACAGGGCAGGGAAAGACACCATCCTCGATGAAGCCTTTGACAAGCTGCTGCAAAGCCTGGGAGAACAGGAGGAAAACAGCCGGGCCTGCCCCCCCGCAGCCACCCCGGAGACCGAGGGGTGAGACTTTACTTCATTAACGAGCCTTGTTTTCAGAGCGCCTCCCTGCCCTCTTGGCCGCCCTTCCCCGGCCCCTCCCGTTTTGCTAATGATAAATGACAAGCAGTGGACGCTATTAATTAAACTGCCCCCCGTAGCCAGTGGTCAGACCCACGGCCACATGCGGACGAGACATGCAAAGCATTTCTGCTGCCCCCACCGGGGTGCAGGCCCCAGGCTCTGTCCTGCCCCGGCCGGCGCAGGGCCCAGTGGCCACAACCTCACACCACGGGGCTTCCTAGAAACCGTCTGGACTGCACTCCATCAAATGGAAATCGCCAATACGGGCCACACAGTAATTAAACTCCTGTCATTCTTTTGACCCCAAAAAAATGTTCCTCTTGGGACGTTCCCACAGGCTGCTAAAGGACTGTCTGGGGCCTGCAAGCTCCCAGCTGATTACCAAGGGGTTTTTGAAGTTGGCCTTGACCGGGGATCAAAAGGGGATGGGAATTCAGGGGGTGACTACAGGGGTGGGAAATACCATATAATTAAACTTTTCAGTTGGCGTGTTCAGCTTGAAGCACCAATAACCACTTCCCGGGGATCAAGATGAGCAGGGAGATACAAACAGACCTTCAAGGCCCCTTTATTTATACGTCTATTGTTTGTTCCCACATTTATCCCCAGCACCTAAACAGGGCCTGGCAAACAGCAGGTGGTCATTGATCAGCAGGAGAGGTGTTGATGCCAATTCTCAAAAGCAGCAACCAGGAGCAATTCCCAAGCGAAGTTCTAGAACCAGTGGCTTCTGTTGGTTGCCACCAGACTGCACATGTGCTGAGAAGGAGGCCAGTGTCTTACTCACTGGCTGTTCCAGAGCCAGGCACAGCGCCCAGCCCCGGGCCTGCACACAGTGGTTTCTTACTAGTACCTGTTAGCATAAAGATTCGGGGGCAAACCACAGTCCGTGGCCGGGCCCCGCAGAGCCCCACTGGGATGTGATCTGTGTGTGTATTCAGGCAGCGACAAGGTCAAGAGGCCCAAGGACCCCTAGCTGGCTTGGCTCAGTGGATAGAGTGTCCGCCTGTGGACTGAAAGGTTCCGGGTTTGATTCCTGTCAAGGGCACATGCCTGGGTTGCAGGCTCAATCCCCAGGGAAGGTGTGCAGGAGGCAACTGATCAATGATTGTCTCTCATTATTAATATTTCTCTCTCTCTCTCTTTTCCTCTCTCTCTCTCTCTCTCTCTCTCTCTCTCTCTCTCTCTCTCTCTCTCGCTTCTCTCTCCCTCTCGCTTCTCTCTCCCTCTCAATTTTCTCATCTCCCTCCTCAGGGCAGCTCCGTAGTTCCAAGGCCTTCCATGGCATGGGACGGGGAGCTGGAGGACAGGGGCACTAAGCCATGGGTATCTGTCTTCACACGCCTATTGACATGGTCACCCCACCTCACTGGTGTCTGCTAAACCTCCGTCCTTCTTCTCTCCGGCCGTCAATCCGCACACTCCGCATTCTCCTCCCCTGAACGCGGGGCCTCCAGGTGACGTTATCCCCACCCTCGCCCAGCACTTCCAGAGCCTCCTGGGAGGTGGGAAAACCAGCTGGTCCTCATTGCACAGGGCCCAGGAGGCCCTCATTGCCCCTGGATGCCAAGACACAGGGTTACCACCCACTCAGGTTCCTGAGGGACAGTGGGGCACAGTCCTTCCACTCGGGTTATTTCCCTAACGGGTTGGGTGGACTCTGGCCATTGTCTCTGTTGTGAGCCACGGACCCTCCAAACCCCATAGACAGTCACCAGCAACAAGGAGACGCAGGGGCGGGAATCCTGTTGATCTTGCAGCAGTTTATGCTCCGAGTGCCACAGGGGAATGGAGGTCAAGAAAGCAGAAAGGACCACTCAGTCCCACAGAGCAGGAGTGACTGGCGGCATTAGGCCAAGAGCCCAAGGCTTACAAATTACCAGCGTCCTCCTCCTGCACTAGCCCCTGACCCAGGTTCTAGCACATGCAGCTGTTACCAATAGGGCACCAGCAGGTGTGAGTTTTAAAACACGGTCACACATTCTTTGACTTTCCCTCTTGAGATGTGGTTTATGTCTTCCTTCCTTGAACATTGGCCGGCTAGCAGCTGCTTCAATCGAGAGGAATGACATCAGGTGATTTCCAAGTCTTCCCAGGGTATCCCCGCCGAGGAGATGTCAGACTGAAGAGAAGCCTGAGCAGGGCCCCCAAATGCAAGCAGAAAAGTACAGGATCAACTCAGCTGGAACTGGTTTGGCTCAGTGGGTAGAGCGTCGGCCTACGGACTGAAAGGTCCCAGGTTCGATTCTGGTCAAGGGCATGTACCTTGGTTGCGGGCACATCCCAAGTGGAGGGGTGTGCAGCTGATGGATGTTTCTCTCTCATCCATGTTTCTGACTCTCTATCCTTCTCCCTTCCTCTCTGTAAAAAAATCAATGAAATATTTTTTTTATTATTTTTTAAAATATATTTTATTGGTTTTTTTTACAGAGAGGACGAGAGGGATAGAAAGCTAGAAACATCAATGAGACAGAAACATCGATCAGCTGCCTCTTGCACACCCCCTACTGGGGATGTGCCTGCAACCAAGGTACATGCCCTTGATCGTAATCGAACCTGGGACCTTTTCGCTCTATCCACTGAGCCAAACCGGTTTCGGCGAAATATATATATATATATTTTAAAAGGATCAGCTCAGAAATGGGGACAGCCCTCGGCAAACAGAAGAGGACACGGAAGCCAGAGAAGGGGTGTGAGCACGCTCTCACCTCAGTCAGCACAGGCTCGGAGCTTCCCTCCCCTTGACAGGGCAGATGGAGGGGTCCAGCGTGGCCCTCCAGCCTCCGCCTCAGACCCCCAACTCCAGCCTTTTCCAATCCCAGGGGCAAGCCTGTCTTCCTCCTCCCATCAAGCTCAAGGTCATGGGCAGGGGATTCAGATGGGCTGGCTGTGAGTGCCAGCTCTGCCGTTCACTAGCAGCCACACCCAGCAACTTTAATAATCAGTAAACCATTAAAAAAAAAAAAATGAGCTTGGATGAACTCCTTAGAGTACTCAAGAGAAGAGGGACAAACAGTACGCTAGAAGATGCAAACATGTGATTAGGCAGAGACACGTTTGCTTACATTGGCATCAAGCTCATGGTTCGACATTAGATAAGTTACCTGTCCATTTCAAACCTCAGTCCCTCCCCCAACACCCCCCCACCCCCCAAAGCGAGGCTCATAAAAACCCATTTCACAGCGCTGTCAGGACACTGTAAGCCGGGGTGGGCTTCGTGCCAGGTAGATGGTAAACATTCAATAAATTCTCCTTCCCTCCCTTCTCAAGCCCTCGGACCACACAGAGGTACCCCCTGCCCTGGGCTTTGGCTCTGAGGAGCTTGTGGTCTCTGGGAGGATTGCACACTGGAAGGACACGCATTCCACGCGGAGGCCTAACCGTAAATTTTCTGGCGTAAACTATATGTCGACTCTAACTTTAGCCTGGGGGAGCTTTACTATTTGTTTCCCTTCCGTGAAAGCTGTAATAGAGGAAGGGAAAGCCCTTCCCCATCCATTCCAGTTCCTCAGTGCACAATTTGCTATGTTCTGGGATAGTATTTACGTTTATTTCGGTTCTGGAGACGCACCATCCCCGTGGGGTGCTCACGGACGTTCGGGGTGGGCTCTGGAAAGGCCTGGAATAGCTCAGAGGGAGAGAGGGAGGGGGATCTCCCCATTCATTCCACAGCAGCGTGGGGGGCTGTGCACATTCTAGGGCCAGGAAGCTCCCCAACACCATCCGAGGGGAGCCCAGCTCCAGGCTGTGCTCATACCAAGCTCTCCTTTTCACGGCCTGCAGTGTGGATAGTTGGGCTTCTTTCTGGTTTTTCCATTTTATTTTATTTTATTTTTATTTTATTTTATTTTTTTGCCAATGAGAAGGACATGCTGGATCTTAGGCCCTCTGAGGGCTACAGCTTCCTCCCTTCTTTCTGGAGATGGTCCTAGGGCCCAGCTGCTTGCACCTGCGCCCCGCCTGTGAGAAAAGACCAGCAACTTTCATCAGGTTCTCAGAAGAATCAGGGGGCCGAAACCGGTTTGGCTCAGTGGATAGAGCGTCGGCCTGTGAACTGAAAGATCCCAGGTTCGATTCCGGTCAAGGGCACATCCCCAGTAGTGGGTGTGCAGGAGGCAGCTGGTCAATGTTTCTAGCTCTCTATCCCTCTCTCTTCCTCTCTGTAAAAAAATCAATAAAGTAAAATAAAAATTTAAATTAAAAAAAAAGCCACAACTGGTTTGGCTCAGTGGATAGAGAGCATCAGCCTGCGGACTGAAAGGTCCCAGGTTCGATTCCGGTCAAGGGCATGTACCTTGGTTGCGGGCACATCCCCGGTGGGAGGTGGGGGGTATAGGAAGCAGCTGGTCGATGTTTCTTTCTCATCGATGTTTCTAGCTCTCTTTTCCTCTCCCTTCCTCTCTGTAAAAAAATCAATAAAATATATTTTAAAAAAAAAAAAAAGAATCTGGAGCCTCCAGAAAGATCAACACCTTCGGCCTCCCGTCCATTTCCTGCCCTGAGCCCTGTTCTGGGGACCTGACCCTGACGCTCCATGGCGGGTCCCTGAAGGCCTCGGCCTCGCTGGACATTCTCCCTTTGGCTCCGGGCCCCGGGCGAGTGCTGTCCTTGCAGTGGAGGGAGGGTGGGCAGCATCTGGGGCTCTCCACCCTGTGGGCCTATAAAACGGCTGTTGTCTTATGCCCTCCTCCTGACAATCCAAACTTGGTGGCAGAGAGCCATTTTATTAGGCTCACAGGATGGAGAACCCCATCCTTGTAAGGAAATAGATTCGTGTTTTTTTAAGCCAACCAAGTTTATCACAATTTGTTACAGGAACTAATAAAAAGAAGAGAAGGGACTACTTAAAAAAAAATTTTTTTTAATTGGTTTGAGGGAGAGGAAGGAAGGGGAGAAAGAGAAACATCAATGGTGAGAGAAAATCGTTGATTGGCTGCCTCAAACTGGGGATGAGCCTGCAACCTAGGCATATGCCCTGACTGGGAATCTAACCGAGACCTCCTTCTTCATGGATTGATGCTCAACCACCAAGCCAAACCAGCAAAAGGTCTATATTTACAAAATAAAGAGAAGGAAGCCCAAAGGGAATAGGAAAACAACAAGGAAAGAGGGGGGAGAATCTCACGTGTTCCATGTGAGATTTGACCTTTGAGCCTAGGAGTTACTGTAGTAACCAGTTTGGGGGAATAGTGACTAACCAGTGGGGATATCAAGGCACTAGGGTCATGTGAACCTCCCAAATTATAGCCCTTTGGTCAGAAGTTCAGGTGACCTGAGGACCCCTCATAATTGTGGCTGGTGCAATCCATGATTCTCTCTTATCATTGATGTTTCTATTTTTCTCTCCATCTCCCTTCTCTGAAATCAATAAAATATATATATATATATATATATATATATATTTTTTTTTTTAATTGTGGCTGGTGTCTGAAGTGAGAACAGTCTTGCTCGGGGCAGTGCTCTGACCCTGTAGAGTCTACACTAACTCCAGGTCGTGTCAGACGGCACTGGGGTCAAATTGTAGTGCTAAGATCTCTGAGCACCTGAGCTGCACTTTATTTGGTTGGTGGCTGAAGTCATAGGAAGTTTATGAGAAGATGACTGACAGGGTTAGTAACTGGGATTCTGGAAAAATAATCTGCAGAGACCGATGTTGGCTAGAATTCTCCCAGGCCCCCTTGGTCACACAATCTCCGTTTTGATGTGTTAATGCTGGTCACCAACGATGTTTCCTTTCAAAAAAAAAAAAGAAAGAAAGAAAGAAAGAAAGAAAGAAAGAAAGAAAGAAAGAAAGAAAGAAAGAAAGAGCCGAAACTGGTTTGGCTCAGAGGATAGAGCGTCAGTCTGCGGACCGAAAGGTCCCAGGTTCGATTCCGGGCAAGGGCATGTACCTTGGTTTCGGGCACATCCCCGGTAGGGGGTGTGCAAGAGGCAGCTGGTCGATGTTTCTCTCTCATCAACGTTTCTAGCTCTCTATCTCTCTCCCTTCCTCTCTGTAAAAAATCAATAAAATATATTTTTAAAAAATATAAATAAATAAATAAATAAATAAATAAATAAATAAATCTAAAAAAAAGAGAGAGAGAGAGAGCAGCGACATTGCATAGATTGAGGTGTGTGTGAAACACAGAGCCCATGCTTGTGTTATCAGGTATTCATTATTGTATTACCTTTTCAAACGACCACCTGTCCGACCACTTTTGCCCCGCCCCATGTATTGGTGGGGGCGGCGCTCTCCAAGGCAGGCCCCCAAGGAGCTGCAGAGGCTGCTCACTCCTGGGAGCGGAAGGTCCGTTGTTTCTCCCGGGGCCCCCCTCTGCAGACACTGACATTCATGGAAGAGGCCTGGATGCACACCTGGCCCAAGCCTGCTCTTTACAGCTCAACAGGTGTGGTAGCAAGATCAGGGCACAGCTGCCCCTGGTGGAGCCTGGGTTCCCTTTTGCAGCCTTCCCGGGCTCTCCAGCTTGCTGCTTCCCAGCAGCAGCTCAGCACTGGCAAGAGGTATTTCCACATTTCTGAAGCTTCCCTGTAAGCCAGGCACGATGTTGCGTGCTCCCTCTCCCCGGTCCTCACTCAGCCTTCACCGACACCCTGCCCTGGGTGATGACTTCATCCCTGGGTACCCACGAGGGGAGCCATGAAGTTCAGATGGATTTTGCAAGACAAAAACCCAAATCTATTCTGTGGCCGCCGACACACATTCTGACTTCACCACATCCGCGGTCACGCCGACCACAAACACAAAAGGCGCTATAAATTTTTGCCCACGCGGTATTGGGCTGTTTCTGGCGTCATTTATTTCTCGATAAGTCCACCGGTCAAAACAGCCAGTCCCGGGCTGTCGCTGACCCCACGAGCCCGTCATGCTGTCTCTGAGTTACTAACGTGCCAGGTCTAAATTGTGTGCAGCTGTTTTTCCTCACAAACTCTTAACTTTGGTGAGAAAAACGCTGAGAGATGCTGGTGGAAAAGTTGAATTACACTCCAGGACACGCAATCTTCTTTCTTGTTTTAGGTGGTGGTCTCCAGGGGCTTAGAGAATTGGGCATGTTTTTTGTTGTTGTTTTTTTAATAGTTTAATAGGTGTAGAGTTTCCGTTTGCAAGATAAAAGGAGTTTTGGAGATGGATGGCAATTGTGGCTGCACAGCAATGTGGATGTACTTATTGCCATTGAACTACATTTCAAAATTATTAAGATGGTACGTTTTATTTTCTTTGTATTTTACTAAAAGAAAAAAAGAAAAAGGAAACCGATTGACCAGACAGGTATGGGTTTGTAGAGGCTTTTATTTTTCATTTCTTTTACTATATTTTATTAATTTTTTTGTAGAGAGGAAGGGAGAGGGATAGAAAGAAGCATAGATGAGACATCCATCAGCTGCCTCCTGCACACCCCCTACTGGGAATGTGCCTGCAACCAAGGTACATGCCCCCGACCAGAATCGAACCTGGGACCCTTGAGTCCATAGGCTGATGCTCTATCCACTGAGCCAAACCAGTTAGGGCTGTAGAGGCTTTTAAAGACGGATTTTCAACCCTCTTTGAGATGCACAAAGACTTTGCTGCCCTTGGTTCAAAACACGTCACAAGAACCCGCCTCTAAGTGCAGCTGCAGAGCGGTGATGGTGCTTGCCAGAGCCTCACTTTCAGGGTCGCATTCTTGTCTGCTTAAAGTGTGGCTTCCAGCTGGGCCGCAGTCTTCTCACCGGGGAGTTTGTTAAAAAAAAAAAATCTTTGGCTTTACCCTTGACCTACTGAGTCAGACTCTGTGGGGTGGGGGTCCAGGAATCTGTGTTTTAACATCTCTCCAGGGGACGGTCTAGAAAGGCAAGTTTGAGAAGCACTGCCCTGGATTGATTGCCAATGTTCATCTGTAAAACCATTCTCAGCTCACAGGCTGTTTGTTTGTTTGTTTGTTTGTTTGTTTGTTTAAAGGCAGGGGGCTGGATTTGTCTCAGGCCAAATGCTGGCAACCCCATGCAGGCCCCTGGCGACCTCCCATGTTCTAGCAGCGTGGCCAGGAGCAAGCCGTTGCTGTTGCCGCTGCCTTAGTGTCTTGGATCCATTACCTCTCTCTGGTTTCGCCCCGTCCCGATGGGCTATCAGTTCCCCCCACCTTGGCCATCGGTGGGAGAGAGCAGGGGCTGCAGTAGCCTTCTGATGGCCGGGGGTGGGTTAAACCCCGAGATGTCTATCCTGGCCTTGTGGGATTTTCGAGAACCCCTCCTTCTGCCCTGCTCTAAGCCCCAAAGACAGCCTTTGCCGTTTCCATGTATTGATTCGGTTTGGCAACATCTACTAATGGCCCTTCAATCCTGTGCAAATGTATCTGAACTGGCCCCCGGGGACTAACAATCTGGATGTTTCTCCAGCAGCGGCCCGCGGCCCCACAGACTTCCTGGCCTGCTTGCTATGAAACGTGTGTCCCTTGCACATTAATAGGCATCAGAAACAAGACCTCCTCTCAGCCTGTTTGGGCCATCGGATTGTCAAGTGGTTACTTACCTTCTGGAAGGCAATCGAGCAATATACAGAAACGGCCCCCTTTCGGGGGGGGGGCGGGGGGAGAAATAATCCTAAAAAAGAAAATAATAATCCTAAAAAAATATTCTAACTCTATTTGGGCAAAGAAGTTCTATGTCCAGATGTGGGAGGAGCTGGGGAAATGACATTATATATAATATACCCTTGTTCCCATATACACTGCTTCCCTGGCTAAAACCCTGATCAACATGGTCCTTATCTGAGTCCATCCTGAAGAGCAGGAAAGACCTTCTCCGTGAGCATCTCCCCAACTCACTCTCTCTCTCTCTCTCTCTCTCTCTCTCTCTCTCTCTCTCACACACACACACACACACACACAGACACACACACACACACACACATCTCACTAGGGTGTGTAAACCTCTTACTAGCCAGGAGGACTGGAGAATGGAGAGGCCAGAGGCCAGAAGAACCTCCAAAGCCAGGCCAGGGGAGAGCGTGGCTGAACCCGGGGCCAGCACTGGGGGGAAATGGACTCAGGAGACACTCGGCAGAGTACAGAAGGCAGACAGCACGCAGGTGATGTTTGGCAGGCCGGATGCAGGGGACGGGGAGCAGGACAAACCATTGGGTGGGCCGGGGGGGGGGGGTCCAGGTTTCTGGCTGGAGCCCCTGTGGGAGCTGGAGGCACCCAGCCAGGCACTGAGCAGAAGCAGCCGTGTGGAGGGACCCCCTACTGACTCCAAAGTGTCTGGTCGGTCTCCCCAGACAGACAAAGGGAGCCGGAGGACATGAAATGGATTCTGTGACCAGTATTGCTTGTAAAATGAAGTCTCTACTGAGGGTGTGGCTGCTAGAAAGAGGCACATAAAGTGAGTGAGGGAAGGAAAGCAGCTTGTACATAAAGAAACAAGGACCCTGGCCAATTTGGCTCGATGGATAGAGCATCAGCCTGCAGGCTAATGGGGTCCCAGGTTCGATTCCAGTCAAGGGCACTTGCCTAGGTTGCAGGCTCAATCCCCAGTGGGGGCATGCAGGAGGCAGCCAATCAGTGATGCTCTCTCACCATTGATGTTTCCATCTCTCCCTCTCCCTCTTTCTTCCTCTCTGAAATTAATAAAAATGTAAAAACAAAAAAAAACACAAGGAATCAGAGTTCAAAATGTTTTTCCAGGTCTAGGGCCTCTGTCTCTCTCTCCAGGAGGAGGGCTGTGGGGACAACCAAACCTCTAACGTGTTTGGCATCTGGTGTTTAAGGGACACTACCATGGGTGTAGTCGAGGGAGTGGTCAGGTGCTCTTGTGGGTGCCCTCACTCAGCAAACACTTGCCGGCATCTGCTGTGCGTCACACTCCACGGTCTCCCCACTGGGCACATGGCGTGGGGGGCAGGACGGGCCCGCTCAGTCCCCGACTAATAGAGCTTAGGACACGACCCCAATCCAAAGTGACAGATCCCCGCAAGGGTTGGGGAAGAGAATCGCAGGATCCTATTTCAGACGGGGTGGTAGTGGAACAAACACCTCTGGTGACGTGGCGTTTGAGCTGAGATGGGAAGAGCATCTCAGGCAGAGGGCACAGCACCTGCTGTGAGTGTGGAGCCCGTGCTTTCGAGGAACTAAAAGGGAGGCAGCGTGGGTGAAGCGGGGAGCCGGAGCCAGGGAGGGGATGGGGGTGGGGGTGGGGGATGTGGATGGGAGACCAGGCTGGAGAGGAGGAGAGGGCTGATCGTGCAGACACGGAGATATTTTGGCCACGTCCAGACCAGATGATTCCTCAGGGTCGCTGTTCCGCCAGGTTTCTATGACGCCATGAAGAGCCTTCCTGACAGCGTCTGTGCATGAAAGGCTGGTCGGCGTCTGTTCCCATCTCCAGCCCTGCGTGGAGAAGGGGCACCGGGCTCCCATGGAACGGGTCACCCAGAAGATGCCTCTTGGTCAGAGCCCTGCAAACGGTCCAGCCACATGTTTAGAAAATGTTCGCTTTTAGATTCCACCTCTCTTGGGCAAATTATCCAGGGAAAAATAAGTCCCCACAAATAGGGATCATTGGCGAACGAGGAGAGTCATTATCTTAAATTGAGGCTGTTTTCTAAGAAAAAGGAAAAGAGAAAAAAGGAAAAACATGCGCCGGGCCAAAACCTCACCTCCACCTACCTCCAGCGCATACGTGAGGCCCGTGGCCCCGCCACCCTCCCTGGGCTCCGGAGGGCCTCGGAGCAGGGGAAGGAAGCGGGCAGAGCGGAAGGAAGGCACGAGATTAGAGAAGCTGACAGATGTAAATAGCCTCCGAGGAGCCACACTGTCCCGCGCTCCTCCCCAGGGAGCCCTTTGTACTGGGGAATCTGGTTGCCTGAATGAAAAATGATATCATTTATTTCTTTAGTCAGAGCGGAGCTGTTTTCCTCAGACATAGAAATAACCTCACACCACAACACCAAATTGGTGGCCAAGTGATAGAGGTATCTGTAATTTGGGCGCCTGACAAGGTTCTGGGTAAACAACTGTGGACTTGGCTTCGTGGGAGGAGCCCTTCCTCCCCCCCACCCACCCCCCCGCGACACCGTTGCAAAGCTACAGAGGGACTGGAATGGAAGAAATGCTTTTGAAAATGTCTCAGCTGGAAATGCCTACTGGCCTAGCTCGAGAGAAGCTGGACTTCTCATTCCTGCAGCTCAAATCACTCCCCACAGGTTGAGCATCCGCTAATCGAGTCAATAGTTGTTGAGCACTGACTCTGGCTAAGGCTGTGGGGTTACAAATGTGCAAAGGCTGGGGTCTTGCCCTCAGTAGACTCACAGTCCGGAGGGAATGGAGGCAAATTGGCAGCTCCTGTAACAGTATGCACATGGCACAGTGGTCTGCTCCCACGGAAGGGGCAGTGTTTGAGGTGAGACTTAAAGATGAAGAGGACTTTCCAGAGCAGGGAAGTAGCAGGAGGGCGTCGTAGGTAGGTGAAATAGGACGCACAGAAGCACAGAGACTTGGATCTATCTAGACCCTTTGGAAATTAAAAGAAATACAATATTATAAAGAATAAAATGCTAAAGAGGCCACCAGTCGGATGTATGCCTGAACAGGTTGGCAGAAAACAGATGGTCCTATATAAAAAAGAGGTAATATGCAAATTGACTGTCACTCCAACACACAAGATGGCCGCCCCCATGTGGTCAAAGATGGCTGCCCCCATGTAGACACAAGATGGCCACCACAAGATGGCCAGTAGGGGAGGGCAGTTGGGGAGGGGGGGACCCAGGCCTGCAGGGGAGGGCAGTTAGGGCAACCAGGCTGGCAAGGGAGGGAAGTGAGGGGTGACTGTGCCAGCAGGGGAAGGCAGTTGGGGGTGACCAGGCCTGCAGAGGAGGGCAGTTAGGGGCAATTGGGCTGGCAGGGGAACAGTTAGCTGTCAATCAGGCTGGCAGGAGAATGGTTAGGGGGCAATCAGGCAGGCAGGCAGGTGGATGGTTGGGAGCCAGCAATCCTCAATTGTGAGAGGGATTCCAGATTGGAGATGGCGCAGACTGGGCTGAGGGACACCCCTCAACGCCCTGTGCACAAATGTCATGCACTGGGCCTCTAGTATCCTTATAAACAAGAGTTTAGAGTTTATCCTTTAGGTAATAAGGGAGCCATGGAAGAATTTTGAGCAGGGCCGAAACCGGTTTGGCTCAGTGGATAGAGCGTCAGCCTGCGGACTGAAAGGTCCCGGGTTTGATTCTGGTCAAGGGCATGTACCTTGGTTGCGGGCACATCCCCAGTAGCGGGTGTGCAAGAGGCAGCTGATCGATGATTCTCTCTCATCGATGTTTCTAACTCTCTATTCCTCTCTCTTCCTCTCTGTAAAAAATCAATAAAAATATATTTTTTTAAAAAAGAATTTTGAGCAGGGAAGTGACATGATCAGATTTCTGTATTAGAACATTCACTCCTTTCTGTCTTGAAGAGACTCTACCATATGTCATATTAAGAGGCTAATACAGGCAGCTTCCTCAGAGCGTTGCTTGTGATTGTGAAAACATTGGAAACAAACTAAATATCTACCAGTAGAAAAATGGATATATAAGCAAGGAGATAAAACCTAATAGGGTTCAATAGTTAAAAATAATCCAATCTTGCTAGCTCTTAGAGGCATAATTTTGAGTAAGAAAAGGTAAGTATCAGAATGTGTATAGCATGAGAGAGTGTATGTAAATTTAAAATCGCATATGTTTATATATTGGTTATAAATAACACATACGTAGAAAAGCATAGAAACATGGTGACTGCTTCTGAATAGGGAGGGAAAGGCATGGGGAAGGGAAGAAATACAAAGAGGATTTTATCTATAACGTGTTATATAGAAAAGAAACAATTAAGCCAAGGTGCTAGAACATTCCATTTCCTGCATTAAAAAAAAATTTTTTTTTTTCTTTTAAAGAGAGAAAGGCCCATCTGGTAGTGCTGGAGAGGACGGGAGGGAATGTGCAAGAAGGAACTTGTGCAGCTCCTCTGGGTGAAGCAGAGCAGGAAGCAGAGCATGGGCGGCGTGAAGGGTAAAACAGATGGAAAACGCCCCGCCTGAGGTGCGGTCCTGACCTCTTGTCTCGTGTCCCTGGAGGACTCGGAGCTCCATCTTGTCCAGAACTGGCCACCGACTGGATCTGGCTTGACTTCCCTGGCAGGTGCCCTGACTGGGAATCGAACTAGCAACCTTTTGGTACCGAGCCCCACCGGTCTGGGCATAATTGCTAATATGCAAAGGGAGGTGCAGGAAGGCCTTTGCTTGCTCCCTGCCATCTCCCCAGACAGAAACCAGCCTCCTGGCCGTCCCTGAAGGGCTCCAGGCCCCAGGCCAGGCATGTGCTGTTGCCCGGGGTTCTGGCAGCTCATACGTGGAAGGGGGCCTAAGTGGGCGAGGTCTGTGCTGCCAGCTGAACCCCACGGAGTGGGCGCGGCCCCTCAGGGTGCCAGCACCCCCTCTACCCCGTGGTGACTTCTAGATCTCAGCATTGTTCACAGCCCCCGGATGCCAGTACCATTCTTAGATACCTGCTAACCCAGGTGTTGTATATTCAGAGTAAAGATGGTGTGTGTGCATATACACGCATGCACACATGTGTGACCGCATGTGCAAAGCCAAAGAACAGAGTGAACGCAAGTCTTCGAGAAGGGAGTTTGCATGTGATGCCATGAGTGGAGCATGCTTATGGAAAGAAACGTTCTTACACACTGTACTCACAGGAGTACAAATGAGTCTTTTCAGAGGGAAGCCATGCCCGCTCTTCTCCTATGGCTCTCAGTCCCCTCTCCTGCAGGATAAACATGTATTCCTCGACATGTGTTTATGTGACTGGGCTAGAGCCACTGCCGGGAAGAATACCAACACCTTCGTGTCTGCATGTTCCTGGCTGAGCTCATGCTTACTTTCACCCCAGCTTGGATTCTGTGGGCCTCCAGCCAAGGAAAGCTGCAGACTTCTGCAATTCTATACAAACTTCACCACGTGTGTGTGTCCTAGGAGAAACGCATCTGTCCAATGCACACAGTCCTACGCAAGCAAACCTATCATGCCCTTTAAGAATAAAGGTGTAGTCCTAACCAGTTTGGCTCAGTGGATAGAGCATCAGCCTGCGCACTGAAGGGTCCCAGGTTAGATTCCGGCCAAGGGCATGTACCTTGGTTGCAGGCACATTCCCAGTAGGGAGTGTGCAGGAGGCAGCTGATCGATGATTCTCTCTCATCGATGTTTCTAACTCTCTATCCATCTCTTTTCTTCTCTGCAAAAAATCAATAAAATATATTTTTAAAAAAAGAAAAAAATGAAGGTGTGGCCAGGCTAGTGTGGCTCAACAGTTAAGCATTAACCCAGAAACCCAGGTTTCAGGCTCGATCCTGAGCAGGGGGTGTGTAGGAGGTACCGATGTGATGTTTCTCTCTAAAAATCAATAAAAATATTTTTTTTAAAAAATCAAGCTGTGCATAGCTACTTATTAATAACATGTAAATTATTCTTCTCTGGGAGCCACATGGTCTTTGACATATAGAGCCAGGAGAAAAAAAGACACTCTCTCTTACACACACACACAAACCCCCACACACACCTCCCACTATAATTACAATTACCGAGCTGGCCTCCAGATGAGGGGTTAGCAGCCTTGGCATGAAGACGCCTGGAAGACACCCAAGGCAATTAGTGGTGTCCCTTCTCCGCCCCCACATACTTTCGGGGCCTTTGCACTTGCCGTTCCACCTTCTGGCATGTGCAGCCCCCCAGGCCTGAGCTGCTCTCTCCCTCCTGCCAGGCAGGTCTTCGCTTACACGCCACCTCCTCAGAGGGCCCGGCCTGGCTCTCCGTCTGCTCATCAGCTTTATCCTGCTTTCCACAGCTTTGCACTCCTGGGCACGGTGCTCTGCGTTTCTGGATCTGTCTGGCACCTGTCTCCCTGCTGGCACACACCATGAGCGGCACGAGGCTCCATAACCACAACCACACTCTTGGAGCCTCGGGCGGAGCCTGGCACACAGCTGGCACTCAGTCAGTATTAGTGGAATGACGGCTGCTTACCCTCCCCTTCCTCCCCATGTCCATCCTCTCCTTCCTCCTCCTTCCTCTCCTGCCCCCATCTTGCCTGCCTCCACCGTAAGCAGGAAAATGAGGGTTATTGCTGGCCTGCTCTCCTCCATCTCCCATTCCTGCTCTCCCTCACGGGTACCTCTCTCTCACCTGCAGCTGCCCTCTGCCAGCTCTGGTCCGATGGGTGCACAGCACCCAGGTGCAGGCAGCCCAGATGATGGTGGGGAAATGGAGAATTTCGGGGGAGTGAGGCTGTAAGGAAGGCAGGGTTCCGTCTCCAAAGCAGCCCATTATTCGAGGCAACTTTCAGCACCCACGACCCAGCTCCCCGTCTTTCCCATGGGAGCTGATGTCACCAGTATGGGACTCAGCCCCTCCCTCCTTTTCACTCTGTGCTTCCTCTCCTCAGCCCTGACGGACAGTATCCAACTGTACCCCCAACCCTCGTCCTCTCCTTCCCGGACTCCGCTGCTTCCTTGTGTGATAAATTGGATAGAGAGTGTCCACTGTGTGCCAGGCCCCACGCCGGCACTGCCCCACCCCTGGTGTGGGATCCCCTTGCTCCTTCTCTTCTCTGCCCCTTCCCTCACCCCCTCGGAGCTCCAGCACTCCCGTGGCAAACGATCAGATAGTCCACACCTGGTGCCCCCCCTTTCCCACGTGTTTCCCAGTGTGAGGGCGGGAGCTGTGTCTTATCCTCAGAGACCCAGGAGAAGCTGATCCAGGCCAACAGCTTCCTTTCACGGAGGTCAGATCTCCTCCCACCCCCCACCTCCACCTTCATCCATACATCCCATTCCATTCCATCCACCTGGTCCCGAGAGAGAAGAGATCCTACCTAAATGGGTTGAACAACAACTGTGCAACCACAGTGCATGGGAGGCGCATGCCGGAGGCTGGGGATTGGTGGGCAGGGACGGACCCACAGACCCACAGACCCGAGTCCCTGCTTCCAGCGGAGCCTGTCCACGTCTGCCCCGTGTCTGAGAGGCGGCAGGCTCGTAGAGCCCATGTAGGTAGAATATAACTTTCCATAAATAACCCCTCGCCTGACCTACAATTTAGCCTGGGAGGTTTTTTCCCCTCGTGGTAACGGGATGGTAGCCCGGGCTGATCCCTCCTGGGTCTCCGGGTCCCAGGAAGCTGAGCTGGGTGGCCCTGGTGGGAGGCACTGCTTGGCACGCCTGGCCCCCCCGCGTGGCCGGGCGCGCACGGAGGACTCAGTACCCGTTGAGAAATGCTGGACGGAGTCTTGTTCCCCATAAGCAGCCACACGTCTTCAGACCCCGGGCCTCTGCCTGGGCTGTGTCTTCGCCTAGAATGTCTGTGCTCCCTTCTCCACCTGCTGAGCCTCTAAGCAGCTCCCACCTCCGTGAACCTTTCCCTAAACTTGATCCCTTGTCCCCACCACAGAGCCAGTTACTCCTGCCTTTGATGCCATAACACTTTGTACGGAACAGTGCGACCGGGTCATGTGCCCACGTGCCCAGCAGGCGCTGAGCAGCTTGAATGAATGAGTGTCTGGGCAGGGAACGGACCCTTTGATGCCTCCGTTTCCTCAGATTCAAACACAAACATGGCTCCAGAGCCCGTGTTTCAGCCACCGGACCACACTGCCTCTGGGAGCTGGATAACGTGTCCATTTCCTACCTGCTCTCGTGTCCTGGGCTCTGGGGCGCTCGCACAAAGCCTGGGTTCCCTGCAGGGACTCCCTGAGGCCTCCCAGGGCCTGGAGGCAGAAACACACAATGCCGCCTGCATGGACTTGTTGATGATGATCCTGGACTCGGGAGAGTTCATGGGGAGTGAAAGCGGTAAGTCACCAGGGCGGGCCTCAGCTTACTTTGGGGGGGGGCGGGGGTAAGGTGGGCTCTTAGGGTGCGGTTCCCCCACGTTGGGCTGGACTTGATGTAAAGCTTTGCAATTGCTTGACCCTCCTTATGGCAACTGAAGAGAACTTCCTGAGGCTCCGCAAGCACCCGGCCCCATGAGAGCCGTGCAAGGCGCTGTGCCCACTTATATCTTCACGAGGGAGGCCTCACACTCCTGTCTGGGGACCGGCCTGGCTGAGCTCCCAGGGAGCTGGTCCTGAATGGGACGTGGCTTTGTGTCCATCCCAGTACTGAGCAGGGTGTGGCCGGATGAGGCAGGTGGTCCATGAATGAAGGTCAAACAGAAGACATAGAATCAGGGGCTCGGATAAAAGGGGTCTGGACATGTGAGGAGAGGAGGATCCGTGGGGATGGAAACATCCCGGGGAGGTTCAGGGAAGAGCTGACAAGGAACACGGACCCCCTAGAAAAAGCAGGTGCTGTGGGGGGTTCGGGCAGGTGGCGGGCTAAGGAGTAGGGATCATCCACCCGGCCTGGGGCACTTGGGACCCTGAAGGAAGCTTGGGGGTGTGGGGGATGGGACTGGAGCCGGCAAAGCCTTAGAGGCCAGACCGAGAAGCCTGCACTGGATTGTGGGAAGGAGCAGCTGTTAAGGCATTCTGAGCGAGGCTGTGGCAGGTTGAGAACAGTGTTTTGTGTTTTTTTGTTTGTTTGTTTGAAATATATTTTATTTAGTTTTTACAGAGAGGAAGGGAGAGGGATAGAGAATTAGAAACATCAATGAGAGAGAAGCATCGATCAGCTGCCTCCTGCACACCCCCTACTGGGGATGGATGTGCCTGCAACCAAGGTACATGCCCTTGGCCAGGATCCAACCTGGGACCCGTCAGGTCAGTACTCAGGCCGATGCTCTATCCACTGAGCCAAACCGGTTTTGGCGAGAACAGTGCTTTTGAAACAATGGGAAGGGCCGGCTGCTTGAGGGAAATGAGGCTGAGGTTGTGACAATGGATGAGTGAAGTAATGAGGTCTAGGTTTGGAAAGGAAGGGCCGAACATGACTTTTCAAAGCAAGGGAATTGCCACACGGCCACCCTGGCGCAGACAAAGGTGTGTCACCGCGATGTTAACTTTGACAGCAATGACTGTGTGTGGTTGACAAAACTGAGACCACATCCTCTCGGTAACGACTCATTGTCTTTATTAACAATTCCTCTGGACTCCGAAAGGACAGACCAGTGGTATTTCATAAAGCAACATTAACATTGTCCTTCTCTACAAGAAAAACGTTTGCATAAATAACTTAAGTGAGAAAATAAATACGTAACTTAACTTTAAAAAAAAAAAAAAAAAAAACCACAACTTTCATTCCTGTGGACAAACCCCACATGAAAGATGCAAAAAAAAAAAAAAAAAAAAAAAAAAAAGACCAGCCCTGCAGGCTTTCACATGGCATGTGCTTCTGTTTAAAAAAAAATAATAATAATAAAATAACAAGTACAAACTACACAGAAAGGAAGAGGTGTCTGAAGGCGATTTTCAAAAAGGTTTTTGGATGGCAGCTACTGGCTTAGTGATTCATCAGCTTATGTACAGCTCTTGTCATCCCCACTCCCCTCCCCCCAATAATATTATTTGAATGTAAGCTATGCCGTCCCATCAAACAGCAGTAAAAAGCGATGTTCCAGGCAAAAACGTGTCCGTGAGTGGTGGGCAGGAGGAGGTGACTCGGGAGGGAGGTGGTGGCCTTTGAAAGAGTGTGGGTCATCCTTTGGGCCTGTGAGCCCAGTGTCCTGGGACCTTGAGCTTCTGTCTTAACAGAAGGCGACTTTAAAACACGGCCTTGGGGAGGGGAGGGTGCTACTCTTTGGGAAGCAGGAGGGTGATTTCTGTCCCTCCCTGGGGGCCTACTCTTCCACTCCACCAGCTGATGGCGCTTCTGCACCCTTTGCGATGGAGGGGCGGCAGCCCACCACCTGGGGCGGCTGGGCTGGGAGACAGCTCAGCATCTTTCAGGAGTCTGGCAGCCAGAAACGGACCCTTCTCCCACCCCTCCCCCACCCCCCCACCCCCCGCTAGGTTTTCATCTTTGGGTGTCAGATCGGAAAATTACAACTGGGGGTTCTGGACACGACCAGCCAGACAGTGATTCCATCCAGCCTCTCTCTTCCTGCTCCTTGGAAAGCCACCCAAGTCCCTGGAATCCGGTGGCAGTAGATTCCTTGAGATCCTCATCCCATCCCCACCTGCACTTCACAAATAGGAGGTCAAGGTTCAGAAAAGGAAGAATGTAGCCCGCGGTCACCCAGAAAGTGAGCGGCAGAACCAGGACCAGAAGCCCTCTCTGAGAACCCAAGTCCTGTGCTCTTGGCACAGCTTGGCACTGTAGAGTGGGCAGAGTTGGGGGGGTCTTACTGACCTTTCATAACCAGTCCCCAGACTTTTCCCACGCCCCAGCGCTCCCTAAACCCCAGGGCTTCCTCTTCTGCCTGCTCGGAAGTGGGAACTGCCAAGGGAGGTGGCGCTGGCGGGCGGGGCTGCATGGCTCAGTGTCTGTGACTCTCAGCTCCCTCGCCCGCCCGGAGGGACCCCCTCGGCGGTGGGGAGGGTGGGGCTTTGCAGGCAGCCGGGGCCCACCGGGCCTAGAAACAGGCCTGAGCCCCTGCCCTGGGTCGCAGGCATTTACAATGAAATACGGACACTCGGACCGCGCGCAGAGGGCAGGGGCGCCCGCCGGGGAGGCGCGGCCGGCGGCGGCCCTAATAGGCGTTCTCCAGCTCCGCCTGGTTGGCCTTGGCGCCCCGGGCGCGGGGCCGCGGCTTCCGGCCCTTCTGCGGCCGCGCGGCCTCGGGCCCGAAGTCCTTGAGCTCCGACCGGTTGTGCGAGCGGGAGAGGCGCTTGCACTTGCACGAGGCCACCAGGCGCACCTTGCGCGCGCGCGGCGCGGCGCCCCCGGGGCACAGCAGCTGCACCCGCTGCGCGCGGAGGCGGTCGGGGATGCAGCGGAGGTCCGGCCCGTCCGGGCGCCACCACTTGCCGCGGCCGATGGCGTTGGGCAGCAGGCGCGCCGGGCCGCACTGGCCGGAGCACACCAGCTCGGTGACCGGCTTGGCGCTGCGGCACGGCCCGTCGGTCACGTAGCGGGTGACGTGCAGCTCGCGGCAGCTGTACTCGGACGCGTCTGCGGGGAGAGGCGCGCGTGAGGGCGGAGCCCGCCCCCCCCCTTCCGGGCCGGCCAGCTCCCTCCCCGCCGCCTCGCCGCCCCCAAACCCGCCTCTCCCCGGGCGCTTTTGCCTCTGGACTTCTGTTATGGGAAGGGCCCAGCTGGTGGAAAGATTGCCCCTAAAACTTTGGAGTTCTTCCTTTCTTCCTTCCTTCCTTTCTTCCTTCTTTCCTTCCTTCCTTCCTTCCTTCCTTCCTTCCTTCCTTCCTTCCTTCCTTCCTTCCTCCCTCCCTCCCTCCCTTCCTTCCTTCCTCCCTTTCTTTTTTTTCCTGCGATTCAAATACCGGGTCCATCCCTGTGTGACCTTGGGGAAATGACTTAACCTCTCTGTGCTTGCTGTCTGTAAAAGGGATTGTCCTGAGGATTCCATGAGTGAATCCATTACATAGTGTACAGTGCAGGGGCCACCACCGAGCACACGGTGAGAGCTGGCAGTGCTGGCTGTGACGTGTCATTATTGCTCTCCGAGCGGGACCTCTTGGCTATGCTGAAGTCACACTGATGCCATAGGGCCCCTGACCTTGGCAAGGCTGATACTGGCCGCACAATGTGCAAGCCTCTGGCGTCCCCAGAATTCCTTTTCCAGACGCTGGGGAGGGGCGGGGAGGTGCTGGAGAGAGGAGTGGGGGTTAATTGAAGGTGATAAATCAGGACAGCTGCTGCGGAGGGGAGGGATGGAAAGGAGGAAGAGAGGGGAGGAGACCTCATTAGACTTGAAAGGAGCCAAAGGCGGCATGTCCAGCCCCCTCCTCTGCACGGAGAGCACTGGAGCCCAGAGAGGGAAAGGCACTTGCCCGAAAGGCAGAGCTGGGGCCCAGCACCGCTTGGCTCCCACGTGGGTGGCAGCTGTGAGCCCAAGCTGGCCTGGGGGGGGAGGGGAGAGGGAGAGTGGGGGTGCTTTTTGCTATAGTTACTCCCCTACCGGAGAGGGACCCAGCTCCGGCTGAAAACCTACAGGTTCAGCTGCCACCAACATGTAAGTGCCTGTTGGGTACCAGGTACTCTGCTGGGCACATCTCTCGTGTGTGCCATTTGGATGGCCACCTGGCAGTGGACCAGGCTTGCTTTCTGGTGGGGGGAGACTGTTCTCTGAGGCCTGACTCGGTCCCCGGAAGTCACCTGGAGGATGCCTCCTGTCGTGGGCTTACATGGTTGGGAGCTTTTTTCAATAGCTGGTCCTCCTGTGAGCACCTGCCCATCCCAAGGGGCTCATGGGGCCGTTCCCATGTGACACCGAGGGATGGGAATAGTCCTAAGACCACACCAGAGAGGGGGGCAGAGGAGGCCGGGCTGCCGCCCGCAGGCACGGAGCTGTGGGTTCTGCCTTCCTCCGGGGGCTGGCCTTCTGGCTTCGGGATTGGCTTGGCTTCCTCTCCTGCTCCCGGCTGCGGGGTGGTGAGTGTGGGTGGCTTATTTGCCCAGGGAAGAGGCTTTGGGGCTGTCCAAGAATACCGCCCGAGGCCAGGCACTTCCTCTGCAGGGGGTGACTTTGTTTGGAACCCATGGCTCCCGTGGGAGCCCAGGGCAGTGGACACCTCCTCCTGGGGCCCTGTGGCCCCATGGGCGTGAGGCTGGGAGGGACGGGAGGCGGGAGCCTGGGAAGCAGGCTCGTCTCCCACCTGGGCCCTGGCCTGAGGGCAGGGAGGCCCTCCCTCGGAAGGCTCGGCCCGCCCCCGCCCCTAGCCATTCCTGCCAGCTGCAGAGCCAGCTGTGCACAGCGCCCCACCCCCCAGACTCCTCTGTGCAGACCTGGCCAGGAGCCCAGGTGTGCCCTCCACGGGGCCGGGGCCGTGACTTTTTGCCAGGGTCAGGCTCCCTCCCCAGGAATGGGCAAGGCCGGATCTAAGGTGGAGGCACAGGATGGATGCTGGGTTCAGCAGGCACCTGTGTCTGCTCCCTGCACGGAGGAGGCTGCTGCTGCCCCCCTCAGCGGCCGCCCACCTCAGAGGCTAACACGGTGCCTACACTCCCATCCGAGGGCCAGCTCGCGGGGCAGACCCTGCGCAGGGGGAGCTGATGAGGCGTCTCTCTGTCATCCCTCCCCACCGCTTTGGGGCATTTGCTTTGGTTTTTTGATCCCTAAACCCCACCCGTCACCCCCCACCAGAACTGCCTTGGAATGGGATCAAACTGGGTCCGAATCTCAGTCCTAATCACGACCAGACTGCTTAGCCTTCTGAACCTCTACTTCTTCCCCTTCCAGCTGGGAGTTCACCTCGTGGGGCTCCCACGTGGACCGTCCTGGGGGGTAGCACATGCACAGCCCATACAGAGCATCTGGCCTCCACCGAGAGCTGATGGCTGTGAGGTCCCTGGCCTTGTCCTGCCCCCAGGGATGCTGGCAGCTGCGCTGACTCCTGGATCTCAGGAAGGGGTTCCCTGGCACCTTCTCCTTTCCCATCCTGCCCAGGCTTCCTCTCCTGCTCCGGGCTGCGGGGTGGTGAGTGTGGGTGGCTGCCAGCTGCCAGCCTCCAGTCTGTGCACTCCATTCCAGGGCTCCATTGGCATGCTATCCTTCCCTGCCTCGAGGCAAGACTGTCCTTCCACCCAGTGCCAGCAGCACCAGAGGGTCTACCCCAGCCTTCAAAGTGCTCTCTTCCCTCCCACCCCCATACCTTTGGTCTCAAAGGGGTGGTGGGGAGGCCTCCCTCCGTTCTCTGCCCGGTTCATGGTCTTGTTGTTCTCCAGCTCCGGTGGGGGCTCCGGGTACTCGCCCAGCTCTGGGATGATCTCCGTGGCATCGTTCTTGAAGGCCTGCCACCCCTGGGCCTCCACCGCACGGAAGGCCGCGTGCACCAGCAGGCAGACGAGACACAGGGCGAGAGAGAGCTGCATGGTGCCAGCTGGAGGAGGGCACCTGGCCTTCCAGTAGCACAGGCTCCGGTCCCCAGCCCGGGCATGTTTGCCTTTTTAAAGCCCCCTCTGCCTCGTGCCAGCCAATGACAGGCCGGGGCAGGGCTGGCCCCATGCTTCCCTCAGCCCAGGGGGAGGGAACAGGGTGTGCTCAGAGCGAGCCCTCTCCAAAGACTTCTCTCCTCGAGTGCAGCAAACTCCCAAATTGCTGCCGGTGCTCCCGGTGACCCCGGGGCGGGGGTGGGGGCGGGGGTGGGAGGGTGGCTTGAGCCTGCTCTCCAGCACCTCCTCTGCGCAGGCGGCTGTGGTTTTCAGATATCAAAATGAGCCCAGCCCTTAATCTCCACTTCCCTGGGCCCCTTGGGCTTTCTCAAAACAAGCTTTGCACCAGCTTAACCAAGAAAGCTGCCATTCTGAGTTCCCCCACAGGGCTGAGCCCCACGGATCCCAAGTTCATGTGTAACCCCAACAAATGGCCCTACGGTGTCTATTTGGCCCCCACAGACCCAGGCAGAGGCAGAAGGGAACTTTTAAAGAAATCTTACTAATCTCGGTGTCCATCCCACGAGGCTCAGCATCGATGCAGCTGGCCAAGAAAACCCCTCTTGGCGTCTTTGGGAAGGCGAGGGAGGACACCGAGGGCCGCCCGTGTGGCCAGGGGATGGGATTCTGATTGCCAGGCAGGCTCGCAGGCGCTGGCAATGGAGCTGAGAGAGGAAACCCCAGCTCATGCTCCGCAGAGATCCTGCCCGCGGGGACAGGCACTTTTTGGCCAGCACACTCGCGGTGGCTTGCAGGCAGGTGTCCCAAAGGCAGTCATTTATTTCCCCGGTGAGGGCTGACACTTTCTCCCACGTCTCCCAGCCCATTTCATGTTTCAAAACCAGCTTTGCGTCCTCTCTGGGGAATCTTCCTGGTGCCCACCGACCACTGGGCACGTTCCAGGAAGCCCTCCCAGGTCCGGCCAGCCCCGGAGAAACCCAGAGGGACCGCTCCCCGCAGCCGCGGGGCAGAATGAGGGGCCTGGGAGGGGCAGAGGCGGGAGGAGTTCACACCTGAGGTGCAGGAAGAGAAAGGAGGCAGCCGCTCCCCGCCCTGGAGGAGGCTGGGAAGAGGGCTGTGGCTCAGGCCCCCTCGGCATGTCCACGGGGCCATGAATCAGCACGCCCCACCTGCAGCACATCTGCACGGCCTCCACCACCTGCCCCGACTTGTGAGCCTGTGGTGTGTCCATCTGCGGCCATCGGTCCCTCCTCCTCTCCATCATCCATCACTCAGCACATGAAGGCAGCTGCCCTGACAGTTTTACAAGCCAGACAGAAGCCCCTGCAGGAAGGGCCCTCGCTGATACCTGCTTCCTCCGTCTTTCCTCCGGGGCAGACGAAAACAGCTGTGGCCATTGTTGGGGGTGATCTATCTCTCCCAACAGAGCCTGGTGTGTTGTGAGAAGCTGGTCCTTCGTGCCCCCTCCCCTGTCTGTGACCCTCCAGCCTCCTTTCCCCTGGCTCTGGAATGTGCACCGTTAACCCTGTGGTGGCCGGACAATGGCCTTCCTTGTCCTGGACTTTGGAGAGGGCTGTCCTGCTGCCCAGAGACCCCGAGCTGCCGGGATTGATGCTGGAGCCCCACCTGCTGTTGGAAGCCGTGAACTGGAGACACAGGGACCATCCTTGGGACACTTCTGCCACCTGCTGGTGGTGGAGGGAGAAGCCAGCTACCGGAGGATGGCGAAGGTCAGGATTTTATTTCATTATTTTTAACTTGATCTTAGCCAAAAGGCCGAGAAGCGATTTTACTTCATTTTTTTAAATTTTTTATTTATTTATTTTTTAACATGTAAGTTTTTTTTATTTTTTTTCCAGTTTTAGTTAGATATATTTATACTAGTTATTAAGCCGGTTTTTTTTTTTTTTCTTTTAAAATATATTTATTGGTTTTCCAGAGAGGAAGGAGAGGGATAGAGAGCTAGAAACGTCGATGAGAGAGAAACATCGACCAGCTGCCTCCTGCACACCCCCTACCGGGGATGTGCCCGCAACCAACGTACATGCCCTTGACCGGAATCGAACCTGGAACCTTTCAGTCCACAGACCAATGCTCCATCCATTCTGAGCCAATCCGGTTTCAGCGCGATTTTATTTCATTATTTTATTTGAAACTAATGTTGAGAGAGAGAGAGAGAGAGAGAGAGAGAGAGAGAGACAGATTGAAGAAGCCAGTGGACTTGAATCTCTAAATTATCTCCAAACGTTTGATGTATTCTCTGCCAATGGAGTGCCATGCTTTCCACAGATTGGTTCCAAGGCAACCCGAGTAGGATGCCATCTGCTGTTTGTTTTAAATCCTCACCCCAGGAAATGCTTCCTTTTTTGGTTTTTGTTTCTATTAGTTCTCACTGAGGATATTCTTTCCATTTATTTTTATAGAGATTGGAAGGGAGAGAGGGAGGGCCGGGGGAGAGAGAGGAATGTCAGAGTGAGAGAGAACGTCGATTGGTTGCCTTCCACATATGCCCTGCTGGGGATCGAACCTGCAACTTTTCAGTAGATGGGACAATGCTCCAACCAACTGAGCTCCACTGGCCAGGGCACCATCTGCTTTTTTTTACTTAACATCAGTTCAACTTCATATTTACCCGCAAGCTTGCCGTTCAGAGCTACACAGCGCTGCGGGAGGCAGGCCCCTAAGGTTTTAGCTGACTTCTGTTGTGGGCAGGTTAGGTTATATCCAGCGTTCCCCTATCCTTGTGAACATCCTGCACAAGGGAATTCTTCAAAGTAAACTTCTAATTTTTTTTTTTAATATATTTTATTGATTTTGTACAGAGAGGAAGGGAGAGAGATAGAGAGTTAGAAACATCGATGAGAGAGAGTCATCAATCAGCTGCCTCTTGCACACCCCCTACTGGGGATATGCCCGCAACCAAGGTACATGCCCTTGACCGGAATCGAACCCGGGACCCTTCAGTCCCTAAGCCGACGCTCTATCCACTGAGCCAAACCGGTCTCGGCTAAACTTCTAATTTTGAGATAATTGTAAACGTACATGCACTTGTAAGGAACAATTGTTCTAGGATATACTTAATAGTGGCTTCCTCTGAGGAGGACTGAAGGTTTGGGGTAGGAGATTCAGTTTTCATGTATAAGCCTTTTGTATTGTTTGAATTTATTACTATGTATTACTTAACATGTTTCAAAAATTATACATTAAAAAAAAACACACTCACTTTTACCAGTGTTACATCTTAGTGCTCTGCCTCAAGATTTAGTGTCAAAATATAAAGATTGTGTTGCTACAGTGGACTGACAAATAGTGCGTTAGCCTACGTGCCTCTCCATGAAGGCTAGGAGGCTCTTTTGCTGCCCAGACTTTGGGGATAAAGGCACCCAACTCCGAGTTGTTTATTCAGGGGGGAAAATGGATTTTTTTTTTCTTCCATTTTGGTGCTTACGGTAGGGGGAGCATGCTAATGGTGGGACTTAAAGCGTCTGGGATCGGGGATATGTCTTGGGACTGGCCCTTTGCAGGATAACAAGCCCTAGAATGCCACCCCATCATCTTCACGTGAGGCTACCTTGAGACTGTCACCCAAACCCCTGCTTCCTTAGAACCATAAACCTCCCCACCCTCATTAGGGGCGGGCCCTTGCACTCAAGAATATTCCAGTCTATTATACATCAATAAATCTGAAAATTTTAAATGAAATAAGTAAAAAGACTCGCTCACACAGGACATTTCTGGTCCTGGAGGGATGCTCATCAAAAACCTACTGTCTAGCCGAAATCGGTTTGGCTCAGTGGATAGAGCGTCGGCCTGCAGACTGAAGGGTCCTGGGTTCGATTCCGGTCAGGGGCATGTACCTGGATTGCGGGCATGTCCCGGTAGGGGGCGTGCAAGAGGCAGCTGATCGATGACTCTCTCTCATTGATGTTTCTAACTCTCTATCTCTCCCTTCCTCTCTGTAAAAAATCAATAAAATATATATTTTTTTTTAAACCTGCTGTCTAATCATCAGTGTGGAACCTATAACGAGCTCGGGAGGGTCGATTTTTAGATGATTCTTTTTGAAAGTTAGAAAAAGCAAACATAAAAGGTAGCTTAAAGCAACCGACTGTGATAGGGACCAACAACGAGA
The DNA here is from genome assembly GCA_963693515.1 of Pipistrellus nathusii. Taxonomy (NCBI): domain Eukaryota; kingdom Metazoa; phylum Chordata; class Mammalia; order Chiroptera; family Vespertilionidae; genus Pipistrellus; species Pipistrellus nathusii. Next base: position 35,098,763 of record OY882873.1, read on the forward strand.
CCATTTCTTGGTAATATAAGACATTTATTTTGGTTACAGTATTAGTATTTTAACACTGATTTGTGATCTAACAGACATTAAACTTCTTTTAAAAAACAAACAGTACCTTTCCCTTTCCTGTCCAGAAAATTCACACTTTCACAACCAAATTACCCTGAAAGCTGACAGGAGAGAAGGGAGGCTTCCTGCCAATCTGCTCTCTCCGCCGGAGACAGCCGTTAGGCCAATCGGAATAACATCTTGAAACGGAAGGCCCATCGCTGTTGGCGCTTCAGTGATACATGACACCGGTTTTATGACAGGAAATCTCCTGCGAGAAAAGCTTATATCTTTGTTATAAGATCAGTGCTTATTCTGACTAACACAGTAGCATCTATTACATTAACTTGTGACACAAAAGGCACCAACGTTCATTTTCGAACCATCCATCACCCCGGGTGGGACGCAGCGCCACCTGCCGGTCACCGTCTCATGACGCACCCTCTAACTTCCTGGTGGTGGTCAATGCCAAGTGGGCATTCTCAGCAAACCCTAGCGTCAGAGCCAAAGGGACCTTCTAGAGGACTCCCCTTGTTCTGTAGATGCTGATTGACGCTCTCCGGGCAAGTCAGAGAGGCAGGGAGACAGACCCGCCTGTGGCATGCGCACTGCTTTAGAGAGAGGAGACCCTTGGTGCTCAATGTGGGGGTCTGCAAGTCGAAGAAAAGGATCGGGTCAGGGGAGGGAGTGAGGGCACCCTGAGTTCCTATCCCATCGCTTCCCAGGGGTGAAGCTGTCCAGAAACAGCTTCCCCTCAGCGCTGGGCACGTGTTGACTCTTACACGATAGAATTTGATGTGACTTCCTCAAAGAACTAGGAGCTAAATCCTATGACGTAAATATGGGGATTCTGAGACTAAAAACTATCAAGCAATCCAAGTTACCAGCATAAAAGTAGTCCCAACGTAAAGGCAGTAATTCTCCCACTGACAGTTTCCCCTCAGGGCCCCACGGACAGGCCTTCCAGGGCTCCTGCGTGGCTGTGGCTGTCCTGTGGGGTGACCACGGCCTGGTGTGGGGGGGAAGCCTGGGCCCCACATCCTGAGCCTCTCCCAGGAGTGGAGCAGGAAGCTCGGACGTAGGGATGCCACATGTGTCCTGAAGAAGTCACACTGTCGAACCCAATCCTGTACTTCCTGTTCCTGGAGCCCGGATGGCTTTGTGCCAACCTTGTCTTGCCCTCCTCTAGGTCTCCCTTGGCACCTCACTCGAATCATTGTGCTCTGTCCACAAAGCTAACTGGCCCTTGCACACATGGGCTGGGTCAAGGGCAGGGGCTGCACACCTGGACACGGCCTGTAGGGGGCGGGGAAGAGAGGACTCATTTATTGAGGAGGAGTGTCGTAGGAGAGAAAGAATTCAGTTTTCAGGAAGCAGCAAACCTGAAATATGGCATCCATTCTTCCTTACACTGGGCAACATAGGGCGTCATGTCCTTAATCACCGTGAACCCCGGCTCCTTTTTCTTGTAAGGGAACAACACCACACCAACGAGGGTTATTGTGAGGATCAAGTGAGAGTTAAGTGGGAGGGTTATCTGAAAACTGAGGTACAGAGTTTCGATGATGGCCATTTCACTTGGGTGGCTCTATCTGGGCAGCCAGCCTCTGAATAAGATCCTGGTTTGTTCGGTCGGGGCTGCTGTGGGCACGGAGAAGAGCGCAGTCCAGGCTGCGCAGTGCTGCCCCTGCTGGTCAGGCTGCGCAGTGCTGCCCCTGCCGAGATAGAGACCTTGCCGCCTGCGAGTGAGTTCCAAAGGCACTGCCTGCTTCTCCCTGTCCTGGCAGAGAGCGAGCTCCTGGTCGACTGAGAAAGGCACATTCCACACCTCCCCGCGTTAACAGTGCCTGGATTTAAACTTAAAAGCAACTTTAAACATTCCACAGAAGTCCCTGATAGCTCACGTCCGGCAAGACCCCTTTGCAAGTCTTTGCAAGTGATCCTACCACACATTCAGGATTCTGGGAGCTCGATACACCCACAGAACAATGCCCTACGTATATGTGGTGCTCAAAAAAAGAAAATAAAAAAGTTTAATTCCACAGACTTCTAACGACACCTAGGTGCTGGGTGGTGGGGGCGTGGCTGTTTGGGAACCTGGGTACAGCACGGTGTCGCTCTCCATGACGACAATCATGCAAAGTTCTAACGAGGCTGCTGAGGAGAAAACCCTGTTTTCTGACAAATGGGCGCACACATGTGTGAGCTAGTGCATTCCTAAAAAAAAGTTGTTTTTGTTTGCTTGCTTGCTTGCTTGCTCTACCACCAATAAAGGCTCCATTTGGCCTCTCCGTCACGCTGCATTTCTGCCCGGCTGAGTCGTTTTTGCTCCGAAGTGCCCAGGATCTTTTCTGGCATCAGAGAGCCAGAACGACCTGACGGTGGGCTGGGTGTGAGCCTGGAGCCGTTCATCTCTGTGTTCGTCCATCCTTTGGCTGTGTTTCTGAGACACACTCTCCCCTACACACACACACACACACACACACACACACACCCATACACACACTCACCCATACACACACACCCATACACACACCCATACACACACACACACACCCATACACACACCCATACACATACACACCCATACACACACCCATACACACACACCCATACACACACACACACACACACACACACACACTCTGTAATTGGCCAACTTCCTCCTCCTGTTCTTGGAATAGCAACCGAGACAAAAAGCAGCTAGCGCGAGTGTCCTGGGCTCGCCAACACTATACTTCAGGACAAAACCCTTGTAATTCTCCAAATGGTGGGTTTTAAATAGGCTGGACTGCAACACCCTGTTTTCTAAAAAAGAAAATAAACTGTGCCCCAGGCACCGCTCTTCCAACAAGCCAGGTAACCGGGCGCAGTCCCAGCGCAATGTCCCCGCAGGCTCGGACCTCCGGCCTCCCAGGGTTCACCTTTTAGAAACTGCTGATTCAGGAGAGGCCTCCGGGGGAGACCGTTTGCCCGCCTGAGGGCCTCTTTGTCTGTCTGGGCATCTTTAATCTGAAGGGAACGGTCCAAATGTGGTCTCTCCGTGGGAATTTCTCCACTCACAACGGACGGCTCCCCCACGCCAGCCTCACACTTCACGGAGTGCCTCTGCCTACAAGCAGGAGCCAGGGGGAGACACATGGGGGTGAGGGGGCCCGAGTTTGCATAGTTCCGTTACAAGGCCGGAGGTGCTACACTCCCCACTCAGCACAGGACCCAGGGGTAAGGAGTCGGGGCGGACAGGAGGCCCCTGTGAGTGTCTCAGCTCTCACACGTCCACAGACCTGCCCTGGCTCACCCAGAAGCATGCATGTCACAGGTCTTCCCCCTCCACGACCCTCCCTCCAGGAGAGGACACCGTGGAGCAGGCACAGGACACACCAGGGAGCAAGACTGTCCCTTAGCAAGCTTCTTTATGTGTTCCCAGGGGGAAAGAGGCCCAGGGCCGTGTTGGAACAGATTTGTGGGCAAGTGCCTAATGATGCTGGGAGCAGGGTACATTGTGTTTCCTAAACGTGGCAGCTAGGGACGCCTCCACCAGGGCTCCGGAGAAGAGGCCGTGGGGGTGTCCTAGAGTTTCAGCCTCCCCTCCTTGACTAGTCTGTCATTGAGCTGGCAGAGCTGGGCCAGGAACCCGTCATTGGGGCCGATCTCACGGTTCTGTCTCACGATGCTCAGGGCAGACTTGACGTCCATCTTCTGGCGCATCATGAGGTACGCGATAACGAGAGTTGGGGAGCGGCTGTACCCCTCGCGGCAGTGAACCAGCACACGGCCTGCAAGAAACGGGGGGACACGGTGAGCTGGAGCCATCCAATCGCACCATGACTCCAGTTAAAATTCTTCCAGCTGCTGCAAATGACAAGTATAAGGCGAGGAGGCCCTTCTGGGCCCACCAGAACGGCTCACATGAGAAAGACAGAAAACACAAAGCGTCCGTGTGGATGCAGAGCAGCCAGGACGCTGGCGTGCAGCTGGGGCGGCGGTGCAAGTTGGCACATCACTGTGGGAAACGGAGCAGCAGTAGCTACCCAAGCTGGACCCATGCAGCCCCGATGGCCCAGCAATCCCGCCCCAGAGCCACACCCAGCAGGAATGTGCACCCACGTTCACCAAGAGATGTGCACCGGAACGCTGAGAGACAGCACCATTCACAACAGTCCCCGTGCGGGGACTCCCCAAGGCTCATCCACGGCAGGATGGATAAAGAACAAGAATGCACAATCCTGCCGAAACCGGTTTGGCTCGGTGGATAGAGCATCAGCCTGCGGACTGAAAGGTTCCCGGTTCGATTCCAGTCAAGGGCATGTACCTTGGTTGCAGGCACATCCCCAGTAGGGGGTGTGCAAGAGGCAGCTGATCAATGATTCTCTCTCGTCAATGTTTCTAACTCTATCCCTCTCTCTTCCTGTCTGTAAAAAATCAATAAGAAAAAAAGAATGTACAATCCCCCAAGCACATCAGTCTCGCAGCCGGCGAGCCACGTTTGACCTGCTTGATGAAGTTATCAGAAACCACCTGGATGAGATACACCAATAGGAGGTGCATAATACCGCAGATTAGGAGAGCAGCCTGGCTGATGTATACCGTTAGAAGCTGGATAGTGATAAAAAGTTAGGAGCAGAGGGATTTAAGGCTGGACACGTGGTAGACTTTCTGGGGAGCTGGTTATTATCTCTTGATCTGGAAGATGGTACATGGGGGGGTGCAGTGCACCGATTTACATACTTGTGACACGGCCACTTCTCCGTCATGAACCTTGTGTTTCAGTCCAAAGCAAAACATGGAAACAACCTGAATGTCCATCAACAGGTGAATGGATAAACAAATTGTGGTACAGCTGTATGACCAAATACCACTTAGCGTTAAAAAGCATGGACTATTGCCCTGGCCGGTTTGGCTCAGTGGATAGAGCATTGGCCTGCAGACTGAAAGGTCCCAGGTTTGATTCCCGTCAAGGGCATGTACCTCGGTTGCGGGCACATCTCCAGTAGGGAGTATGCAGGAGGTTGCCTGATCTGTTTCTCTCTCTTTGACATTTCTAACTCTCTATCCCTCTCCCTTCTTCTCTGTAAAAAATTTTTTTAAAAAATCAATAAAACGTATTTTTAAGAAAATAAAAAGGACTATTATTCATGCAACAACATGGATGAAACACAAAGTACCTATGCCGAATGAAGGAGGCCAGACCAGAAAGGCATGCATGCTGTGTAATTCCGTTTATATAAAAATCTACTGGACGTACTGGTGTCCAGTGATGGAAAGCAGACCAGCGGTTGCACAGGAATGGAGGGGACAGAGGGCGGAAGGGAGCGGTCCCAGGAGACAGAGGAAATGTGGGGGTGCGGACATGCTCCCTATCTGTGTTGTAGTGACGGTTTCACAGTGTATACATATGTCAAAACTTGCCAAATGACACCGTGTGCAGTTTATTCGATGTCAGTTATACCTCAACAAAGCCGTTAAAAAATAAAAGGAACCCAACTCTCAAATGCAGAAACAAACCAAGACAAAAAAAAATCAAACACTCCATGTCACGGCGCTCCAAATGGCCCACAATGCCTTGCAGCATCTGGCCCACGATGTCTTGCAGCATGGTTATCTCCTCCTCTCCCTCTTCTCTTCCTAGCACCCTGTCCCCCAAAACACAGCTCTATTTCCCCAATGCCCTCAAAGCAGGAGGGGGAGTCCTCTGCTTTCCAGCGTACCCCAAGTCCTCCGAGTGGGGCTGTCCCTGCCCGGCCCTGCTCATGGGACCAGTTGCAGAACAGCTGCCTCACACCAGAAACACTCAGCACAGCCAGGGCTCCCAGGGCCAGTGAGGAAGAGGAGGGTTCAAAGCCCAGCCTTCCAGGCCCCACCAAAATGCCACCTCCTCAGGGAATCCCCCCTTGATCATCGGGGCTGCAAGGGACTGCTCCCTCCTGAGCACCCCTGGCCGTCTCCCCCGAGCCCTGTGCACTGTGGGAGGACAGTGGGTTTCTGTTGACTCACTTGGCCATGGCCAATCTCAGAAGCACTGACCCTGGGCATTAGAGCCCACGGAATTCACTTCAGTCCCTTATTCAGGAGTCACTTACAGTGTCCCTGCTATGTGCCCAACACTATGTCAGGTGCTGCAGAGACAGACACACAACATGGTGGGCCCAGTGTCCTGGAGGAGAGGACACAGGCCCAGCGCTAAAGCTCACAGTGGGGTTTGGCAGAGAACAGCGTCAGGAGAGGCAGGGAGGACTTTCCAGACTGATGACCTAGGCCTGTGGTCGGCAAACTGCAGCTCGCGAGCCACATGCTGCTCTTTGGCCCATTGAGTGTGGCTCTTCCACAAAATATCACGGCCTGGCTCTGACTGGTTTGGCTCAGTGGATAGAGCGTCGGCCTGTGGACTAAAGGGTCCCAGGTTCGGTTCCAGTCAAGGGCATGTACCTTGGTTGTGGGCACATCCCCAATAGGGGATGGGGGCGGGGGGGTGGTGCAGGAGGCAGCTGATCAATGTTTCTCTCTCATCGATGTTTCTGACTCTATCCTTCTCCCCTCCTGCCTGTAAAAAATTAATAAAAATATATATTAAAAAAAATACCACCACCTGGGCGAGTCTATTCTGAAGAAGTGGCATTAGAAGAAGTTTAAGTTTAAAAAATTTGGCTCCCAAAAGAAATTTCGATCGTTGCCCTGTAGCTATTTGGCTCTGTGGACTAATGAGTTTGCTGACCTCTGAGCTAAGGCAGGTGACCACAAAAGGCAGGGTATGTTCCTAGCTGTATGAAAAAAGGAAGCAAAGTCAGAGAACTCTAAGTTCCCTGAAAGGGTGCCCAACCAATGCACAAGAGGAACATCCCTCCCCTTCACTGGGACCCTCGTTCTCACGCACACAGGAGCTCGGAGCAGCTGGAGTGGAGGGGGGCGACACAGGAGGGACCATGACAGGCCTGATGTAAAGTCTGCAGATTCCCCGGGAGCTCCCACTTCCTCCTGGGCCCCGAACGTGACATAACTAGCGTCTGGTGAACTCTCTTCACTGGCAAGCATCTCAGCGGGGAAGCCATTGGCACTAGAAGGATCCCGTGTAGCAGGGACAGGCTAGCATCGGGGGGACTGGGCCCATCACACCTCAGTGGGGGTCACTTCCCCTGGGTAGTTTTGGGGTGAGGAGGAAGGAAGAGGCTGGAGGCAGCGTGAAGGTAAAGACAGCTGCTGAGAGAAAAACAGCTGAAAGCAGAGAGGGCAACGGCCTAGCCCACTCAGCAGATAGCTGCCCTGGCCTTCTAGGGTTTCTCCCGGGCATGCCCTGCCCAGCTGCCAGCGCCTCAGCAGGTCTGCCTCGGTCTTACCTCACGTCTGGGAGCTGCAGGGCGAGTTCAAAATCTGACCTGAAGATCAGTGCTGACCCCCAGCCTAAGCCAGTCACGGCTGCCCATTCCCCGTGGCAGGCACTCACATCACCCAGCTCTAGCCGTGAGACATGAGGGAAATCGCACTGGGGAATGTTTTATTTGCTCTTAAAAAAATGAGAAAACCTGGCTGGTGTGGCTCTGTGGCTGAGCATCGACCTATGAACCAGGAGGTCATGGTTCAATTTCCCATCAGGGCACCTGGCCAGGTGGTGGACTCGATCCCCAGTGGGGGGCGTGCAGGAGGCAGCCGATCAATAATTCCCTCTCATCATGGATATTTCCATCTCTCCCTCTCCCTTCGTCTCTGAAATCAATTTAAAAAATATATTTTTTTAAATGAGAGAAACATGAGGAAGTGACGGCTGGCCATCTTCGGCTGCGTTTTGTCCTGTTGGGAAGTGATCACCAGAATGCTGCGGCATCTTGAGACCCTCAGGGGAGTGCCCCACACTGAGGGTGGCAGAGAGAGGGAAAGCACCTCGTCTGATGCCACCGTGGAGCTTCTGAATCAACCAGCCTGGAGCGATGGCACCTCAGCACTTCTTATCATGGGGACGAAATCTCTGTTCCTGAAGCTCTTTGAATTGGGGGGAGAGGGGAGCAGTGCTGGCAATGAAACCTCTGTCTAAGTCAAAGCAAACACAAGGACCCGGAGGCCGCCACGGAGTGAAAGGTTTGTACATCTTGTGTCACGTGGGCCATTTGACAGACTTAACACTCTCAGTCATTCATCACAGGAGAAAGCAAACCACGGGTTTGCCAAGAAAAAGTCTAGTCAACGCAGCCTCCCTTTGGAGGGGAAATAAGGGACATCTGTGATGCTTTCAAACAATAAAGATAAATTAAAAAAAAAATTTTTTTAAAAAGCTGCCTCCCATTGTTTCCGGAGGTGGGGGCGGGGGGGGGGGGCAGGTTCCTTACCATTGTTCTGAGCCAGGGCCTGGTCAATGAAGTCTGCCGCCCTCTCGAAGTAGACGCTCAGGTTGAACTCCTGTGTGTCGTTGGCCTTGATGCCCAGGTAGGTGATGCCAGAGTCCTTGTAGAAGTTGGCGTTGGTGTTGACGTGCATGAAGGACCTGCCCTCCGCAGCATTCAGGACGTGGGTGATGCCCAGTTTCTGCAGCTTTGGGATGTCCTGAGCCACAGACCTGGACAGGGGACAGCAACAGGGGATGCTTACCGGACCGACGGGCAGCCCCAGGGGGAGGAAGATGGAGACGATGCTAAGCGTCTTGGCAAACAAGAAACCCTCCGTGCTCTGGTCCTGCCAGAGCTGCTCCTCCTCACCTGGGGCTCCTCGTCCCTCACCCCCACTGTATCTCATTACCGGCAGCTGCCCCAAAGAGACTGGTTCCTGCCGGAGCTGTGCTGCCGAGAACGCCCCCTCCATGGACGTGCACCCTCTCGCTCTTCACCACGCTCGGCAGTACCACCCTATACGGTGGTGGTGGCGATAGAGCCACATGGCTAAGCATGGGCTCTGGAGCCACACTGCCTGAGTCTGAATGCAGCCATGCCACTTACCAGCCAGGCAACACTGAGCAAGTCACTGACCCTTTCTGTGACTCGGTTTCCCTGTCTGTAAAATGGGGATGATAAACGGCGCCGGACCCCTGGGATTTGTGGATTCTATTCTATAGACGGAGCCAGACACTGAATCGGTGCTCCTATTCTAACACTTGACGGTGCTCATTTGTTTAATGTCCAGGCAGGGAGCTCTGTGACGGAGGAACCGTGTCTGCTTCAGGTCTGTATGCCCAGCTCCTGCCATGGCACCTGGCATCGAGCAGCTGCCGAATGAAGAAGAAGAAGGAAGAAGAAGGAACTCGGCATATCCTGGGCTGCCTCCACCCTTGGATGGCAGCCTCCTCCCACCCCCCACAGGGGTCCTTCCTGCCACAGTCCACTAGCCACGTTGCTGAATCTTTCCTGAGTGAGTAAACACTGGGAGCCATGGCCCCAGCAGGACTTACGGGGGTGACAACCCACGTGATCTGAATAGTCAAAGGGCTCCTTTATTCCATCTCACAACAACATCCCCATTCGAACGCCGTGCCCTACAGGATCTGGGCTGCCTGTCACAGCCTGTGAGGAAGGAAGGACAGAGCGTACACTCCGGCCTGCCAGGACAGCAGAAGGGTGAGCACATGTTCACGTGGGCTGCTGAGCAGCGGGGCCGGGAAGAGACCTCCTTTCCCCGGACACCAGCTGCTCCGTCTTCCCCCTCACGCTGCCTCGCACACCCACATCACTGCCAATGCCGACGCACGGAAAACATGGCTCACCCAGGCTCTCTCTGCCCTCCAAGCCCTGATCAGGAGCCTGGTTTTGTTCAGGGGCTCCCGATGTGTGTGGGTCAATCCTCAGTCAATCCTCTCTGCCATGCGCCTGGCACGCCCCTGGCTAAGTCAAGGTCAGATTTGCTCAGAGGGCAAGGAATGTGTTTTCTACAGCGGCCGTCAGCACTAGCCACTCTGGCTACCATCACAATCTCAGTTTCCAGTTGGGAAGTGGTGACAACTGAACGTGCCAGACTGACTGCCCAAGAGATCCAGGTCTCTGAGGGTGCCAAGGCCGCTTGCTGCTTGGATGGCTGAGAGACGGTCATGCTCAGAGCTTTGCAATCACTAAAGCCTTTGGCTGTGACCCTAGGTCTACTGCCGTGAGTAGGGATAGATCAAAGCAGTGGCTCATTACAAACAAACAAAATAACTTTGAAGAGTCACTATCATTCATCTCCTTCCCCTAATGGTAATGCAACAGTCAATAAATTGACCATTATCATTACTGTCACTACTATGAACAAGCATTGTACACTGCCTAACACATAGGTACTCAATATAGTAAGTGAGCGATGCAATGAATGAGGCTGGGACCTGCCTTAGGGACCCCTTCAAGCTCCAAGATGACCCCCATTTCTGTGGCAGGTCTTGGCATCAAGTCCTAGTCCAGGATCCAGAGGATACTGACATGAGAAAGACACTGACCCTGTCCGCACACTCCCTCCACCACTTGGTCGGTTGACACTCCGTGTGTGTGTGTGTGTGTGTGTGTGTGTGTGTGTGTGTGTGTGTAAAACAGAGGAGGGTAGTTCTGGGTTTTTAAATGCAGTCCCCGGGCCCATGGTTCCTGAGGGCATTGGTAACTGGGTCCTCAGGGTCTTTGGAAAGTCAGCCTGAGCCTCCCAACACTCTGCAGGCTTGGCAGTCTGGTCTTCACCTGGGGCTGGTATTCCAGCCCCTCTCAGAACGGTTAACACTGATCTCTCCTGCTGCTGAGGATTTCTCACTAGGAATATGGCTAGCAGAACATGACAAAATCAATGTAAGAACTCGCAAGTGATAAATAATGCATTTCCTAGTCGTGAGAAGGTGGTAAGCCTTTTCTAAGGGATGGCTCAGTTCTTATAGGGTTTATCCTTGGATCATTCTAGAATCCATGTACATCAAACCCTATCTGGAAGGTGGGAGAAGGAGAGCGAGGAAAAATCCTGTCCCAGCTCTCTGGGTGGCCCCCTCATGAAGAGTATTTCCATTCCCAGATCTGGTCTGGCCCAGCCGGGAAATGGTCCACGCCCGGATTGTGATGTCAGCCCGTTGCCATGGCAGCGAAGGCAGACATTCCGCGGTGACCTCACTGCAGAACCAGGCAGCTGTCACATGACGCGCCGGCCTGCGTCCGGCCGGCCGGGCGCCCGCGGCCACCTGTTAGCGAACGCGGGAGCCCGACCCCACCCAAGGCCGAGTGCCCGGGGGGCGGCCCCCGCCCGGGCTCCGCGCGCCCCCGGAAGGGCAGGACCACGCGGGGCCGGGGCGGGGACCAGCCCCTCCGCCCCCCGCGTGGGGGTGGGCGGCGACTCCAGCCCACGCCCAGCCCATGCCCAGCCCCGGCCCAGCCCCGGCGGCTGCTTGGAAGGGGCAACCCCGCCCCGTTCCCCCCAAACCCGCAGCCGCCGCCGCCCCCTCCCCAGCCCCAGGGCGGGCGATGCGCTCCGGGGAGGGCCCCGCGGGGCTGGGGCTCGGAGCGGCGACTCACGCGTTGCCGACGTAGACCCGCGGGGTGACCTCGTTGCAGGGCTGGCTCGGGAGGCTGTAGCAGCCGCTGCCGTCCGACAGCAGGTCGTTGAGATCTTGCACCGAGAGCTCGAACGGGCCCGACATGGCGGCGTCCGGGCCCTGCACGCCGGGGCGGCAACCAGCGAGGGGAGAGCGGCCTGGTCAGCGGGGCGGGAGCTCCCGAGCCCGGGCCCGCCCCTGCCCGCCCCGGAGGCGGGTCCGCCGGCCCTGGAAGCCGCGGGTCCCCGGCGGCCACCCGCGATCGCCGCCGGGAAGGACGCGCGCCGCCCAGCACCCGGCGAGCCTCAGGATGCGCTCTGGGCGCGTCCCCCGGGGCGGAGGCGCCCGCACTCCTGCTTGGGGCGGGGCGGGGCGGGGGGCGGTCCCATCCCACCCGGTGTCTTCCTAAACTGGGAAGTGCAGTGACTCCATCAGATCCAATGCGAGCCTCAATAAAATGTTCATACGACCCGGCTACACCGAGTGCCGCTTTTTTTTTTTTTTTTTTTTTTTTTCATATTATCGGGGTTCCGCTGTGCGCTCTGACTGCCTACTGCGCAGCACGGGTCCCCCGGAGCCTGTCAGACTGTCTGCCCCTCCCTTCCCCCCAGGCCCTCGGAGTGACAATGTGCATTTTATAGGCCTTACAGTTTGAGAAGCCCGATTCTGGGCACATTTCTCTCTACATTCATTGAGGGTCCGCCTGGTGCATAAATAAATAAAGGCGTGGGCTCTGCGCAGCCAGCCTTGGCGTTCCGGCTCAGGGGAGTCGTTTACTCTCTCTGAGCCTGTTTGCTGAGAAATAGAAAAACGGGGATGATAATACTAGTTCCTAGCTCCGGGGAGGGGGTGGGGGGGCGATGGGAAGATGAAAGGCGTTTAAGGAAAGAGCCGGCACTAATGCTGAGCACCGAATGGGGGCTGGTTCTCCCTCTCCATCAGCAAGTGTGTGGAGCACCCCCGGGTGCCACGCCCTGTGCTGGTGTGGAGATGGAGCCTCAGTGGTGAATCCACAGCCGAGCAGCCGCCGGCCTGCTGTAGCCACAGAACGTCAGACAGTCGTTTCCTGAGACCTCAGTCTCTGCCCTCCCCAACTGCCTGGAAAATAGGTTCGCCTCCCCATCCACCAACCACCCCCTCCCACAAAGCAGACGTGGCCCGGGGATTCAGGAAACCCAGGTCTGAGCCCAGCTCTGCCTCTAACGTGGCTGCTGCTCTGGATTTCAGAGCAAAGGGAAGAAATTGGATCTGATTATCAGTCAGAGAATCATTCATCTCCCCTGAAAGCTTATGGTCTCACACTTTTAGGGGAACCATTGCTGTGGAGGCTACTTAGCTTATAGCCTAAGGTATGTAACCAAGGCTGGATTTCTCCACTTCCACTCCCACCCCACCCTGCCCCAGAACCCCCATCCGCCCGCCCCCGAGTGCCCCCCTCCCCCATGGTGTACCTGGTAGCATCTGCACTCGAGGCAGGTGAAAATGCTCCTGAGGTCCTCACTCCTCATCTTGGCTTGGGCCTGGGTTGGCTTTCAAAAGAGAAGCCAGGGACAACTAAGCATGCTCTGCCGCTGCTCCTCCTTCCCTGGGACCTGCCCCTGATGTCACAACTGGGTAACTATGACAACCCATCATAAGGACAGCAAAGTACCTCACAGAGAAGCCTCGCTGCCTCACTTCTGAAGAAGTGAGACTGGGAAGAGAAGATGAATTCTTCCCTGGAGTATCTAGCCTACCCTGTAATCGTCTCTAATCACAGGCAGAGCACAGACTTCAGGAAGAAACTGGACTTTGGCCATTACATATCTCACAAGAATAGGATACAAATAGGTATGTGGGCAGTTTGGGTTGGACGCTGCCATGAGGGGTTCAGGAAGGAGTCCGCCTTGGAAATGCTGACAGCAAACCAGACCAGCACGTGGCTTTGAGAGGATGTGGCCTTGCCTGCTAAGTTGGGTCAAAAGGACATTAGCATCAGTGACAAATTTTATCTCCCACAAGGGTGACAGAAATGCTTATTTAAATTCTTTTTTAACATATTTTTATTGATTTTTTTAGAGAGAGAGGAAGGGAGAGAGAGAGAGAGAGAGAGAGAAAGAGAGAGAGAGAGAGAGATCATTGATTGGCTTACACAACCCCCACTGGGAATCATGCTCACAAGCTGGGCATGTGCTCTAACCAGGTGACCTCTTGGTGTTTGGGACAACACCCAATCCACTGAGCCACACTAGCCAGGCTCATTTAAATACTTTAAGGCCAAAGTAAGATAGAAGGAGGACAAGGCTTCAGCACTCGATAGACAAGCTGGTCCTACTGGGAAAGGGTGGGAGAGAAGCTATTCCTTGGAATTCAAAGGACAGATGTCTCTATACATTTTACTTATTTTAGCCCTTACCATCCTGACCTGCTCAGAACTCCAAAGATGTCAGTTTGGGAGATTAACCTAAAACTCCTGAACTGGATTAAGGTCAGAATTCAAAATGGTAATATTTATGAACCGGGCTCCTGGTCCAGAATGCGAGCTTTCCCGAGGCGGCTGCGAGGTCTGTTGCTCTCTTTTATCCTCCAGTGAAACCTGCTGTTGATACCAAACCTCCAATGGCACAAGCACAGCAAATTTTAAAACTGGGCAAACTACAGGTATGTGTTCTTGCCACCTGCACCTGTGCCTGACTGAGTTTTACCTGGGTCCTAAAGAGGTCCCGTTTCCCAGGATCTCCTAATACCCACCTAACGGCCGGAAACTGACCACTGTCTCTCTCATAGAAAAGATGTAAAAGGCGGGTCAATCTTGAAGCTCTGAAAGGCCAGAGCCAACCCCTCCCTATCTAATTGAGACGATGGTAACTGAGGCAACTTCCCCATCTTGTAATCATGTAAATCCTTACTGGTATGATAATTCGCTTATTACCTGCCTACTGAAGGGTAATGGGTGTACCCCATAGTCTCAATAAAAGGGATGGCAAGGCCAGAGCCTAGACGCAGTCCTCCCACTAGAGGTGGGCTCCCGCCTGGCCCCCCATGTCGTCAGATTAAGTTTTTTCTACTTAAACTTAAACTTTTTCTACTTAAACTTTCTCTCGCTTGTGTGCGGCCCTTCTCCAGAACCAGAACCCGAACCCCGAACCACGTGGGGCGTGAAAGGGGTTCCCATCCCTAACCAAAAGATTCGTGAATGCCCCTCCCCAAACACATCGCCCCTCGGCTCTCCAGCTCTGCTCCCAGGCTCCACTGTGGGCCGCGGTTTGCCCTTTCCCACCATCCCAGGGGAGAGGGATGCCAGGCCAGAGTGCTGCAGCACGATGTGGCGATGATGTCATCACGGAGGGGTGGGCTTTCTCACCAGGGTGAACAAAAGAGAATCGACAAAATCGAGTATGAAAACAAGAAGCTGTGTCAGAAGATCGCGAACGCCCATCGAGGTCCTGCCAAGGTGGATTGCTGGAACGAGTACTTATCCAAGAGGTAGTGTTTCTCCTCCTCGCGTCCCTGTTCCGTGTTAGAGCAAGTTTCTCCCGCGGGAGAAGTACTGAGGGGAAGTTATCTTGAGGAATAACCAAGGAGACGATGTTAAGGAGAACAAAAACTACCAAACAGTTTCCCAGCAGGTAGGTGCGTTTGTGTCAGCGAAGAGACTAACTTCTTCAGAGTCTCAGCAGGAAAGCACTACAGACTTCTGCAAAGTGGTGACCCTCGCTGGGACTGGGACATGGGCTTCTTAAGAATCAGTTCCATAGATATTTCCTGAGCTACTACGTGCTCAGCACTGGGGTACGGAGATAAGATACATATTTCCTGATCTTAAAGACCTCAGGTCTGATGGGGGATACAGTCATGTAAACAATATTAATAATGCAATGTGGTCAGGGCTACAAAAGTGCATGTAAGAGAGGAGAGGGAGAGAGAGAGAGAGAGAGAGTGAGTGTCAGCCCGCGCCTTTTCTGGGTCCTTGTATATCTGAAATTGACTTGAAAGCTGAGGGAAGTGAGATGAAACAAAACTTGCCACCGGCCATTTGAGATTTGTCTGTAGGCAAGATCCTCCCTCATCACAGAAATCATTCTCAATCCTTGTTTCACATGATTCCTTAAGGGCGTTTACAAAATGCCACTTTTTACAAGCTGTACCCGGGACCAATCGACTGGAATCTTCTAGGGAGCAGCGGGGCTGAGAACCACTGATCTAAACCGGCCAGTGCTCTGCCATTTCCCAGGGTGCAGTCTGGTTCAGGAGGCCCACTCGGGGCCTCGGGGCTCAGGGGGGACAGCTTGCTCCCTGTGTCCAGGCAGTTATGACATCGTGACTTCATTGTCCCCATTCCCATCCAGGAGAATTTTATTTATTTATTTATTTATTTTAATATATTTTATTGATTTTACACAGAGAGGAATTGAGAGGGATAGTTAGAAACGTCGATGAGAGAGAAACATCGACCAGCTGCCTCTTGCACACCCCCCACTGGAGATGTAATGACAACCAAGGTACATGTCCTTGACCGGAATCAAACCCGGGACCTTTCAGTCCGCAGGCTGACGCTCTATCCACTGAGCCAAACCGGTTTCGGCCAGGAGAATTTTATTTTTCACCAAGGTTCTGTGTGTATGTGTTTTGTTGTTGTTGTTTTGTTGTTTGTTTTTCAGCTTAAACAGAGAAACAAGGAACCGGGACCTGGTGAGAATCACCGTGGAAAACCAGGGCATTCTGAAGAGGCTCGATGATCGCAAACCAAACTATGACCGCAAGGTGTCAGAGATGGCCTGGCAGGCACGTGGGGACTCGGGGATGATCCTGTGGGTGCTCAGAGCAGAGTCCGTCTCAGGAGGGCCCATCAACCACTGAGGGCAAGATCCTGAGAAAGGGTCAGTGAAAGGGAATAATCGGTAAAAGAAAAGCCACCCAAAGCGAACCATCCGGGAGCCAAGGATAACTCCCTGGTAGCAGAGCCGGCATGCATGTTTCAGAGAGATACCTGGTGGCGTCTTCCTTCATCCCTCCATTCATTCAGAAAGGCTGGATGTCCAAGCAAAGAGGGTGGAGGGTATACAATCCAACACGTGGTTAACATGCTTTCATTAGGACTAACCCTTCAAGGAGTGGCGGTGGTGGGGGGAGGCAGGATTGGCAATATTTTTCAAACCTCCACTCCTTGACTTGAATCTGTAAGCTTTTTCTAGCCGTCCTTAGGATTTAGAACTTCACCTTTCGCACCAGCACCCTGGCTTTGACATAAACCGTTCTGATTTGTTGTTTTTTTTCCCTTCAGAATTCAAGACGTTATATGAGAAATACAACCAAGTATCTTCTCTGCCAAGATGAATAGGTATGTCTTACCCCAGCTGCTCTTTACTATCGAACGTGGTGATCACACTGGATACCAAAGCCCCGAGAACTGTGGAGTGAGGGGCCCGGTTCAAGGGTGAATGTACTCTTCTACAGTATCTATTGGTTACCCATCCCGAGACCTTAGAGCTGTCTCTGCTTTCTCTCCATTGAAGTGGGAAACGACTGTCTTTTGTCATCAGCTCTGAGGCTTTACATGCCTGAGGGGAAGTGATTTGTTCCAGGAAGATATAAACAGGAGGTCTCATAGCTTTCATGTTGTGCCAAAGTGACATTAAGGTCTCCGTCGCTATTCAAAAGTATCGTTGTGTTGGCATTTTGTATGATTGAACATTGTTAGGAATGCCTAAGTTTGCCCCCCGCCCTCCGCCCCCTCCGCCAGGGAGGGGGAGAAATGGACAGTCAGGTTTTCCAAGGAATAATTCTGTATAACTGATGCTTCTCTACTTCTCTCCCTCGCTTCTCTCCCTGAATACAAGGTTACTCACCACTGAGCAGAGACAAGAGAAGGCCCTAGGATTTCTTAGCTGCTAAGACTCTCCAGACACACCTACATGACTGAATGCTCAATCTTAGGGATGCTACAATAAAGCTTGAAACACAAAATGAGTAAGTTACATTTAAGGTACCCAGTGGCTCTAAGTCCCATCCCAACATGAAGACAGAATGGGGCAGGCAGAAGAAAAGAGGCAATAAGCATTTTTCATTTGGGGCTATGAAAAGACGTTTTAATGAGAGAGGAGAGAGAACTTTTTAAGACATAAACCATCATCACCATTCTGGGGGAAGAGACAGTGGGGTGAGATGATCCAGCCATAAGTTCAGTTCTATCAAAACGAAAAACAGAAGCACAGGAGGGAATTAGGGTTCAGACAGCACAGAGAACGTATGCCATTAGTTCCTCTGTGAATACGCAGAATTGGGAAAGAATGCTTCATTGACTTTCCATGTACCCGTGTTCATTTATAAAAAGCAGCAACAGTGAAGATACCAAAAATATATTAAACCATACAGCAAGACAACATTGAGTGGCTCCTATGACTGGTCATGTGGGTTCTGAGCCTGGCTTATTTTGAAAGACAGTAAATCTTCAATATTCTTACCACAAATTTATTTTTTATTTTAAAATGATTAGATTCACAGGAAGTTACAGATAAATGTACAGGGTAGGAGTGGAGGTGGATGGGGGGACTCCACCTACACCCCTCTCTCATCTTCCTCCGATGTTAGCATCTTGTGTAACTATAGTTAGTACAACCCCAAACCAGCAAATTGGCATTGGTATTGTACAATCCATAGAGCATGCACACATTTTGCCAGTTACACATGCACTCATTTGATATGTGTATAGCTCTATGCAATTTTATCACATGTGTGCCTTTGTGTAGCCACAGCCACTCAAGGTAGTTAACTGTACCATTATCAAAAGAGCCACCCTCTTCCACCATTCTTAATGCCTGGCAATCACTAATCTGTTTTCCATCTCTATCATTATGTTATTTCATGATTGTTACATCAGTGGGATCATGCAGTGTGTATCCATTCTTTTGAGATTGGCTTTTTCCATTCCAAATACACTGAGTGGCCAGATTATTATGATCTCTGAACGCATAATAATCTGGGCACTCAGAGTATGTGTGTGCGTGTGTGTGTGTGTGTGTGTGTGTGTGTGTATTAGAGACCTGGTGCAGGAATTTGTGCATGGGGCCGGCCAGCCTAGCCAAGGGGAGGGGACATGGGCAGTTGGCCGGCCTGCCTGCTGGTCAAACTTTTGGTGGAGGGGACAATTTGCATATTAGCCTTTTATTATATAGGATATACACTGAGTGGCCAGATTATTATGTGTTCAGAAATCATAATAATCTGGCCACTCAGTGTAATTTCCTTGAGGTTCATCCAAGTTGTGTATACCATTAGTTCATTCCTTTTTATTGTTGACTAATATTCCATGATATGAATGTACCTTAACCATTTACTCACTAAAGGACATTGGGTATTTTTATTTTTTTTACTATTATGAATAAAACTACTATGAACATTTGTACACAACGTTTCTGCATGAAAGTAAGTTTGATATCTCTGGGATAAATATCCGAGAGTGTGTTTGCTGGGTTGCATGTTAAATCCATTTAAAAAGGAACTACAGCTGTGCTGGTGTTGCTAAGTGGGTAGAATGTTGAAGAGTTGCAGGTGCGATTCCCAGTCAAGGACATGTACCTGGGTTACAGGTTCACACCCCACCACCTGGTCAGGGCACGGCCGTGCAGGAGGCAACCAGTTGATGTGTCTCTCTCACATCAAAATTCCTCTCTCTCTCTCTCTCCCTTCCACTCTCTCTGAAAAAAGCAATGGAAAAAAATATTCTCGGGTGAGGGTTAAAAAATAACATAAGTACGTAAATAAAAAGGAACTACAAAACAATTTCCAGAGTAGTATACCATTTTATATTTCCAACAGCAATGGATGAGTGATCCAGTTTTTCCACATCCTCACCAGCATTTGATATTATCGCCATTTTTATTTTAGTCATTCTAATATGTGTGCAGTGACATCTCATGTGGTTTTAACTTGCATAACTCTAATGAAGTTACACATCTTTCATGTGCTTATTCGCCATCTGTCTAACCTCTTTAGTGAAATGTCTGTGCATATCTTTTGCCAATTTTCTAATTGGATTGTTCTTTTTTGAAATATTGAATTTTGAAAGTTTTCTATATTCTAGCTACAGGCCCTTATTTGGATATGTGATTTGCAAAATATTTTCTCCCCGTTTGTAATTTGTCTTTTTGTCATCTTCATGGAGTCTTTCACAAAGCCTAATATTTTAGTTTTGATGATGTCCAATTTATCAAGGGTGAAAGTATTCTGTATCACTGTCAATATCCTGTTGGCGCTATAGTTTTTGCATGTTGGGGAAACTAGGTAAAGGGATACCTGGGATCTATCTGTATTGCTTATCACATACATGTAAGTCTACAGTTACCTCCACAGGAAAAGTTTAAAGAAAACACATGTCCAAATATAAATTCCTTATTGAACTGGTTCCAGTTCATGTCTGTTGGAGGACCCACCACCATTCTTATAGACATCCAGGTGAGAAGCCTGGTGGTCATCCTTCACTTCACTCCCTCTTTCATCCCTTCCCCTCCCTACATATATTTCCAAGCTTCCAGTCCTACTTCTGGGTCTCTGTGTGTGTTACTGCTCACATTCAGGAGCCTGTGATTTACAACTGTATCAGTGATGCAAAAATATGTCCCTAGCACTTTCTAATTTGACACCTTCTGTCACTTGCCATTCCTTCCAGAATGAGCCATACTTTTAAACATGGCATGCAAAGTATGTCAATATGCCCCTCCACCCATGATCCTGTCCCTTCTGTCTCTTAAAGCCTCCATCAATTAAAATGCTTAGTTTCAAGCCACAGAAACTGACTTTGTCTGATTTAAGTAGTGAAATAATTTATTAAAAGACTATGAATTAACATAAAAAAAACTGCAGAGCCACGCTTCAGGCTGCACATTGAGGAACAACGCCCAACATCTTGCTGTAGAGCTGGTCTGTGGGTGCTCCAGGCCTGCTCCACTACAACTAGATCTTGCTGACCTGCAACTGCTGAGTTTGAAGTCTCCATGGTCTCTGCCATTCTGTGTCACTAGCTCCCAATTCCAAGTTGGTAAAGGTTTATCTGATCGGTGGTAACTCAGATCCTATGTCCATTCTTTAGCTGCAAGGGAGGCTGGAAAAAGGAGTAACTGACCTTTCCCATATCTGGATTCTGCTTCTCACCAGAATTCAAAAGATAGCCGAAACCAGTTTGGCTCAGTGGTAGAGCGTCGGTCTGCGGATTGAAAGGTCCCAGGTTCAACTCAAGGGCATGTACATTGGTTGCAGGCACATCCCCGGTAGGGGGTATGCAAGAGGCAGCTGGTCAATGTTTCTCTCTCATCGATGTTTCTAGCTCTCTATCCCTCTCTCCTCCTCTTTGTAAAAAATCAATAAAATATATTAAAAAAAAAAAAGAATTCAAAAGATAGGTAATTTCCCCAAATTAGAATGAGGCTCAAAGGGCAGGACAAAGTAGAATAAGAAATGGATCCGGCCGAAACCGGTTTGGCTCAATGGATAGAGCGTCGGTTTGGGGACTGAAAGGTCCCGGGTTCGATTCTGGTCAAGGGCATGTACCTTGGTTGCAGGCATATCCCCAGTAGGGGGTGTGCAAGAGGCAGCTGATCGATGACTCTCTCATTGATGTTTCTAACTATCTCTCTCCCTTCCTCTCTGTATAAAATCAATAAAATATATTAAAAAAAAAAAAAAAAAGAAATGGATCCGTATTAACTCTACCAGATAGGAAAATGCCTATCGGTTCCAAACTGTATGATTCAAGAATGGGCTTTGTACACATGCTGGGTTTTAGTAAGTAAGTAAATGACAAGTGCTGTCATTTTTTGGATTCATGATCCTGTGGCATAAATGATGTGATAAAATGGGTGCAAAATTTTGATGGGCCACACATCTTAAAACATGTATAATTATTTGAAACTACAATGGTACATACAAACATGATCAACCAATGTTTAACACAGCTGAGCACTGCCTGTGACGGACAAATGGTTGTACTTTCTAAACCCATCTCAGCAGGGAGTGGAGTGGGTGGCAGAGTAGGTTACAAATCACTAGGTCATGGTTGGCAAACAGGGTTGACTCATTGGCTAATTCTGCTCAATTGATGCTGGATATTGTGTCCTGAGAGGAAAGCAGTGCCTAGATTCAGCAGGCGAGTGCTGTGATCAATTAGTAATGTCTGCCACGAGTGCAAGAATGGGCGATTGCAGCACTTATGCCCCACCCATTTAACATCCCTGACCTAGAAGAATCCTCTAAAGCTCACAAGTTCTCTGGCTGAAGACACAGAGAATTTATCTGAGTTTGAAAGCCCAAGGTGGGGGGGCAGGTGGGGGTGGAAAGGGTACATCTTAAGGAGTATGTAATAAAGAGATTTATTGGTGTGGAGGCCCAGGCTGATGGACTTTTGTTTACCCAGGAGCTCAGAATGTATCAATTAATGGCGGGAATGGGAGTTGGGATTGCATTCATACACCTTCCACAAATATGTATTTGTAAACAGATACATTGTTGTTTTTTTCAACAACACTCTTCTGCTTTTCACAAACAGGAGAAACACTTTATAAATGGACCTCTGCCTCCAGGGCCCTATTCATTCTGTTCCCACAGACAGCAGACAGCTGTAAGCACAGCTTGTCTTAGGGATGGGGGGAAAGTTACTTTGATAGGGAAATAAAGCAGACATCATGTTTCAATGCTTTGCTTCATAATGTACATAAAGAGAATTATTACCATTTCCACTAATAAATATATAAAAATATCAAGAAGAAAATGTCTACGGAATAGTATGAAATTAAAAAAAATAAATAAAAAGTCACCTGCTGCTCACCCACTGCTCACCCACATCCAGGTGGCGCTTGCAAAGAGATGGTGAGGATCTCCACCAAGGAGCCTCCGTGGGGGATTTTTCCAGAGTAATTTTGACCCGGTTTCTGCCTGAGAGCTGACTTTAGATCACGGCTCTCCTGTGAGATACAACTTTGCCTGTGCCATTCTCACAAAGGGGCAGCTGCCCTCCTGCCCTGGTTCTATGTGAGACAGCTCCAGACTAACTTCACCTGATCACCATCCAATATTCTATAAGTGCAAAGCGGTCCTCATCCCTTTGCTAGAAAGATCTAAAGAATGGGATCCTGCCCGGCTGGCGTGGCTCAGTGGTTGAGTGCTGACCCACGAACCAGGGGGTCATTCCCAGTCAGGGCACATGCAGGCTCAGTCCCCAGTGTGGGGCATGCAAGAGGCAGCCGATCAATGATTCACTCATCATTATGTTTCTATCTCTCCCTCCCTCTCCTTTCCTCTCTGAAACCAATAAAAATATATTTTTTAAAAAATAAAATAAATAAAGAATGTAATCCTGTTAGGTGTACCTACCAGGTTAGTGAGCTAGATCCCGTAGAAAATTGCAAGTGGGCCCTTGTGTAACGAGGCAAAATAGAAATTTCTAAACTTTCTCCATGGCGCTTCGCCCTTAACCCAGCCGCCTTTTCTTCTCATGAGGAAAAGAGCTTGAAAATGTACAAGTGTGCCGAAGCCGGTTTGGCTCAGGGGTAGAGCGTCGGTCTGCGGACTGAAAGGTCCCGGGTTCGATTCCGGTCAAGGGTATGTACCTTAGTTGCAGGCACATCCCCAGTAGGGGGTGTGCAGGAGGCAGCTGGTCGATGTTTCTCTCTCATCGACATTTCTAGCTCTCTATCTCTCTCCCTTCCTCTCTGTAAAAAATCAATAAAATATATTAAAAAAAGAAAAAAAGAAAATGTACAAGTGTAAGAGCCTCTTGTTCGTATTAGAAGCTACAGCCACACGGCGTGTTACTGTAAGTTCCAGCTATGAAAACATTCCTCACTTATAAGTCAATTATGTAACAGGTAGCCTCAATTATGGAACCGCAAAAAGAAGGGAAGTATAGCAGTGATTAATGGCCATCTCTGGCACTTGGGGGGGCGTGGGCTCAAACACGACAGCTCTGCCATTTACTTAAAGCTGTGTGAGCTCGCACACGTATTTAAACTTCCTAAGCCTTGTCATTCTTATTGTACAACGGAGATGATAGAATCCTACATTCTCGGCTTGGAGTATTTGTCAAAGTAATGTCCCTAAACGCCTCCGCATAGCTCCCGGCACAGAATAGAGACACAAGTTGGCTATTAATAAGAAATAAACGAGCAGCTAAGATGTGTCACACGTCTTGTATGACCGTTTTGCTCAGAGACAGACCATTAGCCACTCACTCGGAGTCTATATAATTTGATGTTCACAGTCTATATAATTTGATGTTCAAACTGTATCCCGACTCGGACACAGTTTCAACAAGAGGGATCATCTGGTTCCCCGTGATCCCGCACGACAGGAACCCCTATTGTCTGAAGGAAGGGACAGGCAAGAACCAGCAACCGCTGTCGGTAATGAGAGGGACACGTGGTGGATCAGAATTCATCAACCAAAGCCAGGACTCGGTCATAGGAGTCTCAGTGTGTTTAGAAAGGGGACAAGCAGCCGTACCTTCCTCCATAGTCCCTGAAAACACCCCTCTGTCAGCACAGGACAGTAACTCACCGGCAGCGAAGGGTGCCTCAGACTTCCATGGACATTCATGCCTGCCCACTAGTTAAGAAGGCAGAGAAGCAAGTTTTCCAGTGCCAGGCAAGCACATGCCTTCAACAAGGTGAACATCAGCATCGTGATGCTTGAAGATATGGAAAAATCCTCTTGGGTAAAGCAACTCAACCAACAGAACTGGATATGTGAGGTGTCACCCTACATCTAGAGCTGACATCTCTGCGCATCGGCACTGAATAAATCCGCCACCCCCATCCCCAAACGCAGCGGCTACTTCGCTCTGGTACAAAGAATCAGGGCCAACTTGCCGGTGACACTTTAATGAAGGAAATGTGCCCCCTTTTGATATGCCCCCTTTCCACTCATGTTTTCTGCTCCAGAGGGGTACAGTGGAAAACAACAGATAAACACCAATACACGGGACTTCCCACAGATGCTCTTCTGGATGACGGAGTTCATGGAAAATTCTGGCCCTCTCCACACCTGGGATTCCTGGATGGTCACGTGGCTGGACAAGGTGGTCCTCCAGGCCCCCTCCAAGGTGGACGTCCCAGGACACAGTTACCTGACCCAGCGAACGGGAACCCAGTGAGCGTCCTTGCCCAGGCTCTCTAGGAGAGCTCTGAGCTGGCTGCACGCGCTCTGCAGATCCTCCCTCACCAGCACAGCGTCCACCAGGTGCCCGTAGTGCTGGTCTATGAAGGCGGCAGAGGCGGACATCTCTCGCTGCTCCTCATCCTGCGAGGAAAGGGGGGGGGGCAGTTATGGAGCAGCAGGGTGGTTCCTCGCCCCCCCTCAAACAGGAAACCTGCACCTGTGTCTTGGGCCATGTCCCAAGCTCTCGTTTTGAAGTGATGAATGATGACTATGGTCCACGAGTAACCGAGTGAAGTGAAAATATCCCATCAGCCTTCCAAGGAAGTGAAGGGGCAGTAGACAAAAATCACTCGTTGTCCAGTCAGTCATTCACAAAATGTCTACTCGGGACCCGTTAATCGCAAGCCATGATATGAAGTCAATTAAAAACTACTTGGGCTTGGGTTAGTTCAACAGATGTGTGACATGGTACCCATTCTCAGGAAGGGTACTTAGTGAGGGAAGAGAAGGTGGAAACCCAGACAAAACCACCCCTATCTAAATCAGGAGGCGTTTCCGGCTGCCCTACCTCGGGCCTTCTGGTCACTTGACCAAGGAACTCCGACCAACAGGCAAAATGGAGCGATGGCCTTTTGCAGGAGGCGCAAGCACCCTTATACAATGGCAGCAGGCCCAGTTAGGCCTTTAGAAAAGAAATGACCGATTTAAACCTTCGCTGGCTTGGCTCAGTGGCTAGAGCGCTGGCCTGCGGACTGAAGGGTCCATGGTTTGCTTCCAGTCAAGGGCACATGCGTGAGTTGTGGGCTCAATCCCCAGTAGGGGGTGTGCAGGAGGCAGCCAATCGATGATTCTTTCATCGTTGATGTTTTATCTCTCTCTCCCCCCATCCTCTCTGAAATCAATAAAAAAAAAATTTTTAATTAAAAAAAAAAAAGAAAGAAAGAAATGACCAATTTTAAACTTACAAGTGGGGCTGCTATGTCCTCACAAGCGGCGGACATGGGTGGCATCTTCCTTTTTTCCTGGATCGCAGGCTTTACGAACACAACATAGGGCTTGAACTCTGAGGTCCTCAGCTGTCTCAGTGCCTGAGAAGTCATGTTCAGAAACATTATCTACTTTGAAAATATGTTGTTGTGAGACATAGTTTTCAAATGCTCAAGAATGGTGTGTGTCACCACATGATCTCAAGAGTAAAGGTTCCGACTGTACGGTCACATGACAATGAGCTCCCACGGGGCAGATCAACTGCTCCTTTCCTCCCTCTCCACGTTGACAGTGGACTCAACCGGAGGCCTGGAGGCCGACTTGCTGAGAAGGGGGGTTCCACAGCCTCTGCTCCCAGAGTTCTCATCTCTCTTGGCTCTGACCCCTCAAGCTCTGATGAACTTCCTTACCCTTCTCTACCTGCCCAGTCCTGAGGGGTAAGCCAGCAAAACTCAATGCGTATCTATTTAGTCATCAACTTGGGCTACATTAATTCGGAATGTGTGCTATCGCCCAAACCTCCTACTGATATTTAAAAAAAAAAAAAAAAAAAGGTTTGTTCATCAAATGAAGACACTAAGAACTTGAAACAAATTGTGAAGACTGCAGAAGGTTTTCAATAGGCAAAGGTCCTATTCGTGCATGGTATCGTAAGGGCCTCTATCTGGAAACACTGGTATTAAACTATATGTGTACAATTTGCAGCCAAAACAATAAAAACCACTTTCCAGATAAAATCCTGAAATTAAGACTTTTCATGTTGACTGCCAACTCCCAGTAACTCCAAGTTAGGGAGGGTTTTCCTTATACATATAATGTGCTTTTTGGAACTTGTTTCAAGCAAACTTCTATACAATAAAGCCTATAGCTTATATCAAAACCAGAGTGCTGTTTCTATAGAGGGATAAAAAAATCTCCAGGTTGAGGTCAAAGCTTAGAAGAGAACAAATCTCTTTGAGAACAAATCTCCAGGTTGTTCTCAAAGACAAGGTGAATGAGTGGAGTACACACAGCCGGCAGGGTGTGCAAGACGGAAAGTGTTTCTGAAACACTTCACAGGGACACGTCTCTCCTTTTCCCCTTCCAACTGTTCTCGGGGCCACCTCCCTCGGTGCTTCCCTCGTCCTGTTCAAGGAGGAGGCGCACCGATGCGAAGAGCGGAGTCCCAGCCTCAGGGCACTGACATCTACTTCCTGTCCCACCGCAACGGGCCACCCTCGCCTGCATGCCTTACTCCGGGCAGAGATTCCCATCCTGGGTCTCTGGCTGCCAAGGGGGTCCATGACTCCCAACAATTTTAATGCAGTTTTTGTGTACAGTGGTGCATATGTTGGGGTGCGAAGCTTTCATTCGCTTCTCAAAAGAAGACCCCACTTTTAACATCCGGGGCCCTAGACTAAAACTCCCTTAAACTGAGGTCAAATATGCTGTACAATGTATTATACAATCCTCCAGTGTATAAATTCCATCAATAAAACATGACAACCGGCCCAGGAACTCACATCTGGCTCTACATCCACCAAACAAACTTTGTTTTTGGCCATCACCGCGTGAATGGCGTCCAGGCTGGTCCCGTAGAGGTTTTCCTTATATTCCCCGTGCTCCAGGAACCTAAAACACAAAGGGGGAAAGCCCCTTAGTTCCCGAGCTTGCCTAAAGTAGCACAGAAACATGGATGGACTTCCACCAGGATCCTCTTCCCCTCCTCCTCCCCCCCTTTCCTGAAGCCCTCCTTCTGGAGGTCAAGCGGGAACACTGGACAGAGGCAAAGCCCCACCCCGGCACCAAGGGCCAGCCGGCCCGTCCAGCCAGCGCACCTGTTGTGATGTACGCCGGCCTCGAAGGCTTGCTTAGAGACAAAGTGGTACTCCACCCCCTCCTTCTCGTGGCTCTTTCGGGGTCTGGTGGTATCTTTTAAAGAAAGAACAAGGAAAGCTGGGCGAAGAGATGTCACATGACAGCGAGTGAGACCAGCCGGGAGCCCGTGGCCTCATTCAGCGTTCACTGAGGCTTCTTACAGAAACCAACGGCTTCCATCCATCCCGTGCCTCTGTGTCAGGCCCGGGACCCTTTCCAGGCTCATCGCCGACTCACACAGCTCTTGGAAGCGGGCCAAAGGAGGGAGGCCTCCGAGGAAAGGACACCGAGACGTGCGGAGAGAAGAGGCACAGTATCAATGACCCAGAGCCGGAAGGGAACAGAGCCAAGGTCCGAACGCGCTGTCTCAGGCCACGTGTGTGCCCTGAGCACTCTGCCAAACTGCCTCCTTGATGCTGCAGCTTTCAAGGAATCACTGAGAAGATCCCCCAGCCCTACACGTTCCTGAGCCCCTCGAGGCACACACATGGGTGCTTTTAATTCTTGATTCAACTGTTTCCCATTTTGAGAGACAGGAGACATTTGTGGATGAGATGTAGCTTCTCACACAATTTCATAGCACATAGTGTTTGCTGGTGGATAACATGCATCCAATTCTGCTGCCCTCGAGCTGCTGCCTCAGAGGGTCCTAGTGAACCACCCAGAGTGGGTCATTCTCATCGCGCCTGGGTCCCACGATCTGCATAGAGCAGGCAGTGCCTGGCAGTCCCTCAGACCCCAAATAAGGATGAGGATGGATACAGGGAGTCAAGGCCCCATGAAATATTCACGTTACTCCCCCCCACCAAACAAACTCTCTCACACACACACACACACACACACACACACACACACACGAGCCCTCTTACGTGGAACAGCAACACCGAAGTGCTGTGGGTTCTCCGCCACCAACTTCTGCTTCAGCTCGTGCAGCCGGGCTCCCAGGGACCCTGGGGAGGGAAGGGAAGGCTGACCAGAGACCCTGCCGACCTCCCTGCCCGCTCCTCCAGGGGGGAAGCCAGCCCACTCCCCGGAGATGCAGAGTCACCTACCGATCAGCACCACCAGGCGGGGCCGCCTACTGGGTTGGTGCTGGTACCTGGTCACCTCCTCGTAGGTCAGCAGCTCCGGAGGCTCCGTGGCCGCAGACACCTTTCCTTCCTGCGGGCTTCCCGGTCTCTCCCTGCAGCCCAGCCGGAAGCTCCTCCGAAGGCCAGCTTTGGGGGAAGGGCGGGGGACATCATGGCCTCTGTCCCAGGACCTCCCACTAAAGACTCTTCCCACCTGGCCTAACCTGGAGGTGGGTCCGAGTCCCACTGGCCTCTCCCAACCTCCTCCGGATACAGAAAGGGGCTGATCAAGACACACAGTCATGGGATGGAAGGGTGACCAGCTGGCATCCGAAAGTAGGGTCCCAGGTCACTGTTTTACTGGGCACGAGACTGACCATGAATAGGTCATCCCCTCTCTGAACCTCAATTTCCTCGTGTGTGAAATGGAAATACAAATCTACAAATGCAAGGTGCGCATTGGGTCCTGGGTCAGGGGAAGATGCTCTAAAAGATGCTGTTGAGATAAGTGTCGACATTTTAATATAAATGGTATTATACGTATATGAGCATGCATATAATAGAATTACGTGCGTGTTAAATTCCCCGAGTGTGGTCACTGCCCTGGGTTATATAAGAGAATGTTATTGTCCTTAGGGACCACGTGGATTCCAGTCAAAGGCATGTACCTTGGTTGCGGGCACGTCCCCAGTGGGGGGGTGTGCAGGAGGCAGCTGATTGATGTTTCTCTCTCATAGATGTTTCTAGTTCTCTATTCCTCTCTCTCTGTAAAAAAAAAAAAAAAAATCAATAAAATATATTTTAAAAAGAAAGTTGCCTGTCTCTCAGATCTCTGAAAAGATGGACCAAAATGAAAGAAGCGAAGGTACTTGGGAAACTAGTCAAAGGCTCCGTTACGGTACAGGGGTGCTGTAACCACTGAATAAACTACAGGGAGATCACAGGAGTGATACAGTCAGTATTAACGGAGGGGTCCATGTCAGCAGCTGCTGAGCGTTGAGGTTCTTGAAGGCCTGGGCAGGTCAGTCCCTCCTCTGCAGGCAGACGGAGAGGAATGTGGGTCCCACAGATCACTCTGTTCTGCCTCTCCCCGCCCCAGGAGCCCATGGCATGGAAGAGGGTGTTGGGGGAAGACATTTGTCCCAGGATCTCTCTGCTACTTACCCACATAGTGCCCCTTGAGGTACCCCTCGCAGTCACATGTCTCTGAGAACCAAACAGAGAGGGAGTCCAGTGAGCCATCTGGGCACAGACCCAAGCCCAGAGATGCCCGGCCCTTGGATGGCCAGGAAGAGCCTCTGGGACCGTGTCTCAGGAGAAATCCCATGTCCTGGCTCCCCCAAAAACCAAGTTCTTCTCTTTAGCTCAGTTCTTCATGCTTATTCCCCAGCCCCATCCCTCTGAGTCAGGATCCCTGTGAATAAGGAGGGAAGATTCACCAGCCCTGCCCGCCTCCTGTCTCTTGCCTCCTACCCAGCCAGTTACAATCAGCCCAGCCAGAGTCCTGGGGAGGCTGAGCCCTGTCCCTACCAGCTCTGCAGCCTCAGGAGCGGGCTGGCCCAGCTGGCAGAGTAGGGAGAGGCAGGCAAAGAGCAGGGGGGCACAGCCACCCCAGAGTTAGGGGGCGGGGAGGACCCAGTCTCTCTGGCCCCAGACATTCCACAGAAACAGGGCCTCGTCCATGCACACGGGGGACAAACACCAGGCCTACCTTTGTCACAAGGCTGATCATCTGCGGTTTGCACAAAAGACAGATGGAACAGCGTTAGCGGAGGGGACAGGAGGCCCTGGGGCCGGGAGACAGCCACGGCCACGCGAGCCTGAGGAGCCCTCCATCTGTTCCCTCTCTCTCCTCCGGCAAACCTGGGATCCGAGCTGGGCTGCATTGTCAAACCGGGACCTGCTCTCCTGAGTCTTCCTGTGTGTGTCTCATTAGCAGCTCAGAAAGCCAGCTCATCCCTGGCGTCAGCAGCCTCAAGGCCAGTTTATCCAGCAGCCCTTGGATTGACAGCGGGCGTGGGCAGCAGCCACCACGCCAGGGGAGCAGCTTAGTCTAGGACCGTGGTTGGCAAACTGCGGCTCTCGAGCCACATGCGGCTCTTTGGCCCCTGGCGGGTGGCTCTTCCACAAGATACCACGGCCTGGGCGAGTCTATTCTGAAGAAGTGGCGCTAGAAGAAGTTTAAGTTTAAAAAATGTGGCTCTCCAAAGAAATGTCCATCGTTGTCCTGTTGGTATTTGGCTCTGCGGACTGATGAGCAAGCCAACCGCTGGGCTAGGATGCCTGCAGTGGGCAAGCTCCCTCTCCAGGCCCCACCTGGGCGCCCTGATCACGGGCTCCCCGACAACACGGTCTCAGCCCTGGGCCTATCCCTTGGCCTCATGAGTCAGGTGACCAGACGTCCTGATTTTTAACAATTTTTCCCGTGTCCCGCGGCGTGGCGCGGGACAGACTGTTAAAAATCGGGACTGTCCTGACAAAAGCGGGACGCCTGGTCACCTTGCTCACGAGCCTGTTTCCCCATCTTGGAAAAGGAGGTGCTCTGACCCCACTGCTTCACAGGCTGCTGTGACGATTACAAGGGAGAAGGCAGGTGGGTGTGTTTTCTAAAAGGGAAAAGTGCTACACGGAGTGGAGCTGGCAGAAAAAAATACAAAACCCTGGGCTCAATCTGAATTTCAGAAAACCAAGGAGTCGGCATTCAGGATAAGGATAGCCCGTGCAATATTTGGGACAAATGTAGCTATGCAAAGAAGTTACTTGTTGTTTATGTGAAATTCAAACTTAATGGACCATCTTGATTTTTATTTTTTGCCAAATCTGATCCCTCACACGGCAGCACAGGATCTCCAGAGCTGTCTCCCCAAATCCGAGGCCCCTAAACTGACAGGACCAGAGTGCCCCTTGGGGATGTAATGAAAGCTGGAGACCTTCTCCCAGACGCGGACAAACAGCCAGACACACGCGCAAACACACACAAATACACATACACACACACACGCGCGCGCACACACACACACACACACACACACACGCATGCACACACGCACGCGCACGCGCACACACACACATACACACACACACAAGCTTGCACACAGTTTTGGGAGAGGCGTTACTTCACCCCCAATGTCATCCACGAGCTCCTCTCAGGGCATAGCTCCCCCAACATAACCCCCATTTCCCCTCCTCCCCCCTGCCACCTCCCTTCCTCTGGAGGCGGGGAGATCAGAGAGGGCCCTCGGTGCCTCCTCCTGCCCAGCACCGGCTTTTTCCTGGCACAAAGCGCCCAGCCCCTCCCCTACGTGCCATCCCTGCCAATCTACTCACAGGGGGGCTTCCTGAGGCTCTGGGGGCTCGGCAGGGTGCCCGTGGCTCTCCGGTAGCTCAGGCGCCTGTGGGCAAGGAGATGGACAGGCCCGTGAGCTGGGCCACGGAACCAGTCAGGGGTCTACAGAAAACGTGGAGAAACTGGTGCTGGATCCTACAGGTGGGCACAGCCTGGCAGTCTGAGGGCCTTCTGAGTTCCAGGGAAGAGGGACACTCACTGGTTCACGGGGGAAAGAAACGGAGTCTCCTGCTCTGGGAGACGCTTGCCCAGCACAAAGGGTCACACACAGGGATCCAGCACAAAGGGTCACACTCGGGGATCCAGCCCAAAGGGTCACCCACAGGGATCCAGCCCAAAGGGTCCCACACCGGGATCCAGCCTAATGGGTTACACCGGGATCCAGCCTAATGGGTCACACCAGGATCCAGCCCAAAGGGTCACACACAGGGATCCAGCCCAAAGGGTCACACTAGGGGATCCAACCCACAGGGTCCCACACCGGGATCCAGCCCAAAGGTCACACACCGGGATCCAGCCCAAAGGTCACACACCGGGATCCAGCCCAAAGGGTCACACACCGGGATCCAGCCCAAAGGGTCACACCGGGATCCAGCCCAAAGGGTCACACACCGGGATCCAGCCCAAAGGGTCACACACGGGGACCCAGCCCAGTGCCCAGGTCAGCAGTGGTTGTTACTGACCTACGACCAATTCCCAAGGAAAGGAGGCCCCCTCCCCCCTCCCCTGGCCTTCCCATCCCCGAGGAAGCTGGGAAATAGCAGGACTCGCGGGAGAGGCGGAGGGTGAACGTGACCCTGATGTAACACCCTTCTCCCGCGGAGACCTCAGCCAGACACCCCGTCCAATAGGGCTGTTAGTGGACAGGCAGCTGCTGGGTCTCACCTCTGACTGAGAAAATGCCAGGGCTCTCAGAGGTGTTTCGGTTTCCACATGCGAATGCAGCTAAAGAGCCTCCTCTCCCCCAATCCCTGCCACCCCCAGACCTGTGAAGCCAAAGATGGTCTGAGGCTCCCGGGGGAAAGAGGACAGGTTCTCAAGCGGCAGCACCTGAGAATCAGCTGGAACGTCTGTGAGAACAGAGCGCAGAGCCCACCCCTGGACTTTCCGATCCAGCAGGTCTGGCCCAGGAATCTGACTTCTCACCGGTTCTCAGGGGATGCTGCCGCCCCTGGCCAGGGACCACGGAAACGGATAAACGGAAACAGATGAACGAGGTCTATAGGACTTCAAACCTCAGGGGAGGCCAATGCAGTCTTAATTGCCAGCCCCTCTGACCCAGAACTCACACTTCTGGAAACCTATCCTGGGGAAATAATTTGAAATATGAGGGACAGTCGCTGTGCAAGGTAACAATTGCAGCCTTGGAGCTGTGAAACATTGGAGAAGACTGGAAGGGGGGGGAAGGGGCAGCTTCCCAGCTAAACTGTAAGCTCCTCCAGGGCAGAAACCAGGGGCTCATAGCAGCCCACAGGATGCCTGGCTCAGGCCAGCTCCAGGCACAATAAATGCACTCAGGCTGCCTGTGTACGAATGGTGTAGATCCTGGTGAACTAGTATGTAGCCACTAAAATCACACAATGACTCATAGGCAATATGTGGAAAATGCTGTAGTTAAAATGTATAGTTAAAAACAACAACAGCCAGATCTCAAAAACACTCATGTAAAAATCACGGGAAGGGCCCTAACTGGTTTGGCTCAGTGGATAGAGCGTCGGTCTGTGAACTGAAAGGTCCCAGGTTCGATTCCAAATCATATTCTTTTATCCCCTCCAGTCAAGGGCATGTGCCTTGGTTATGGGCACATCCCCAGTGGGGGGTGTGCAAGAGGCAGCTGATCAATCTTTCTCTCTCATCGATGTTTCTAACTCTCTATCCCTCTCTCTTCCTGTCTGTAAGAAAATCAATAAAATATATATATATATATTTTTTAAAATCATAGGAAGGAAATAATTACGCAGTTTAGATGGTGGCGAGACTTGGGGTCATTTTCTTTTCCTTGTGCTCCTCTTCCCTACTTTTATACTTTGTCAACTTTTTCTCTAAGAATGTTATTACGCAATATACATTAATCACAGAGGTCTCCACATATTTCTTTAAGCCTCAAAAGCCATCACCCCGGGGCATGGGTCAAGAAGAACACACACAAGTACAATTGGAACGTACCTCAGGGAACAGCACACAGTGTGTCTCTCTGGCTGTGGTGACAGAGATCCGTGGGTTTGCCCTGCACCCATTCCTCTGCCACCCCAGAACCGCCCCCCCTTGCAGCACCCCCAGACCCACCTTTCCTGGAACTGCTTGGAGGGGATCAGGCCCGCTCGAAGGTTGGTGTCCCCCACGCGCTTGGCTTGCCACCACGTGGGGTCGTCCTGGCTCACCACCTCCAGGACCTGCCTGCGCTGGAAGGGCAGGCCCGCCTCCTGGCAGGGGATGGCCCGGTCCTCCCGCGGATCGTAGTGGAAGAGGGCACGCATGAACACCTGCAGGGGACGGGCTCCGTGAGGCGGCCCTTCACCGCGGAGACTCGTCTACGCCACATGGACAGTCAAATGACAACTACCGTGCGCAACGAGGAAGCCTTGAGAATAGACAGCTAATCAGACACATACACACATGTTTTCTTATTGTTCTTCGACCACGTTGGATGTTAGAGTCAGGAAATCCCTCAAGAACCAGAACATTAACAGATGGGCCCCTTGTCTCGAATATCTTTTTCCAACCTAAACACTTCCTTAATTACCTGATCTGCTTGTGCTTAGCATACACAATGCCACAAGAGGCCTGGGGACGACAAGTGAAGGGCGAGCACAATCCGTAATGCAAATGCGATTTCTGATATGCTAACTGGCCCTAATGAAGGCAGCAGCCATCTGTTAAGTAAGTAATCTAGATGTTTTGGTCAGAACACAAATACCAATAAAACTACTGTTCCTGACGTCATTTTTCAGTGGGTACTTGACACCCACATTTTTTACAGCTCAATCCTGTCTGTAACACGTTCTCGGCTAATCCGTCTCTCCCCTTTACCCTGAAGTCACCCCCTCTAGGGAAGATGGTGAGAAGACACAGCATGTTGTCACACTTCCTGGTTCTCTTCTATAATCCAGTGGCCTGGGTTTATTTATTTCTATTTGGGCCCAATTACTGAACAGCAAATAGACAAAAAATAAAAAATAAAAAAATCCAGAGGGCTTCCTCAGGGCACTGATTTTCAACCTTTTTCATCTCATGACACACATATAAACTAAGTACTAAAATTCTGTGACACAAACACACACAAAATATATTTTTTTGCCAATCTCAAAAACAAAATAGGTATAATTTTGATTCATTCACACCGGATGGCTATTGCTGTGTTGGCTGTTGTCATATTTTTATTTGACAATCTAAAGGAAAGAGGTCAGTGCCCCTGACTAAATAGTCAGGTATTGCATGTTTAAAAAAATTCTGTCAGCAAAAAGTAAAATAAATAAAAATGTCTGTCAAAAAAAAAAAAAAAAAATGTCTGACAGCACACTGGTTGAAAATCACTGCCTTAAGCAGATTCAAATCATATTCTTTTATCCCCTCCAGAAAAGATTCAGCCAGATGACAGTAAGGACTTTCTGGCCAGGTATAGCAAGGACAGATACCCTCATCAAGCCACACATGTCACCAGGGTCTCAAGCACTCAAAAGAGAGTATAATCCTCGATGGCCAGCCCAGATCAAGCTTCTGGCTCAAGGAAAAATAGGCAGGAAAGATGAGCTAAGGGACTGGAAAGCCACGTTCTCGCCCTGTCTCCAGTGAAAACGCTCAGCAGCTGCACGTGGGGACCACATTAACTCGTCCCCGGAAGAACCGCCTTCCTTCAGGCGAGAGTCCATATTATGGACCCCTGGGATGCAATGGGAGAGTGCAAACACCTCATTTCTTCATTTGTTTAAAAAAAAACAAAAAAACAAAAAACTGACAGCAAACACAATGTCCATCGCTAATCCCCATTCATTAAGGTATTTATTGACGTCGCTTCTGTGCCAGGTGCCAGAATGACCCTCTTTCTTGCACTTAGTACTGAGGGGGGCGGGGGCTGGGAATCAGCTTTCTTGAAACATTGGCATGCTCCCTGCCTTCCACCCATGAAAAGCATGCAACTGCCCTCGCTGGTTTGGCTCAGTGGGTAGAGCATCGGCCTGCGAACTGAA
The DNA here is from genome assembly GCA_963693515.1 of Pipistrellus nathusii. NCBI lineage: Eukaryota > Metazoa > Chordata > Mammalia > Chiroptera > Vespertilionidae > Pipistrellus > Pipistrellus nathusii. The sequence goes on from OY882873.1 coordinate 35,134,823, forward strand.
GGGTCCCTCCCGGGTTCGATTCCCGTTAAGGGCACACGCCTGAGTTGCGGGCTCCATCCCCAGTAGGGGGCATGCAGGAGGCAGCAGATCAATGATTCTCTCATCATTGATGTTTCTCTCTCTCTTTCCCTCTCCTGTTCTCTCTGAAATAAAAAATATATTAAAAAAAAAAAAAAAAAGAAAGAAAGAAAGAAAAGCTTGCAATTCATTATATTCTCCGTTCTGCCTTGGCTGCGAGGGCAGTTCAGATCCAAATGTTTTTGAAACCAAATAATATCCTCACCTGTCGTCTCTGCCCCCACCCTAAGCTCAGGTCTCAGCCACCTCTCAGCTAGGCTTTGACTACAGCCTCTAACCAGGTCTCCCTGCCTCCATCTCCACCTGCTCCACCCTCCTCCACGTGCCTAACACACAAACATGGTTGCACCACTCCCCTTAAAAAAAAACAAAACAAAAAACAAAAAAAAAAAAAACACAGCCCGGCCGGTATGGTTTAGACTGTTGAGTGATTATGAACCAGGAGGTCACGGTTCGATTCCCAGTCAGGGCACATGCTTGGGTTGCGGGCTCCATTCCCAGTAGAGGGTGTGTGTAGGAGATAGCCATCAGTGATTCTCTCTCAACACTGATGTTTCTATCTCTCTCCCTCTCCCTTCCTCTCTGAAATCAATAAAAAAGATTTTTTAAAAACCACAAAACAAAAACACAGGCCTTAAGGTAATTCAGAAGAGAGCCCTAACCCACCTCCCCCACTCCCAGGCCCCACCCCAGTATACACTCCTCTCCGCTGCTGGGAGCTTCTGTAAACGCAGGTCTCTCTGCCTGAACTTTCCCCACCTCCTCACCAGGGCCCCGCTCACCTCACCCTCTTCCAGCCTCACCCCTCTGCCTCCCGGTGACACCTGCCATGGCACCTGGTCACGGGGCAGTGAAAGACCTGCTCCCCGGCTGCCCCTGAACGAGGAAGCCTCAAAGATCCTCATCAACCCGTCTGGCAGGGCACCTGGCCCAGAGGAGCGGCCCCACAAAGGGAGACTACACAATGAAATCAATGGCAGCCACTTAACTGTCCCAGCGCCAGCCCATCCGGCACCTTCTCCTCTGCCTCAGGGCCCCATTTTCTATCTCAATTACAACGTCTTAGTCAGCTGGGTTGAATCTGATCCACCAAGAGGCAGGGTACAAATAGATGAATCCCTTTGTGACAGGATCCCCATCTACAGAGCACAGGTTCTGAGGACCAGATGCACCACCCTTCCCAGAGGGCCATTCCGGAGGCGGGGCTGGAGCCCTCCCCGCCCCTCCAGCTCCCGCGCACCTTGCTCTCCTTTAGACGGTCCTCCTCCTGGGTGGCCGGGATGATTTTCAGGGTGATGGATCCCTGGGACTGAGCCTGAAAGGAGAGAGAGCGCAGGCTCATCACCCCCGGGTCTAGCCCTCCAGGCGTTCACAGCTCACCTCCCAGGTCTGAAAACTCACTGCCTCCCCGGGGGCCCACCCTTCCGTGGTGGCACCGGTTGAATTAACAAAGCAAAACCCAAAAGCCAATACCTGCATTTCTGACCAAAGGACACAAGATTTTTTTAAATTGATTTTTTACAGAAAGGAAGGGAGAGGGATAGAGGGTTAGAAACATTAATGAGAGAGAAACATGATGAGAGAAAAACATCGATCAGCTGCCTCTTGCACATCCCCCTACTGGGGATGTGCCCACAACCAAGGTACATGCATGCCCTTGACGGGAATCGAACCTGGGACTCTTCAGTCTGCAGGCCGACGCTCTATCCACTGAGCCAAACCAGGTAGGGCCCGAGAGACGTAAGATGTTAAATAAGACCCCGAGGACAATGCATATACTGAATCCAGCTTTGCATCCCCCCCACCCAACCTCTCGTGCCCCACAGGGCTGCCCTCTCTCCTTCCTTCTGGGTTATTTTTAATAACCTGGCCCAGTTTCCTTTTCCTCCTTCCTGCCTGATTGGGGGCTGCTTCCCAATCAGTACTTTCCTCTTTGCTTCCATCTTCCCCAGTGGCGTCTCCAATCCCAGGCCATTCCTGTCTTCCCAGGGGTTCCTCTTCCCTCTGCCTGACAGAGACCTCCCACTCCACAAGGTGGGACCCGTGAGGAAGAAGCTGACAGCCTATGAGAGCACCTCACACTGGTCTCCCTGGCCCTGCATCGCCCTGGAACACAAGGTCGGTGCCCAGAATCAGGGAAAGGGCAGGGAGACAGGAAGACTTGAAGGGGCTGCCTGCAGCCAGGCAGCCTTAAAGAGCCAGCCTTCTCTCTTCACATCTCATCCTGCTTCTGCCCCCACCTGGCGTGGCTCAGTGGTTGAGTGCCAACCTACGAACCAGGAGGTCAGGGTTCAATTCCAGGTCAGGGCACATGCCCGGGTTGCAGGCTCAATGTCCAGGGTGGGGTGTGCAGGAGGCAGCCGATCAATGATTCTCTCTCATCATTGATGTTTCTATGTCTCTCTCCCTCTCCCTGCCTCTCTGAAATCAAAATATATATATATATATATATATATATATATATATATATATATATATTAATAAATTATTTTTTTAAAAGTTAGCAAGGAGTGTCCTGTGTGGGGAGGATGCTGCGGACACAGAGGACAGACTGTGGCTGGGGCTCTTCACCATTTCAGTTTGTTTGGGGTTTTGTTTGTTTGTTTCCAGCTACACCGTTTAGTTTCCCTTGAAAAGTGACTGAAAAGAAACACAACTCTAGAAAAACAGGGCTGACACAGCATTCTGCATACAATTCCAGTTTTGACTTGAACTCCCAGAATGGACTCTGGAGGCTGTTACATCCCAGCACAGACGCGAAGTGCTGTATCCTTTTCCAGGTGTTTACATCCTAATGGTCACCACACATGGGGTGAGAAATCACTCACGTCCTTGCTTTCCGGACAGGAAATCAAAACTCAGAACGATTGGATCACTTGCCCAAGGCTGCAGCACTAGAAAGTGGCGGAGGCAGGATTCAAACCCAGGACTCTCTGATCCCAAATCCCTTGCTTGGGGCCTCCCTGGGCTTCAGCCTCTTAGTCCATATTCCTCGGTCCTTTAGAAGAGGGGACCCTTTTGAAGGGAGTTTCCCAGAAGGGTCCCCAGGAAAGGGAGCTAGAGGTCGGGGGAATGACTGAAGAGAGGATCTGTGAGAGGCAGGTGGACTAGAAGTTCAACTCCTCCTGTCCCCCACCCCGCACCCCGGGCCCGTAAGGCCACTCTGCCTGCGGCCTCCCATGGAAACAGGGAGACCAAGCCAGATCCGCCCTGGCTCTGGAAGCACCGGCCTGGGTCCCTGAAACACCACCAAACCCCCAGCACCCGCGCAGCACAGACCAGGATCTGGCTGATCTCGTCGGGCCGCTTGTGCAGGACCGTGATCCCGTTCACCTCCCGGAGCTCGTCCCCGACGTGGACCAGGCCTAGGAGACAGCGGAGCGGCCGTTAGCACAGGGAAGGCGCTCGAAGCTCGGGCGCCGCTGGGGCCGGGGTGAACGCAGCCCCTCCTGCGTGCTGGGCGCCTCACGCGGCATCACCCCCACCCGGTGGAACCTCCGGTGTACACGCTGGCAGCTGAGATCCAGAAAAAGCACGCAGCTTGCCCAAGGCCACGCTGCTGAGCCATGGAGCCAGGGTTCGAACACAGTTGCGGTGATGTAGAAAGACTGTTTGTTCTTCCCGCTGTAACCTCTGCTTCTTTAAAAACTGCGTTAGCTCCTCACCTGCCTGGGGTTTCAGACACACTCCAAGGACGTCCCTCTCCGATCTTAACAAGAAAACATACAAGCGCCGGGACGCTGGCATCCAAGTGTGAAACACACCTGCCTGCTGCCTCCGCGGCCATGACAAGCTCTCTGGGTCCTGGGCCCTATTTGCTACTGAACGCGGACACTGGCCCCGCAGTGTCAGCACCGCCCAGGAGGCGGCTAGGGGTGCAGAATCCGGGGCCCACCTACGACCTGCTGAATCCGAATCGCCTTTTAACACGATGCCGGGGCCAGTGGGAGTGGGGGTAGGGGGGGTCGTGTGCTTGCTCGTGTTTGAGAAGCTCTGGTCCAGGAGACCCCACACAAAGACCCCCAGGTTTGGGGACAACGCTCCCCGCACAAGGATGTTTGCCTCCGACTCAGGAGTTCTTCCCCATGCAGCGATGTGCGACTTTTCTTCCCAAACAGATCCGGGACGTGGACACCCCCCCTTCTGTAACAGCGCAACTCGGTGGTGGGGAAGGGTGTCCCTGCCCCCCAGTTAGGAACTACCCACCAAGCCCATGCTGCACGCATGAGTCCTGACCCCCCCCCCCCCAATCTCTCTGTGTCTGAGAGATCTTCAAACAATTCCATTTGCTACCAGGCTGGTGAAAGAGAATCACAGCCCCACTCCCCCATTCCCAGTACATCCCAAACGGGTGGCCACGGGGGAGGGGGAAACGGGACCCGTGGCCAAAGGGGGGAGGCCGGGGGATAAAGGCCAGGTGGGCATGGAGGCCACTCACCACTCCGGTCCGCCGCGCCCCCTCGCATGATCCTGGCCACCACCACGGCCCCCGAGTGCTCATCCCGGCGGATGGTGGCGCCCTGCATCAGAGACAGGGCAGGCAGGCTCCTCAGAAGCGCCCACAAACCTCAGGTTCCGTCACTCTGGACCCCGCGGAGCCTCCCCGTCCCTCCCTCTGTCGTCAGAGAGCGGGTCAGAGGGGACCTTTCTGATGCTGAGGATGCAGTAACACTGGCATCGCTCCTTAGTCCGGCACAGCACATCGCCGTGTGAGCACCGCACAGGGACACAGTGCCGGTCTCATTTCGGACACGAGGAACTGGAGCTCAGAGAAGGGAAGCATCCTCAAGGTCACCCCGCTGAGGAGGAGGAAAGCTTCTTGTGATGCCGAATCCAGAGCTTTCTCTCTCATATCACAGCCACTGCCTCTTGCAAAGGCATTTAATCACGAGGCGAGCATGTGCCAGCAAATCCTTGTCCTGCCTCCAACCAATCGCAGGGCCTTCTGTTGCCGAAGGGAATCAATGATGTCCCAACCGGGGAGTCAGGACCAAAACTTGGTCCGTGAAGCACAGAAGAGAGGTTATCTGGGATGAGAAGGATCTAATCCGCCCTCAGTTTCGTGGACACTGAGTGGCAGGGCAGGGTGGCAGTCAGGTCAAGAGCTAAGCTTCGGAGTTGGACGGCCCTGGGTTTGAATCCACCCTGGCGTTTACTAAAAGCATGCGGCCGCAGCAAGAAGGCCCCTATCCTCTGATTCTGTTCCTTCTGGGGCGTGGGGTAACACTGACCTCACAGGGTTGTGCAAGGATGACATTAGGTAGAACATAAAGGCACTCAGCACACAGTAAGTGCTCAATACGTGCTCGCCATTTACCATTGGCTGTAACGGCAAACACTTACTACCCACTTCCTTTGTGTCATCTATTGGAAGTACGTAAGATAAATGCTACTGGAAGGAGAGGCCTAATATTAGCTGGGAACCCTGTGGCTTCTTGCCCCCTAGACCTTCATGCTTCCCAGCGTGTGTCCACCCTTTCCTCCTTCCATTTTAGCGGGGGAAATCCTCCCGTCTAGGCCGGTCCCTCTGCCCTCCCTCCCTCACCCCCATCCCCAGTGGGGGGACTGCAGGAGGCAGCGGATGGATGATTCTGTCTCATCATTGATGTTTCTATCTCTCCCCTCTCTCTAAAAGTCAATAAAAACATTTAAAAACAAATAAACAAACAAAACAAAAAACCCTTGGCTTTCTATGCCCACACCAGGCAGCTTCGATTGCCTGAATATTCCGTGCCATTTACCTTCCCATGGCTTTGCTCGTGCAGTCTACTTTGTGGAACTGCCCTTCTCCCTTTTCCTTCTAGAAAAATCCCTGTTCCTATTTTTTGGGATTCAGCACAGGCATCACCCCTTCCAGGAAACCCCCGGTCACCACCTCCTGCAAACTCCCAGAGAGAGGGCCGGAACTCCTTCATCGCCTCTGAACTGCCTGCACCCCACCGGGCGCCTGGCACACAGAAGGGTGCACGGTGCGTCTGCCCAGGCGACGGGAGGCTGCCCATTTGGAGAGGAAGGAAACAGAGGCAGGCGAGAGCCTGCTCTGTCCGCAGAAGGGGATGCTCTGACCAGATGAGGTCATCTGGTGAAAGCTGAGGACAGGGAGTGCCAGCAGCGTGCTCTCCGGGCAAGCACTCAATTCTCCGGACGTCCCCGACTTCCCTCCGTCTCATAAACAAGCCTGTCCCTCCGCCCGGTGAATCAGTGCTGAGCCAGGACCCACACGATAACCATCTGCCAGCCGGGGAGAGGAATAGCCGCTGCCCTGGGCTTCCCCGGGATCCAGAGCAGGGCCTGGCAAACGTTTGGTAAAGAGCCAAGCATTTGCCAGGCCCTGCGCTGGATCCCTGGGGGCCGCACAGCCTGCCGCTGCAATGTAAAGGCGGTTACAGACAATATGGAAAGGAACGGGATGGCTGTGTGCCAATAAAACTTTATTGACAAAACCTGGCGGCGGGCTGGCTTTGGCCCTTGGGCTGTGGTTTGCCAGTTCAGAGCACGAGGATCGGAGCTGCCCCGTACAGTCATGCAGGTTATTCACTGCACAAAGGAGCGGGCCCCGGTGAAGAGAGGCTGTATCGGCCCAGGGGAAGGGGTACCCTGCGCACAAGAGCAGAACAGGGACCAGTCACAGCCCTGACAAAGCTGCCGTCCGTCCGTCACTCCCGCCAAAGACTCCAGGAGGGTCCCTTCCCCCGTTTCCAGACGGGGCGGGGAAAGGGGGTGGAGGTGGGGTGTCACCTACCAGGGGTTCCTTGTTCTTCACCAGGCGGACAATCTTCACCGATTCTTCCTCAAAGTCCTCGTCAATATTGTCAGGCAGAGGTGGGAGAACGGGGTCGAAATTCTTCTGAGCAACCGTGTCATGCACCATGAGCATGGCCTGTCGGGAAAGCAGGAGACGTGGGAGGCTGGCCCGGGGCTCACAGGGCGCAGGCGGGGGGCCTTGGCTGGGCAGTGGTCTGGGGGGTGGGAGGAGATCTCGATTTCATGCCAGACAACCACCCCAGACTCTGATACTTCGGGTCCCTCACTGAGGGGCCCCCTTTCCTCCGTTTCCCGACTGAGTGCTCAGGAGACACAGGCTGTGGGTGGGCGGGGACCGCGCCAGGACTACCCTGAGGTGGGGGGTGGACAGCAGCTGGAGCAGTTCCCTCTCGTCGCTGTGCACGGAGGTGGCCTGCAGCTCCTCCATCACCTGCAGGGCAACGAGACGGCGGCTGTGGGTGCCTCGCGGCTGCTGGGAGTCCCCAGGGAAAACCCCGCTCCCCAGACCCAGGCCCGGGCGCCCTCCCAGCCACTGCCTCAGCACCCAGGGGCACATGGACCCTCAGCCACCCAGGGGAATGCACACCGGGGATCAGAAGAGCCTGAGCAGCTCCACAGGGCACACCTAACGGGCACACCTGTCCTCTGCACTCCACAGGGCACACCTAACGGGCACACCTGTCCTCTGCACTCCACAGGGCACACCTAACGGGCACTAACTGTCCTCTGCACTCCACAGGGCACACCTAACGGGCACTAACTGTCCTCTGCACTCCACAGGGCACACCTAACGGGCACACCTGTCCTCTGCACTCCACAGGGCACACCTAACGGGCACACCTGTCCTCTGCACTCCACAGGGCACACCTAACGGGCACACCTGTCCTCTGCACTCCACAGGGCACACCTAACAGGCACACCAGTCCTCTGCATTGCGGGACTTGGGGAAAGCTGTCCTTGGTGCCATCTTCTCACTTAGGGCACTATCCTTTTGCCATTTTACAGACGAGAATCAAAGGAAAGATTAGATATCTTGCCCGAGGTCAGAGAGCTCGGAAGTGGCACAGCCAGGACTTGAACCTGGGCTTACGTGGCTCCATTCATTACCTGTGCCCTCATCACTACCTTCTCTTATCAATGGGGAAACTGGGGCTGAGAGAGGCTGAGTGACTTGTGTAAGGTGGCAGAGCTGGCAGTGAAGGCAGCGCTGTGCCTGGGAGCCTGGCGGCCTAACATCTCCATCACGGCATCCCGGGGAGCAGGAAGGAGGGGGGAGTGCGCCCACAGGCTGCGCCCTCCCCCCGGCAGGCCGCCTCCTGGGGGGGCGGCGTGAGCTCATCCAGGAGCTGGACTTAGTCATCAGCAGGGACAGCGCTCCCCACACCGTGCAGCGCAGAGGACAGGCCCCCAGTCACCAGGACGCGCCCCTTTAAACAGCGAGAAGCCTGAGCCGGTAGCGGGGGGTGGCTGCCGGTCCCCTGCCCCCAGGACTTCACACTGGGCCTCTCCTGACACATTAGGGGTCTGGTTTGACCCGTTCCCACCGCCAGTCCTCAGCAGCTTGGGAACTGCAGATCCGATCCAAATGCTCTCATTTCCCAGCTGGGGAGGCAGCCTTTCTCGGGAACTCACACAGCAAGTGGGCGTCGGCGTGTCACACGCTCCCAAGCCCAGTCCAAGGCTCAGGACTTCCTCCCGGCCTGTTAGGAGGCCCAGGGAGGAGTGGAGGAGGAGTGGAGGAGGAGGAGGAGGAGGAGAAAGAGGAGGAGGAAGAGGAGGAGAAAAGAAGGAGAAAAGGGAGGAGGAGGAGGAGGAGGAGGAGTAGAAGAGGAGGAAGGTGAGAAGGAGGAAAAGGAGGAAGGTGAGGAGGAAGAGGAGGAAGGGGAGGAGGAAGAGGAGGAAGGGGAGGAGGAAGAGGAGGAGGAAAAAGAGAGGGTGAGGAGAAGAAGGAGGGGGGGGGGGGAGATAATCTTCACCTTGGGGCTCCCAAGCCCCAGGTCGCCCGGCTAAGCAAGGTGAAGAGGCCAGATGACAGAGCACACGGGTGGGGAGAAGGCTGACCCCAGAAGGGCAGCGTGGGGCTTACATCCTCGGCGAGGGCCACGGCGCTGTGCAGAACGGGGGCTGGGCTTTGCCTCTCGTAATAGCGAAGCTTCTCGTGAATCTGCAAAGACAGCGATTTCCGGCTGGGACCTCCCGAGCCAGCTGCCCAGGTTTACCCTGGACGCCCACGGCTGCAAACTGGGTCACCCACAGGGCAGTGTCAGAGAAAGCCCTGCACCGTGGGTTCCTGAAGGCCTTCCGGGGCAGGGGGCAGGGGGGGAAGTGGGGGACAGCTAGGGTGACCTCCAGGGGCCTCAGCCAGCTCAGAAGACCTCCAGAAACCCTCACAAGGCAGGCTGAACAGGAGCTGTACCTTCATTAAGTAACTGAGGCTCTTTTCACTGAACACATCCTTCAGGAAGCCCATCTCCTCCTTGTGGTTGGAGTCAGGTCTGAGCTGAGAGGTCAGCAGCGCCAGGGTCTCATGCAAGCCTGCCGAGAGTGGAGGAGAACACAGTACAGCCAACACAGGGTACCTCCATGGAGATGCCCAAGGGAAACCCCAGTGGACCCCCAAACAGCACATCAGCACCGTCCTGTGAACATCCCCTCCACAGGCTCAGGTTCCCGAGAGCCAGCGCGGGCAGCAACCTGCTCTCTCTCCAGCCCCAGGCTGGGCAGCTTCTCTCTGGGGCTCGGAGACCAGGTCCCGGGACCACACTCACCGGAGTCCTCCGACAGCACCGGCATGTCTGTGCCCGTCAGACCCCCAGCGCCGCCCGGATCCTGCCGGAAAGAGGGGTGGGGGGAGCTCCATCAAGCACATTCATTCAGCAAACAGCGACGACACATCTGCTGTGTCTGTCCGCGGCCAACATGGGGACGGAGGGGACGGGAACCAATAACTCTGCTCAGTGTGTGCAGAATGGGGAGGGCGCCGAGCCTGGCTGGTGCCTGCACCGTGCCAAGCTCTGTGCTGGGGAGTTTTGTATGACATTTTGCTCCGAGGAACAAATACTAATATTATTATTTTACTGGTGGAAAAACAGAGGCTTAGAGGAATTCAGTGACTCGCGGGTCAGCATCCATGCGTGGTCCCTGGCAGACGGTGGGTGCTGCCCTCCACCGCACCCCCCTTCCCCTGTGACCTTCTGTGGGGCTAGCCAAGCCCCTGGCCTGTCACACCTTCAACAAGTATCCGGCTGGGCCTACAAGCTCCCCTCCTTCCCCTCCATCCCCCAAGCCCCACCGGAAGGAAGCCTCCCCCGAGAACAGAGGGGTAGAAAGGAGAGCGCAGGGGGGTCCTGCCTCAGGAGGCCCCCCAACTGCTCTGCAGCACGTGGACCTCAGAAAGTCCTCCTTCGGAAGGGGACTGGGAGAGCAATGCTTCATTCATTCCGGACACACGGGGCCAGCCCCTCTGGGCTGCACGGAGGTCACTGAGATGCATAAGAATGGGGGGACCCGGCCCTCCAGCCACAGCGCCCCCGGGCCCCTCCCCCCAGTCCCCGTCCCCTCTGGCTCGCCCTCTGGCTCCTTCCAGCCCAGCACCCACCTCTCCCCGAGGCGCACAGGCTCAGACCCCGCCTCGCCTGCAGAGGGGCGAACAAGGAGCGGGGCTGAGCGGAGGAGAGGGAACCCTGGGGGCCCTGGCGGCCGGGAGGGAGCGGGGCGCCAGGGGATGGGGGTGCGGGCGGGGGGCCGGGAGCCGCGGGGCGGGGACTGCGCTCCCCCTGCCCCCGGCGGGGGCTCTGTGGGCCGCGGGGCTGCGGGGAGGCTCCGAGGCGGGTCTCGGCCCATCGGCCCACCCTCCGCGCCCCGCCCGGCCCTCCCGCCGCGGCCCCGGCCCGGTCCGCTCCCCGCGCGGGGCTTACCTGGCGCCGGTCTGCGCTCCGGCCCGGGAGCCACGCGGGGCCCGGAGCCTGGGCCGCCGGCTCCGCCTGCCCGGCCCCTCCCTGCCGGGCCCGCGAGGCGGCGGCGGAGCGGAGAAGGCGGGGCGCGGGGAGGGGGAGGACGAGGAGGGGGAGCAGGAGGAGGAGGCGGGGAGGGGAGCCGGGGGAGCAGGAGGAGCAGGAGGAGGGGGAGGAGAGGGAGGAGAGGGAGCAGGAGGGGGAGCAGGAGGAGGAGGGGAGGGGAGCCGGGGGAGCAGGAGGAGCAGGAGGAGGGGGAGGAGAGGGAGCAGGATGGGGGGAGCAGGAGGAGGAGGGGAGGGAGGAGAAGGAGAGGGAAGGAGGAAGGGGAGCAGGGGGAGCAGGAGGAGGAGAAGGAGGGGGAGCAGGAGGAGGAGGGGAGGGGAGCCGGGGGAGCAGGGGGAGCAGGAGGAGGGGGAGGGGAGGGAGGAGCGAGGCTGCGCCGTGTCCGCCGCCACCGGCCCTCTGCTGGCCCAGCCCCGCCTCCTGTCCTCCCGCCCGGCCCCCTCCCGCCTGTGCCCCACACCGGCACCCGGCCCGCCGTCCTCTGCCCCCGCCGCCCGCACACCGGCGCCTGCGGGGCCGAGCTTGCTTGGCGCATCACTGGGTTTTGCAAACATTCACGGAGCACCTCGAGCGCCAGGCGCGGCGCCAGGGGCGGGGGTTCAAAGACGACAGATCCTGGGTGTGAGGGGCTCCCGGCGGGGCGGGGCGGGGCGGACGCGAGGACACCCGGGGACAAGGCGACGCGCGGGGAAGCCGGCCCGGCGCGCGGCCCGGGGCGCGGGGTCCGGGGGGACGTTGGGCCGGGAGGCCGCGAGGCTCCGTTCTGCCCGGGTGCGGGGGAAGGGCGCGGGGCGCGGGGAGGCTGATGGGCAGAGGACAGGCTCAGAGCGGCCTTACCGGTCTCTGGCGTGTATGGTGCTGTCCCTCTGCCCCTCCCATCACACTGACCATCCTCATCTCTGCTCTGCAACGGGAAACTGAGGCTCAGGGCGGCGGCTGTGGATGTGGAGAGGGCAGGAGTGCCCAGGGAGTGAGCAGGTGGTTGGGGGTGCCAGAGGGTAAGGAGTGGGTGAGAACCCCAGCCCCCCACTGCCCCAGCAGCAAAGGGAAGGAGATGAAATGAGTCCCATTCCGCCCCCCACCCTCTCCCAGGAGCCTGCAGTGCGTGGGACGGTGGTCATGTTGTCAGTGGCAGAGCAGGTGGGTCATGCAGACATTTTCCCACCTCCCTCAAACATCTCCACCAGGGTTTTCCCCGATATAAGGCGCCTGTAGTCACCGAGGGGCTGTGTAGGGCCTGAGCCCTGTCAAAGTCTGCATTTCTACCAAGCTGCCAGGGGTGCGATGTTCCCTGTCTTAGGCCTTCACTTTGGGTAAAGAAAGACTGTAAGGGCTGAAACCGGTTTGGCTCAGTGGCTAGAGCGTCTGCCTGCGGACTCAAGCGTCCCAGGTTCGGTTCCGGGCAAGGGCATGTACCTTGGTTGCGGGCACATCCCCGGTAGGGGGTGTGCAAGAGGCAGCTGGTCGATGTTTCTCTCTCATTGATGTTTCTGACTTTCTATCTCTCTCCCTTCCTCTCTGTAAAAAATCAATAATACATGGTATACTTAGAAACTCCAGAGTATTGACCAAAAGTAGAAACAGAAATGATGAGTGCCATCAGGGACATAAGGCAATAAACCAGCATCCAAGGTGGAAAGAATGATCATTGGTATTAAACTTGCTGGAAGATGATTTGTCATTATTTACTGAAGATGATTTGTCATTGTTTACTGAAATGCGTCTGTGTACATGTCCTCAGTCAGAGGACGTTTGGGCAGGGCTGTGAGAATGAAAAGTAAGCACAGAGAGAGAGCTGTTTGGGTGAATGAGGGTTTAGAACCGGGGTGCTGGGGAGAAAGCTTCACCCCCAGGCAGAGGAATTGGCTCAGGGCAGAGCTGGACTTGGAGTCCGTCTCTACGGGGAGACGGGCGTGTAGGAGGAAGGCTCTGGAAAAGACAGAATGTCATGGTCCTCTGAGAGGTGACAGGAGGAATCTGCTTCAGGCTACAGTTCTGCCTCCAGCCCAGACGCTGTGCCAGACGCTGTGGGAGCAGGGAGCAATTCCAAGGTGAGAAATGGGCTGGCTCCCAGACACACCTCCAGAGGGGGAGTCAGGAGGGTCCGGAAAAGGGCCGCTCAGTCCATTAACATCTCAGTGAGGACCAGGGAGACTGTAATTATTATTGGGGGGGGGGGGGGGGCATGGGGAGGGAAAGGGGGTAGATATCTGGTAACGTTTCCTATTTGTTGTTTCTGTTATTCCATCTCAAAAACCAAGGTTTAGATTTATGAACTAGAATACTAGATACACAGGAGAGTGCACCAACAAGACAACTTCACAGCCCTAGCCGGTATGGCCCAGTGGATAGAGCGTCGACCTGCAGACTGAAGGATCCCAGGTTCGATTCCGGCCAAGGGCACATGCCCCGATTGTGGGCTCAATCCCCAGTGGGGGGCATGCAGGAGGCAGCCGGTCAGTGATTCTCTCTCATCATTGATGTTTCTCTCTATATATCCCTCTCCCTCTGATCCCTCTGAAATCAATAAAGAAATATTAAAAAAAAAAAAAAAGACTACTTCACAAATTAACAAGCACCCGTGTAGCCACCATGCCTGTGAAGAAATAAACGCTGCCAGCCCGGTGGCCCCTCACAGTACGTCTCCCCACAGAGAAGGCCACTGCCCCGACTCCCTTGGTGATCCTTTCTGCCTCCTGCCACCTACACATCACAATCCCATACCATTTCGTGGTTCCGTTTGGTTTGCTTTCCGACAGCTAAATGGAATCTTACGAGATGGCGTTGGCACACGTGGCTTCTTTCCCTCAGTATCACCCTTTCTTTTTAACGATTTGTTCACGTTGCCGTGATTCTCCCCCTCACACTCTGTGGGCATGTCTTCTCACTCTTCGTGGCACCCTTGGGTGAGCTGTCTTTAATGTGCACACAGTCGGAGGCATCAGTCTTTCCTCTGTGGCCTGCGCTTTTGGTGTCTTGTTTTCTTGTTTAAGAACTCCTCCCCCACCCCCGAGGCCATGAACAGATGCCGCGTTATCTTCAAAAAGTGATGCCATGTTGCCCTTTTCATTTAGTTCTGGAATCCACTTCAAACTGATTTCCGTGGGTGATGGGAGGCAGGGGCCACAGCTCGCATTTTTTCCATGTGTTCCAACATGCGTACCGAAAAGCCCTCCCTTCCCGCCCCACTCGACGGTGCCACCTTTGTCACAGATCAAGTGTCCACACTGAACCCAGGCAAGAGAGGCCCAGGCCCTGGGCATAGCACCCCGAATATTATAATCATATGCATATTAAAAAACACATGGTGTGTTTCTTTTTAAAAAAAAAATTATTTGAGAGAGAGAGCGAGAGAGAAACATCGATTTGTTGTTCCACTTATTTATGCATTCATTGGATGCCCTGACCAGAGATCAAACCCACAACCTTAGGCAACACTTGAATCAACCTCGAATCCCGGCCAGGGCCCATGATGTGTTTCTTCACATTTGGGACATTCTCGCAATTACTTTATTTGATTACTGCTTGTGTCACATCCTCTAGCTTCTTTCATTTTTGTCTCCAATAAAAACGTATGTTTGGCATTCTGATGTTAATCCCCATTTCTCTTCCCTCTCTTCTTTATTTTCCTTCCATTTATTTCCCTCTGCTTCATTCTGGATGGTTTCTTTCGGTTCACTATTATCATTTCAACTGTGTCTCACCTGAAACTCATTTATTGAATTATCAAGTCTAAGAATTATATTTTTTCAGTCCTAGAATTTTATGTGGTTCTTTTTCAAAACCACTGGCTCATTTTTCATACTTTCCAATTCCCTGTCAACAATTTCAAGCTTGACTTTTACCTCCTTGAACACAGTGAGAACAGTTGTGTTAAGGCGACTCCTGCTGCTTTCAATCTCTGTAGTCTCCACGGGTCTGCATCTCTTATACATTCTCGCTTATGAGTCTTGTCTCCTCAGACTGGAGCTGGTTCTCTTTCATTGTATACTAGAGGCCCGGTGCATGAAATCCATGCACTCGATGAGGGTCCCTCAGCCCAGCTTGCGCCCTCTCACAGTCCGGGAGCCCTTGGGGGATGTCCAACTGATGGCTTAGGCCCTCTCCCTGGACATCCTTCGTGCTGCCACAGCAGCAGGAGAGGCTCCACCACCGCCACTGCACGCACCAGCTGAGAGCCTGGCTTCTGGCTGAGTGGCACTCCCCCTGTGGGAGCGCACTGACCACCAGGGGGCAGCTCCTGCCTTAAGCATCTGCTTCCGGGTGGCCAGTGCACATCATAGCAACCGGTCATTCCACCCTTTGGTCAATTTGCATATTAGCCTTTTATTATATAGAATTGGATTGTATTTGGAGGGGAAAATGCTTTTCAAATATTTGAGGTTTAGGCTGATGCTATCCTCTTCCAGAAAGGATTTTCATTGATATCTTTAAGATACATGAGGGCTGGGGAAGAGGGGGCATTACCAGACGAGGACCGATTTTTTTAAATTCGAGTTCAAAGCTTGAAATTTCCTGGGCCATCTGATGACAGAGCTGAGTGAGCGCCCACGTGGCCTGGTTTATTGCAGTTCACCCTTCTCCCAAGTGCAGCCCTTTGGTCCTAGTCTAAGGTGATTGAATATACGTAAGGAGAGCCCTAGACTCCAGCATCCCTCAGCGGCTACTCCCAAATCAGCAGGTGCTTCCCCGGTCAAAAGCACCTTGCGTGCTCAGCTCATCCTTCTGGGCTTCTACTTGGAGACCTCAGCCAGATAGTCACTCATGTTTTTGTTGGCTCTTCACGGCTATAAATAAATAAATAAATAAATAAATAAATAAAATAAACTTTACGCCCTAGCCGGTTTGGCTCAGTGGATTGAGCCTTGGCCTGAGGACTAAAGGGTTCTCCATGTTCAATTCTGCTCAAGGGCACATGCCCGGGTTCCAGCACGATCCCCAGTAGGGGGTGTGCAGGAGGCAGCTGATCAATGATTCTCTCTCATCATTGATGTCTCTTTCTCCCTTTCTCCCTCTTCCTTCCTCTCTGAAATCAATAAAAATATATTTTAAAAAAAAGATAAACAGGAAGGTCAGGAATTATTCTGTATAGGACAAGACAGAAATGAAAGGAGAGAAATATACTATCAAATGCTAGAATAAATATTATTTTCATCTGTTTTTAAAACTGCAAAACCTTGCCGGGACCGGTTTGGCTCAGTGGATAGAGCGTCGGCTTGGGAACTGAAGGTCCCAGGTTCGATTCCGGTCAAGGGCATGTACCTTGGTTGCGGGCATATCCCCAGTAGGGGGTGTGCAAGAGGCAGCTGATCGATGACTCTCTCATTGATGTTTCTAACTCTCTATTTTTTTCTCTCCCTTCCTCTCTGTATAAAATCAATAAAATATATTTTTAAAAAATAAATAAATAAAACTGCAAAACCGGTTAGCCCATCCATGTAATGGGAGTGGGGTCCTGGGCTGGGGTCTCCTTACAGGGTTCTCGCTGATGCTAACCTTTGTCTTGCCCAGCAGAGCGCCCAGTCACAGTGACGTTAAAGCCTGTCTCCCACGTCCCCAGAATCTCACACACACACACACACACACACACACACACACCCCTCCCAGAACCACTGAATTGTTACTTCAGATATTAGCCCAACAAGAGGGTAAAATTCTGGCTGCGTCTATGGAAGTACCCATGCCCAAATGTAAACAGTGGTTTTCTGACAGCGAAGGGGAATTGCAGGAAACATTCCCATTGTTCTTTTTTTTTTTTTTTTCCAGCATTTCTGCATTGTGTAAAATTTTGCTCACAACCTGTATGAACTTTGCAATCCAAAAAAAACACACACACGGACAGAGCTATTTTTAAAAACCATGTGTCAGGGCTCCCTCTAGGGTCCCTGTTCATTTTGTTCCTTTCAAGGAGGATTCAAATCTTCGGCGGGAAACCCCTAATTCACTTTTTTTTTACGGCCTGCAGATGGCTCCCGCTCAGGCCAGCCCTGCAGCTTCTAACCCTGCCTGCACCGCCGCCCGGTGGCCAAGGAGCGTACTGCGCCCTCCGGCCGGCGATGCAGGAGGGGCAGCGGGCACTGCCCCAGAGGCTCTAACCTCTACCACTGACCTCTTGGCAATCTGGTGAAGCTTACAGGCCCCTCTCAGAACAATGGTCTTTTTTTTTTTTTTTCAGAGAAGAAAGGAGAGGGAGAGAGAGAGAGAAACATCAATGATAAGAATCATTAATAAGGCTGCCTCCTGCACGCCCCACACTGGGGATCCAGCCCACAACCGGGGCATGTGCCCTCGCTGGGAATTGAACCATGACCTCCTGGTTCATAGGTCGATGCTCAACCACTGAGCCACCCCGGTCTGGCAGAATAATGGTCTTTTAAATATATAACGTACACACGCTTAGAAGAAAACCAATAACATTGAAGTGGTTTTCAAAATACGTACGTGTGTAATATAGGAATCAATGTGCTTCTCTGCTGGCGCTTTAGAAACCAGCTCTGATGGCCAATCTAATAACTAAGGCCTTTCCATGCAGTGAGGAGCGGCCACCATATTTTGGGTTATCAGTGACAACTTGACGTGCTAATGTCTGTGATTTGTCACAGTTCCTGCTAACACTCATAACAGAAGGAAAAGATATGAAAGCTTGGAGAAAGTCAAGATGTAATTTTTTTTTCCTCATCCCAGTTCATGGACTCCCTGGATTTTACACACAGACCCCCTCAGGTGCATGGCTGTGGCCACGGTTAAGGCTCCTTGGAAGGGGCAGGGGTTTGGGAGAAGTGCTCTCGTGGAATATTTTAGGGGGGAGGAGGTTCAGGGAGGAGGGAGGTAGTTAGATTGAATGGCAAAGGCGGATCCCTGGGCTGGGTGCCCGGGGTGACCCACACGGCCCCTCCCCTCCCTTCCTCGCTTGGATCCCTCATCTGGAGGAAGTCAAAACTCGCGTGCTCCCCAGAGGCGCTCCCAGTTCGCTGCGTGCGCCGCTGCGTGTCCTGTGCCCACCATGAGGCCCCTGGTGCTGCTGTGGGGCTGCCTCCTGCTCCCAGGTGAGACGGGGCAGGGGGAGTCGTGGCAGGGCGGAGGGCGGAGGCTGTGAGTCTGCCGAGAGAGGACCCCTGAACCGACATTTCCTTTCCCGCCGTGCTGTGGCTGTGACCCAGCCCCGCCTGATGCGTCCCGCTTCACCTCCTCCCAGGCCTCCTGAGCCCTCGGAGGGCCAGCCCTTGTGGTTCTGGAACCCAGAACCAGGTGTTTCCTGGCCTGGGATCCAGCTCCTTCGTGGTTGTGAGAGAAAGCTGTGTGGCTTTCCTCTCTCTTCACTTTCCTGCTCGGAGGCGGAGCAGACACCCCCCAGACAGTTGCCACGTTAAACTCAGCAAACGTTTCTTGAGCTGCTGCTCAACGTACAGCAACCCTGAGAGATCATTTTCACGTTCCATCCGTTCACAGGCCTGCTTTCTTGTTAACCTTTTTTTTTTTTTTTTTAAATATATTTTATTGATTTTTTACAGAGAGGAGGAGAGAGGGATAGAGAGTTAGAAACATCGATGAGAGAGAAACATCGATCAGCTGCCTCTTGCACACTCCCTACCGGGGATGTGCCCGCAACCGAGGTACATGCCCTTGACCGGAATCGAACCTGGGACCTTTCAGTCTGCAGACCGACGCTCTACCACTGAGCCAAACCGGTTTCGGCTCTTGTTAACCTTTTACCATCAACAATGAGGATGCATTTTGTAAGTGATGCCAGCTGTTCAACTGACAATGTTTGTCTTAGCAGTCTGTAAAATGATGGTGTGTCTCCCATGTGATAACATCTTACATGACACGAGAATGAAGTCTTAGCGTTTGGGACGGCATGGGTGGACCTAGAGGGGCTTATGCTAAGCGAAGTAAGTCAGTCAGAGGAAGACAAACACCATATGATTTCTCTTATATGTGGAATCTAAAGAACAAAATAAACAAAGGAATAAAACGGAAACAGACTCATAGACAGAGAACAGACTGGTGGTTGCCAGAGGGAGGAGGGCGGGAGGACTGGGTGAAAAAGGGGAAGGGATTCAGAAGGACAGATGGGTGGTAACAGAACAATCACGGGGATGTACAGTACAGAGAATACAGCCAATAATATTGTAATAACTTGTAGCGGGCCAGGTGGTACTGGAAATAGCAGGGGGAACACTGTGTAAAGTCTGTGGCTGTCCCACCACCGTGCTGTACACATGAAACTAATATAGAATAATATGGAATGGAAACTGTAATAGAAAAATAAAATAATATTTTAAAAGAACAAATTACCAAGTGTGCATTGTGGAGAAGGAAATGTCACCGACAGAGATAACCAAAGTTAATTGGCTGACTGTGTGTGTATTAAAAGTATTTTTTCTTTTATATATATTTTTTAAATTTATTTTTTAATATATTTTATTGATTTTTTTACAGAGAGGAGGGGAGAGGGATAGAGAGTTAGAACATCGATGAGAGAGAAACATTGATCAGCTACCTCCGCACACCCCCACAAGGGATGTGCCAGCAACCAAGGTACATGCCCTTGACCGGAATCGAACCTGGGACCTTTCAGTCCACCAACGAATCTCTATCCACTGAGCCAAACCGGTTTTGGTTATATATATATATATATATATATATATATATATATATATATATATATATATAATTGATTTCAGAGAGGAAGGAATAGAGAGAAAGATAGAAACATCAATGATGAGAGAGAATCATCAATCGGCTGCCTCCTGCATGCCCCCTTCTGGGGATGAAACCTGTAACCCAGGCATGTTCCCTTGACCGGAACCAAACCCAGGACCCTTCACTCCATAGGCCGACGATTTATCCACTGAGCCCAACCAGTTAGGGCAAAAGTATTTTTCCTAAACACACACACACACACACACACACACAAATAAAACCAGATAATCCAGGATCTATATACCTTTGCATCCTGCCTTTTCATTTATTGTTATTTTTAGCCCATCTTTAAATCTGAGTCTCCACCGATGAACATGACCGCTTGTTAGACCGCTTGTTGAAATATCTATTTCAACAGCCCTGTCCCAGGTCCCCTGGTGGGCGGGAGCACCAGCTCTGACAGGGCTGCCCCCAGAAAGGGGTGATGGGGAAAAACCTCTGGTCTTGACCACGGTGCTCGAACCCGGGGAAGTCTGACCCCTGTCCCTGCTGTGGTCGCAGGTCACGAAGCGCTGACGGGGCCGAAGAAGGTGAGAGGATTCGAGGGCGGCACCGTGTCCCTGCAGTGCAGCTACTCGGAGAAGCTGCGGGGGCACAAGAAGTACTGGTGCAGGAAGGCCGGCGTCGTCCTCACCCGCTGCTCCGGCAAAGTCTACGCCAGAGAGGACGGCCAGGAGAGGACAGAGGGCAGGGTGACCATCCAAGACCACCCCCAGAAGCTCACGCTCAACGTGACCCTGAGAGAGCTCACCCTGGAGGACTCGGGAGAGTACTGGTGCGGCATCACCATCCTGGGCATTGACGAGGTGTTCCTGGTCTCTCTGCTGGTCCTCCCAGGTAACTGA
This sequence comes from Pipistrellus nathusii, assembly GCA_963693515.1. Taxonomy (NCBI): domain Eukaryota; kingdom Metazoa; phylum Chordata; class Mammalia; order Chiroptera; family Vespertilionidae; genus Pipistrellus; species Pipistrellus nathusii. The sequence continues at coordinate 35,155,236 of OY882873.1, forward strand.
GGCCTCTGCTGCCCTGGCTGGGGACGGGAGACGCCCAGGGGAAGGGGAGGGGCGCACAGGTGGTGGAGGGGTGGGCGGGTAGTAGACCCAGTTCCCCCAACACGAAGGGTGCAATGCCTCATGGGAGTGTGTCTCAGGGGCTCCGTGAAACCACACAGGTCAAAAGTGCATCAGCGTGTGGGGCACAAAAATTGCTGCAGGAGCCTCCGCTGTTCCTTCCCTCCTGCTGCCCAAGGTCACCCCACTAGTAGGTGGCAGCCTCATACCCAGGTCTGTCCACCGCCAGGCTCAGTGCCCTTCCTCTCTGCCCAGCTGTGGGAGACATCAAAAGATCCCTCCCTCCCTGGAGTCAGAGAGAGTCCAGAGGATTCCTCGGGCTGGGCCCGTAATCACTGCCTCCGGGGGCTGCCCCACAGCATCGCCTAGGCCAGTGTTTCCCAAACTTTTGACATGTGTGCACCCCTTCTATCATTTTCGTAACGCTGAGTACCCTCGTACTCATGAGAACGTAGAATTAGGCGCAGCTAAGCACGGTGCAGTGCATGTCCCCACCAAACTCCGGTGCAACGCGTACCCCCACCAAACCCTTCCCGTACCCCTGGGGGTACGCGTACCACACTTTGGGAAACACTGGCCTAGGCCATGGCCACGCTGCCCTCACCTGCTTGTAGCTCCTCTGCTCTTCCTTCTCACCTCCTCTTCCCAGATCGTGAAGTCTGATGGACAGGTGTGAGGCGTGCCTGGCAATCAGCCTCAGGGGGGCTTGTTGAGCTCCGAAACATTAGGGGCTGGGGCCAGGGCTGGGCTGGGGCTGGGGCTGGGCTGGGGCTGGGCTGGGGCTGGGGCTGGGGCTGGGCTGGGGCTGGGGCTGGGCTGGGGTTGGGGCCGGGGCTAGGGCTGGGCAGGGGCTGGGGCTGGGGCTGGGCTGGGGCTGGGGCTGGGCTGGGGTTGGGGCCGGGGCTAGGGCTGGGCAGGGGCTGGGGCTGGGGCTGGGCTGGGGCTGGGGCTGGGGCTGAGCTGGGGCTGGGGCTGGGGCTGGGGCAATGGAAGGGGATGAGCACCTCTCTGAGTGCCCGGAATCCCACCTGGACCTGCTGAGCCGAAAAGGAGGAGAACTAGAGAGGCCCAGGGGAGCACGCAGCCCCAGGCTGCACGTCAGTAAGGGTGAGGCAGGTCTTTGTATCCCATTTCACAGGTGGGACTGAGGCTCCGAGAGATAAAATGATTTGCCCAGGGTCTCCCGGCAGGAAGTGGTGGGGCCAGGAGTCAAAAGCAGGTCACTTCCGGCTTTGGAATCTGCTCTCTCCCTCTCCTGGCCCCAGAGCCACCCAGGTCCATTCCCACTGCCAGATCCCATCACCCATGGGTCATTATTTAATCCTATGTTTGAGGCTCTCCTGCTTTCATTATATTATACTGATATCAGACCCTGCTGGCCTCTCTCTGGTGGAGGTTAGGATATTGAAAATAAAGAAAGCTCGCTCTAACCAGTTTGGCTCAGTGGATAGAGCGTCGGACTCAAGGGTCCTAGGTTCAATTCCCGTCAAGGGCATATACCTTGGTTTCGGGCACATCCCAAGAAGGGGGTGTGCAAGAGGCAGCTGATCAATGATTCTCTCTCATTGATGGTTTTAACTCTCTATTCCTCTCCCTTTCTCTCTGTAAAATTCAATAATATATATATATTTTTTTTTTAAATAAAATAAAGCTAACAGCAGTGGTGGGCTGGTGAATATAAATAACAAATGACGGGGGAAATGCCGACTTGTAGTGTTTGCCCATTTCTGTGGTGTAAATGCCCCTCTGTGGCCAATTTCCAGCCACCAACAGTTTAACAACCAGCTCACAAAATTCCCCAAAAGCTAAGTCTTAGCTCTCACAGCCAGTGTGCGTGCCTGCACACCACAGAGTGTGGCAAAGCATTCGAAGGATTTCTGGGAAGGTCAGAGCAAGGCAAGATGCCCACTACCATTACTACTCTTCATCACTACCTGGAGGCCCTCGGCAATGAAATAAGACGAGATTAAGAAGTACACATATGCCGAGACCGGTTTGGCTCAATGGATAGAGCGTCCGCTTGGGGACTGAAGGGTCCCAGGTTCGATTCCGGTCAAGGGCATGTACCTTGGTTGCGGGCATATCCCCAGTAGGGGGTGTGCAAGAAGCAGCTGATCGATGACTCTCATCGATGTTTCTAGCTCTCTATCTCTCTCCCTTCCTCTCTGTACAAAATCAATAAAATATAAAAAACAATAATATAAAAAAAGAAGTACACATATTGGAAAGGAAAAGAACAATATTCTTTATCTGCAAATTTGATCATTTACTCAGAACATTTGGAGAAAAACTGATCTAGATCACAATAGAAAATGGTGGGAAAGGAAGAGTCCAGGATGGCATGTAAGTCAGAAAGGAGGCGACTGGTGGACGTGGGGAGGCGGGGAACGCAGTGGCTGCTGGGAGCTTGGCCCCAGTGGCTGCTGGGAGCTAGACACCGGCCTACTGCGCTGGCTCAGAGGCTAGGCAAAATGCCCATGGGGAGTCCCAGCCTAGCGGGGAGACCCCATAAACAAATTATTGCCACGCACAGGGTACACGAAGAACAGAGGATTGGCTCCTCGCAGGGAAGGTGTTGTGGAGTTGACTTTGGAGCCGGCGCTTGGTGAGTTGGGTCGAGGTGGGAAGGAAAGGCATGGCACACAAAGGAACAGCAAGTCAAAGGTATGGAAGAGGCAGGAGGCTTAAATGGGACTAGATGGTACCTGTCTCTGGTCGGCGCACGGGATGGGGAAGAGGTGAAGTTGGCAAAGTGGGTTGAAGCCTGAGTTTCAAAGGCCTTGAACGGCACGAGAAAGTTTGGATTTCAGCGTATAGGCAATGAGGAGCCACTGACTGTTCTAAAGTAGAAAGCGCCCTAACCAGTGTGGCTCACTGGATAGAGCGTGGGCCTGCGGACTGAAAGGTCCCAGGTTCAAATTCAACTCCCGTCAAGGGCATGCACCTTGGTTGTGGGCACATCCCCAGTAGGGGGTGTGCAAGAGGCAGCTGGTCGATGTTCCTCTCTCATCGATGTTTCCCCCTATTCCTCTCCTTTCCTCTCTGTAAAAAAAAAAAAATCAATAAAATGTATTTTTTTTAAAATAAATAAAGTAGAAAGTGATGGGGCCCAATAGATATTTTAGAGACAAAACTGGCATCGGTGTGAAGGGCGGCATGGAAAAGGCCGGTGGGCAGTGGGGGACAGGGAAGCTGAAGGTCTGCACGAAGTGGGAGGTCCAGGGCCTGCAGGAGCGGAAGGCCAGCAATCCGCTGGACTCTACCATCCGAGGCTCCCGAGTGGCTGAGGAAGGGGGAGAGGTGGCAATGCTCTGAGGTGGAGGTGCGGGAGGGGGTGGGAAGGCTGCCGGCTGCTCCCGTGGCAGGAAATCTGACCCAGAGCAGTGACCGCTGCCTCCCTGAGACAGCCTTTCCTTTCCTCCAGGTCCCTGCTGCTCTCCCTCCCCCACCCCCTCCCTCCAGCCTCTTGCCACAAGCCTCCAGCCCCAGGCCAGAGCTTGGCACACCCAGCCCCCAGCATTGAGTGAGTGCATGGTTTTCCCCGTCCCTCTTCGGCCTCTTGGTAGAGAAACAGCCAGTGGGTGCCGGCCTGGCGTCGGACGCTGCGCTGTGGGGCCCCCAATCCGGGGAGCGGGATTGTCAGCGGAGCAGTGGGAGGCTCAGCAGGGTTAGGTCCTTGGCTCAAGGTCACACAGGAAGCAGCAGAGCCAGGAAGCAGACACAGCCTGAGGGGCCAGCAGGAGGGTCTGGGCCTTTTGCCTGACCTCTGGGCCTGTCCCTACCACCCTGTCCTGTCGACCCCCAGGCTGTTGAAGGAGATCAAGGACTACTGAGTCCTCGGGGGTAAGGGTGGGCCTGGGATGGTGACAGGACTCTCAGGGGAGAGCAGAGGTGACGACTGGCCAGGACTGTAGGGGGAGGGCAGGAAGGCATCTACCGAGCGGTCCCTGGACTGGATCTTGGAGGTGGGGGTGGGGATGGGCCTCCCCACAGAGAACAGGCTGCGGCACAGAAAGGCTGGAGGCCGCGCACAGCTGGGGGCTTACCTGAGCCATGGCTTCCAACACACGGCATTCTCTAGGCCTCTGTTTGCTTCCTGGGGTGCCCTTTACGTGGGGGTGTTCCGAGAAACTGGTCATGGGGAGGGGAAGGGATGGAAAGGGCTAGGGGTCAGGGGTTAGGGGGTCAAGGCTCAGCGGTCTGGGGATGGGACGCAGGGGCCAGGGAAGGTGCTGAGGCATTGCTTTTGGACTTGTAGCTTCTTCTCCTGGTGTCCGCCCGGCAGTCACCACGCAGGGGACGACAGAGGCCGAGGCCGAGGCCTCTCCGCTCGCAGGGACGCCCCCGTCCGAGCCCGCGGGACCCCCTCTATACACAGGACCCTCTCCGTACGCAGGGACCCCTCCGAACGAAGAGCACCCCCCTCACAGAGCCACCTCTCCTCATGCAGGGACCGCTCAGCCTCCCACGTCCCCGGACGCCCCCTCCACGAAAGACACCAAGTCCAGGTGAGATCCAGGTGACCGAGCTCCCCGCCCAGGCCGTCCCCACACCGGAAGCCAAAGCCTCTGAGCCAATGGGAACCTCACATTCCTTCCTCCAGGCGGAGGCAGCCTCCGGCCACGGCCACGGCCACAGCTGGAGGCAGTGGGGGCAGACTCAGCCCTCACCCCCCCTCCGCAGGGCCCTCGAGCAGGGAGGCCCCTGCCCTCCAGGGGCCAGCAGCCCGTCTCCCTGGACACGCAGTCCCACCCAAGGCGAAGAGCCCACCCCTCTCCCTGCCCCGGCCACGGAATCAGCCACCCCGGCTCAGTAGCTTTTGTCTGCACGCGTGGCATTGGGCCCTGTGCCAGGCATGGAAATATGGAACAACAACATGTTTTCCCACCCAACTGGGGTCCACACCTGAAGGATTGTTCTGGGGGGGGGGGGGCGGGAGGAAGGGGAGTCATGCACAGTTGCACGCAGTTACTGACATCCGGGTAACTGCTGGCAAGTGCAGACCCAGCTCAAAGTGGCGCCCGGGGTGAGCAGTGGAGATTGGGGTCCCTTGGACGGACTAGATCAGTGGTTCTCAACCTTCCTAATGCCGGCACCCTTTTGTACAGCTCCTCATGTTGTGGTGACCCCCAGCTACAACATTATTTTCGTTGCTACTTCATGACTGTCATTTTGCTACTGTTAAGGAGTCGTAATGTAAATATCTGTGTTCTCCGATGGCCTGAGGCGATCCTGTTAGCGGTTCTCAACCTGTAGGTCACGAACTGCTGCTGTAGAGCCTATTAAAGGGTTGCAGCCTTAGGAAGGTTGAGAACCGCTGGACTAGATGTTTGGTCCCTGGTGCCCTCTGATCTCCTTGGGAAAGACGAGGGACGTGGCTGGGACTCCGAACAGGGATGTCGGGGGACACAGCATGCCGCTGCTGTCCGGTGACCACCCCTGGCGCCTCCTGCAGGATGCCCTACTCCAAGGCCCGCATCCTGGCACCGGTCCTGGTGCTGCTGATCCTTCTGCTGGTCACAGGCCTGGCTGTCGTCGGCAGGTGCCTGCTCCGGTGCAGGAAGGAAGGAGGTGAGCGCAGGGAGATGGGAGTGGGGGAGGGGGCTTTCCGCCGGGGACCTCCCTGAGACCACAGTTCCCGCCATCACCCCGAGAAGCCCTGTGGCTCTGTGTGTCTGTCTGAGATACGGCACCACGAGTCCCTTCTGAGGGAGCCACGGGGCCATCGGCATTAGGAAAAAAGTAATCCAAACGGGGGAGCGAGAGCGGGGGCCCTCGGCTTGCTCACGTCCATCAGGAGCCATCGGGCACTTCCCTCCCTATTGTTCTTGGGGGTTCGTACGTAATCGCACGCAGTTATGACATCCGGGTGAGGGCTGGCCAGCGCAGACCCAGCTGAGTGTGTCTCCGGGGGTTGGCAGTGGAGATGGGGTCCCTGGGGACTCGCTGGATGCTTGGTCCCTGGTGCCAGATGGACATTTCTTCCCAGAGAAGCCACGTTCAGTCTCTGCAGGTCCCGCTCCCGTGTGAGGTGACCACCGCGGGGAAGGCTGGGCCCAGTGCTCGAACTGGAGCGGGACACACACGGTGGCCGCCGGGTCTCTGGAGGCCCTCGGCTTCCTTGGAGGCGTGGCTTCCAATGCCAGGTCTTCCCCTCCTTAGCTGTGGGGCCTCGGGGGACTCGCCTGACTTTCCTGAGCCATGGCTTCTTCAGAAGAAATAGAATACGAACCACATGTATAACTTACAATTTTCTCTCTTTCTCTCTCTCTCTTTTTTAATATATTTTATTGATTTTTTACAGAGAGGAAGGGACAGAGATAGAGAGCTAAAAACATCGACCAGCCGCCTCTTGAACACCCCCTACCGGGGATGTGCCCGCAACCAACGCACATGCCCTTGACCGGAATCGAACCTGGGACCCCTCAACCCGCAGACCAACGCTCTACTGCTGAGCCAAACCGGTTTTGGCTATAGCTTACAATTCTCTAATAGTCGCATGAAACAAATAAAAAATGAACTAGTGGAGTCCATTTTATTCATATACTTTATTTAACACGATATAACCAAAACACGGTCATTTCAGCGTGGAAACAAGATACAAATAGGTATTAGTGATTGAGTCTTTGAAACCCGGTGTGATTCGGAGTCACCGTTCCAGGGCGCAGTGACCACGTGTGGCTCTGGCTCCTGTGTGGGACGGCACAGATAACACCTGAAATAACGGGAACAGAGACTGCCAGGGGCTGGGCATGGCTGTGTAGCTCGTGGTGCCCTTATCTCCTTTAGTCTCCTCAATACGGTGGCATTGGGAACTACTTATTGTTTTAAATATATATTTTATTGATTTGAGAGGAAGGGAGAGGGATGAGAAAGTTAGAAACATTGATGATGAGAGAGAAGCATCGATCAGCTGCCTCCTGCACACCCCCTACTGGGGATGTGCCTGCAACCAAGGTACATGCCCTTGAGCGGAATCGAACCTGGGACCTTCCAGTCCACAGGCCGATGCTCTATCCACTGAGCCAAACCGGTTTCGGCAGGAATTACTTATTACGAGCGCTCCCATTGCCCTGTGCCTGCATCGCCAGGAAGTAGTGGATCCAGGACGATGCTGAGGAAGGCACTTTGCAAACTGGTAGTGCTGTCCCTGTGCAGATGGCCATGGGCCAAGGGGACATCCTGTGCGGCCCCAGGAAGAAATGTCAGCTTTGTCCACGTCCCCAAATCCCCACAGAGGAGCCGGGGAGGAGTGTACAGGTGGGAGCATCCTGGCCAAGCCTCAGACCCTCTTAGCACGTTGCCTCCCAAACTGTGGGCCCCAGCTAGCAGCAGTGACCCCTTCTGGTAGCCTGGTAGCAGTGCAGACTCTTGGGCCCCAAGGCCAATCTACTGAATTAGAATCTGCATTTAATCACATGTCCTGGGGCCCTGGATGCACTCTGAGGTTTAAGAAGCAATGACTTCAGCCCTGGCTGGTTAGCTTAGTGGTTAGAGTGTCTGTCCATGGACCGAAGGGTCATTGGTTTGATTCCTGGTCAAGGGCATATACCTTGGTTGCAAGTTCAATCCCCATTCCCACCCCCTTTACCCCCCACCCCCCTGTTGGGTGCGGGCAGGAGGCAACCAACTGATGGTCTCTAACACACTGGTTTCTCTCTCTTCCCCTCCCCCATCCTTTCCACTCTCTCTAAAAATCAGTGGAAAACATGCTCTCACTCTTTGGGTGAGGGCTAAAAAAAGAAGCAATGACTTTGGCACGCAGAATTTTACCTTCCCAGCCTGGTTCTGGCCCACACGAGGGGGTATCCACGTACTGACCTCAAAAGACCCAGTCACTGCCATGGGCTGAGCTAGAAAGGGCACTTCTGCCCAACCTGCCTGCCAGCTCCCTCCGGGAAGCCCCTGCCACCTCCCTCTGGGAAGCCCCTGCCAGCTCCCTCTGGAAGCCCCTGCCCAGAGATGCAGGGAGGCCAGTCCCCTCGGTGGGAGCAGCTGCAGGCTACTCCTGGCTGCTCCTGGCCTCAAGGTGCTCCTTCTCGTCTCTTTCAGGTAAACTGGACACGGAGACAGAGAAGAATGACAAGGTCCACCTCTCCCACGTGGTGAGTCAGGAAGCAGGCCAAGGCCGCGCTGGGACCCTCAGGGCTGGAAGTTAGGACTCCAGGCTCCGCCTCCGCATCTCCCTACCTGGTCCTCCGTGGCTGACCTCGAGGCAGGGATAGCTTCCTGCCACCAGGGCGTCTCTGAGCCCCAAGACCAGCCCTTTAGGCTGTGAGCTGACAGCCTTCCTCCTCGCCGAGGGCCGGGCCCAGCGCCCTCCTCGCAACCCCTTTTCCAATCAGAGGCGCTCAGCGCTGGATCCGGAGTGGGATCATCTAGGCCAGCCCTCCTCCGAGCTGGGTGCGCACCCTCTGTCAGAGCCCCTGAGGGTGGGGGTGGGGCAGATGGTGTCAGGAATATCCTCTCCCAACTGGGCCTCCTGTGGATTCTGACGCACACACCGGAGTATGACAGCTACAGGCTCTGGTCTGCTTGTGCCAAAGACGAAACGGAGGCCCAGAGAGGGCAAACATCCTGCCCCAGGTCACACAGCAAGTGGTGGTCCACACAGAGCCCTGGACCCAGATTTCTCACCTCCCGTCTCTCCTCTCTTCAGAACGCCCTCCTGTGCTCCCTGAGCGTTTCCTTGGCTCTGAGACGCAGCCTGAAGGTGGTGCTCCGGGAACCCAGGGGAGGAAGGAGTGGGGGTGGGTAGCTTGCCCACCTCCCTGTTGAGGGGACCCTGCCCTGGCCCTGCCCTGCCCACCTGAGGAGAGGTCGGCAGCATCACGGGTTCAGGAAACCGAAGCCCCACCTGCCTCAGCCATCCCTCCTCCCTCCGCTGTTTACAGAGATGCCTCCACTCGGATTTCCTAAACTCGGGGGCCAGGAAAGGGGCTACTCCGACTTCTTTCCTGGCGCCAGCCAAGACAAAGCCTCAGGCCCGGTCCCTCTGGGGAGGGGCTGGGCGGGGGCGGGAGTGGGGTCCTGGGCGTGGCTCAGGAAGCAGCTGTTGTTGTCTCAGGAAACTGGACAAGGCTAAAGGTGGCGGGCAGGAGTGAGAGAAAGGTCAAGGAGATGGACAGGGGCTGCCACGGGCTGTTCCTCTGGGGCTCGCCCCTCCCCAATTCCCCCCCCCCCCCCCCCGGGGAGGCGCTGGGGCAGGAGAGAGGACCTCTGGCAGCTGAGGGAGCGCCTGCCCCAGGCCTGGGAGGGCTGCCCCGCTGCTTCCTGCCCCTGCCCCTGCCCCTGCTCCTGCCCCTGTGGGAGGGGCTCTGGGCGGCCAGCAGAGGAGCTGGGGAGGGGGCTTTGTTAAGAGGAGGACGGAACAGGTGTCCCCGGAGGGTCGGAGGCCAGATCCTGTGAACGGGACCAGCTGGAAACGTCCGCTTTTCTTTGGCTTCTGTCGCTCTGAGCGGGTCTGGAGGTGGGGGTGAAGGACTGGCGGTTTGCCTCAGTGCTCAGAGCGTCAGCCAGAGGACCGAAGGGTCTCAGTTTTGCAGTCAACGTGTCTCTCTCACATGGATGTTTCTCTCTTTCCCTGTGTCTCCCCCTCTGTCCCCGTCTCTCTCTGAGAATCAGTGGGAAAAATATCCTTGGTCCTCAGGTTGGGATGCCAGGCCCGTCCACTTCCTGCTCCCAGGTCCTTACATCATCCAGGCAGGGCACAGGCTGGGGGTGGCCAAGGCCCCTGGCCCAGTCTCTCCGGGCACAGCTGTCCTGAGGGCCCGGCCAGGCGGCTCCTGGCCTGATGGGTTGTCTCATCTCACACGCTCCCAGCTGCAGCCTGTCAGAGGGGAGCACCGGGGCCAGGGAGGTCACGTAACTTGCCCGTCTTCCCGTGAACATGTATATGTTAGGGAGGTCCCAGTCCCGCTGCACCACCCGCCTCTCCTCCCTGGGCCTCGGTTTCCCCATCTGACCTAGGAGGGGTTCCTCAGACGTACGACCTCTGGAGAATTCTTCCCGCGCTGTTTGCTACTGGGTGCATCTTTGAGATGTCCAGCCCTGCTCTCTCTGAGCCTATTACAGAGAACCTGCGGCCAGAGCTGGAAATGGCAATAATGAAAACAAACTCATCCTGGCAGGAGTCCCGCTGCGGAGTGATAAAACATTGTCAGGAGGCCTCATTACAACCCTGAGGGGGAAATGCTTGTCCCCACTTTACAGCTTGGGAAACGGAGTCTTGGGGAGGATCGGTGGCTCGGCCACGTCCCCCTGAGACCCAGGCAATGGGATCAGGGACCGACCTCACGGCCACGTCCTCCCCGTGCCCACCCCGCCGGCGTTTCCCTTCCCAGACCGGCCCTGCTGCCAAGAATGGGCTGTTCTGACCGAGTCTCTCTCTGTTCCAGAGCCGCCTGGTCCCGGAGTACACGGTGGTCAACCTCTCGGCCCCCATCGGGCCCCCAGCGGGCCCCCAGCCCCCCTCCGCCAGCCCCTCCGCGGAGATCCCGGCCATCCGGCGCCCAGGCCAGGTGTGGACACGGGCACCCGGCGGCTAAGGCCACCTCTCCTGGCCCCGCGCTGACCGTGCATTGCTCCCCAAACTCTGCTCCCCACCCCCCTACCCCGTCCTAACCCCAGGCCTCGGCCGTTCCACGTGGACCCAGAGCTCTTGACCTTACTTCCTTTCCCGTCCCGGAAATTCTTGGCTGGCTTGGGGGGAATCACAGCTTAAACCAGCGGCCGCCAACCTCTCAGCCCTCAGGGGCCACCGGTTGGCGACCATTGGCTTAGAGAGCTCGGGGCTGGCAGGATTCCAACGTCTAAAGCCAGAGCCGGGCCTGGGCTCCCTGCGGGGGGAGAGATGGGGGTAGAAGGAGGCCAGAGGGGAGGGGCGGTGAGTCAAGCCTGGGGATTCTGGGGAGGAGTTGCTCGTTCCTGTGCCCTCAGATGGACGGACAGAGGCCTGGAGCTGGGGAGAGGCTCTGGGGTAGACCAGCGGCTGCACAGAGCCTGGGCTCTGCTTCCAACCCCGCTGCTGTCTTTCCTTCCAGACTCCGGAGGAAGAGGAGGCCTCTCCCCAGGACCCGCCGGGGGCGGCGAACCCAGGGCCTCCCTTTCATGTGTCCGAGGAGGAGCTCAGATCCTCCGTGTTCATCCCCGTCTAGCCGCCGAGCGCCCTCCGGGCCAGCCTGCCGCCCGCCGAGCTCGGAGCGGCTGGATCTGCGCTCCTTCCGCTGAGCTTCGGGCCACGGCCTCCGCGTCCGCCCGCCGGGTGCCAGGCCTCCGCAGGCTCCTGGCTCCCCTGGACGCCCAGCCCGACATGGACGCCCATGTCAGCCTGCACCGTGGCCTCGCGGTTCCAGCGAGCCCGGGACCTCCCAGCACGTTCACGTCCCCGGGCCCTCGCCAGGGCCAGGCGGGGCGCGGAAGACTGGCCTGGGTGCACCTGCTGCCGGCAACCCCCGGGGCCTGGACCCAGCAGCCGGCTTCCCTCCCCCGCTCCAGGCCCACCGGCTCCTCCCTTCCTTCCATCCCCAGAGGCAGCACCGCTTTCTCCTGCAGAAGCTGGAGGGGAGGAGGGAGCCTGTGGCTGGGTTGGACCAGTTCTGATTTCTCCAAGTGCAGCTGGGAACCACTGCGTCCCAGGCCTCAGGAAGCTGCTTAACAAAGTGATTCCTGGGCTCTATCACCTCCTTCCGAACCTGCCCTGGCGCTGGGCCCAGGACTCGGGGTGATTTAAGGTGGAGAACCCCTGGGAACCCTGAACTCTCTGTCCTTCCAGCTTAGGACTTACATTTGGAATGTGGGGTCTTCCGCCTGCCCCATAGGGATGCTCTGCCCACCAGGACCCAGCTGGAGGCTGTCCTGGGCCTGCCTGAGGCCAGCCCAGGGCAGGTACACACGAGGAGGCACCCAGCCAGGCATGCACTCCAGGCTTTGGGAGAAGGATGGAGAAAAGCCTGGCTTCTTCCTTCTTTTTCTTTCTTCTTCTTCTTCTTTTTTTTTTTTTTACAGTGAAATTGGGTTAGGGGCGGGGTTGAGAGGGGATAGCTTGCCCGGTGTACAAAACTTGGAGGGAAAAGAAGAAAATAGAAGAGAAAAAGTCATTAATCTTCTCACCACTACCCAGAGACCCTCATTACTGCATTTCATTGTATTTCCTTCCAGTCTTTTTTTTTTCTCAGCATCATTTGCTGGTGTTCTTTTGCAAATTATTTTGCCTATACAACTTCATATCCTGCTTTCCCCCACTCAACTCTTAGAGCAAATAAGCATTTCTCCATGTTTTTACAAACCTTTTTATAAATAAAGTCTTTATCAGCTGTGTCAAAGTTTGTCATATCAGTGTGCTTGAATTTCATTGTTCTCTTTCCCTAGATAACGATTTCCCACGTTTGCTCTGCACAAGGCTTTATCTGCGCGTGGAGGTTTCTGGAAGACGGGTTTGCGAATGTGAAAGTGCCGGGTCATGGGGTATAAATATTTCTGAAGTTGCTAATACTTATTGCTACACAGCTGGCAAAAGAACAATTCTGCGATGTTCTAAATTAAATCACAGCAGGCAAGAGAGCGAGCGAAGGAGACAGGAACAACTCACCGGTGAATGATTGCAGTGGTGAGTTAATTAACCAGTTCGTAGCTGTGGGCCAGCTGACGAAAGACTGCTGACCTCCCTGAATGTTTCTGGAGCTGAGTCAACCTCCGGGCATTGGCCTGCTGACCCCAGCCATCCCCGCATCCTGCGCGCGGATGGACGTTCTGGACCGCTGCCTGAAACCAATCAGAGCAGTGGACGGTCCTTCCTTCCCCAGCCTGGGCTCCTATCGCCGAACTGTCCCCGCTTCCCCTTATCGCAGCCCCTTCTGCAGCCGATGCAAATTCCGTCCAAACAAATGGCATCCTCCTTCCCCAAAACAAAACAGGAAAACGCACGTGGTCTCGGGGACGGGGGACACGTGGCCTCCCCACCGAATCCTGCTGTTGGCGGCTTAGACCTCATGCTGGGGGCCTGGTCCTCCTCTGGCCCAGCAAACCCTTTCTTTTCAAAAAGGCGTTCAGCAGGTTGGTTGGTCGGGGGGGATCCGCCGCCATGGACCCCGGGGCCTCTGCCTTGGCTCTGCGCTCCCCCGTGGCCTCTGCCACGGCTCTGCGCTCCCCCGTGGCTGTGGGTCTCAGCAGGGCCACGAGGGGACAAAGCTGTGAGCGGCCGCCGCAGGCGCCTCACCAGCCACCCACGATCCTGCAGGCCCCGGTCTCAAAGGTGCGTGGCTCTGCCCCCTCTGAGCGGTGCACTTAGAGCCGCTCCGGATCTCTGAGGACAAGAGGGCCCCGCAGATTATCCAGAAAAGGATGAGGACCCCATCCACGCCAAGAGGAAGAGAGAGGCGCTGAGCAATGTCTCTGCAGCCACGAGGAAGGCAGTAGCCAAGGACGGAGCCCCATCCCCTGCCTGTAATAAAACCTGTTCAGGGAAAGAAAAAAGAAAAGAAAAAAAAAAGGTATGCAGCCACGGGAGTTAGGTTCTTTGCGGCGGGTTAACACAGCTTTCTGAAATGGCAGGACCAGTTTCACTCCCTCCGGGACCTCACCATCCGCATCTCTCACAGCCTCTACCGGTCCCTGTGGGTGTGGCCGGAGAATGGCCCCTAACCTGGCCTGCATGCGGAGCCTCGCAGGCAGTCCAGCCTGGAGTGATCTTTTATGTCGTCTATAACTTTGGCTAGATACAGCCCTAGGACTTATAAGGTTTGTGTAATGTGCCTCTTGTCATTTGCTCAAAGTTTCCCCAAAAGATCAAGCTGCCACCAGCTAAAATTCCTCCGTCACAACCGCAATCACTGCTGGTGACTGCCATGAGGCCCGGGCAGCCAAATAAGCCCTCTCAGATGGTGGGTAAAGAAAACATGACTTTATTTCAGGAAAAGAGGGCGAGGGATGGGGACATCCAACGAGAAGGGCTACGCAGCACTGAGCCAAAGGGTGCTGGGTCCACGATGGCCACAAAAGTGTGCCTAGGACAGTGAAACGAGGGAGGGCACAGAAGAAGCGACAGGAGAGCCGAGGCGGGGCGGCTCCGGCTCACGGAGAAGTCGGGGAAGAGGGGGCCTTGGAGACGGGTTCGGGGGCGAGCCCAGGATGAGCTGCCGCTGCCCATTGCTCCCCCGGTTGTAAGTGTCATGGGGTCCCTTAGGGCAGCGGTCGCCAACACGTGGTTCGCAGACCACTGGTGGTCCGTGAGGTCTGAAAGGCTGGCAACTGCTGCCTTAGAGGTTAGAGGGTTAGGGGCTATGTCCCTGTTGGGGAAGGAGAAGGAAGGGAATGGCACGGGTATGCAATTTGGGTCCTTTGTCCTGAGCATATTTCTCTTCTCTCTCTCTCTCTCTCTCTCTCTCTCTCTCTCTCTCTCTCTCTCTGCTGGAAATCTTAGGGCAGGTCTCCAAAGAATATTCACCAGCTTTCCAGCTGTGCTCTGTCAGGGTCATGGTCTCCACTGATAGGTCAGTGTTGGGGCAGAGGATCATTAGTCAGTGCAGCTGGTCCTAAGGCAGCCAACGTGTCACGTGTCCAGTTTTGCTGCTTTTCTGGACCTGGAGCTGACATACTGAGGCCTAGACGTTATCTTTCAGGAGCAAAAGGTCAGAGGGTCTAAACCACGAGACTAGCGATATGCTAGGGGAGGATGGGTCACCCTGGGACAAGGTTCTTGTTTTTTTCAGTTTGCCCTTTGCCGGCATCAGAGCTCTCCGCCCCGAGTTTCCGTGCCTGGCCCATCGTCCTTGCTCTGCTCGTGTCTGATTAACGCCAGCACTGCTGGCCAGGACCAAGCCCAGGCTGCTCTGCAGGACCAGGGGGTGAACCAGCGGAAGCGGCTGGAAGGACCCCCATGGCCTCCTCATGAACGTTCCTCACTGTGCTCTCATTGTACCCAGAGGTGCTTCAGGGCACCTGTGAGCTAAGAGTGAGGTGCTCTTCACCTACGACTCTTTGAAAATATGTCAGGCACCAGCACTGGCCGCTGGGAGGGGTGCCACGGTGATCCGAGTGGGGCCCGTAAGCCTGGCGCAAAAGCAGCAGATCTGCCCATCTTGATGAGACCACGTGGGTTTAACAATCTATACCCACCTCACCCCCCAAAAAAAAATAAAAAATAAAAATAAAAAAGCTTGCCGAGGCCCAGGGAAGGAGAGGGACCTGCTGAGACCGCACAGCTCATTCTCGGGGATGCTGAGTGGATCAGCCATGGAGTCCCAGGCCCCTGGCCGGGAGGATGCTGGAACCACCGTTTAGAAAGAGCATCCTGGGGGATGTGGAGTGCGGAATGGCGGGACAGGGAATTTCAGAAGTCATCACAGAACACAAGTCATGTCCCTCAGCATCCATTCCAGAACCATCTGTGCTCTCTTCCCTGCTTTCGCCCTCTCCAGAAGCCATCCGCCGACCCCAACCAAAGACAAACAGCCCATGCCCTAGCCCCGTGGTCCGCAAACTCATTCGTCACCAGAGCCAAATATCAATAGGACAACGATTGAAATTTCTTTTGAGAGCCACGGTTTTTAAACTTAAACTTCTTCTAATGCCACTTCTTCTAAATAGGCTCGCCCAGGCTGTGGTAATTTGTGGAAGAGCCACACTCAAGGGGCCAAAGAGCCCCTCTCGAGCCGCAGTTTGCTGACCATGGCCCTCGCCGGTTTGGCTCAGTGTGTAGAGCATGTGGGTTAATGGGTCTCAGATTCTATTCTGGCCAAGGGCACATGCCCAGGTTGCAGGCTCAATCAGCCGATCAATGATTCTCTCTCATCATTGATGTTTCTATCTCTCTCTCCCTCTCCTTTCCTCTCTGAAATCAATAAAAATAAATAAATAAGTAAATAAATAAAGACAAACAGCCCAGATGCCTTTTTTTTTTTTTTCACATTTAATCAACGAAAAAGAAAGAAAACCAATCAGAAAGAAAGCTCAGGAACTGGGGGCTGAGGGAGCGGGGGTTGGGGGGAGGGGGTAAATGGGTTCAGACTTAGTGTGGACTGTGGGGGCAGGGCCTCATGATCCTGAGGTCCCTCAGATACAAGCGTCCACGGGAGAGGAGGGAGGATGGAGTCAGAGCAAACTAGGTGGGCGCACACCTGCTCCAGGGAGTGGGGCTTACACAGGGAGGTAGCACGCTGTTCGGAGAGGGACGGACAGGAGAGGGGCCGAGCCCTGCCCCCGGGAGTCACTAGAGGTGAGGGTGCTGGAGAGCATCAACACTGGAGAGTCGCCCCAACGTGCCACCTGCCAACTCCCCAGCAATGCGCCCAGCTCTCCTGACCCCATCTTTTGGTCAGAGGTTAACCAAGGACCTGGCAAAGGACACCCCATTTCCCTCTCACTCCCAGTCCCCCTGGGCTGAGGGGGAGGGAGATGGAAGAGTTGAATTCAGGATAAAAAGAAGGCTGACGAAAGGGAAAAGAGGAGTATAAAGATGACTGCATAGTGGATGCAGAGCTATGCAAATGAGATGGGAGCAGGCTTGACCTCAGCATCTCATTTGCACACCTTATGCAAATGCAATGAGATCCCTAATGTAATAAATATATTTCTAACTTTGTAATAAATATTCTGTTTCTTCTCCCTCCCCTTCCCCAGGAAACGGGCACACAGTGGTTCAGGGGCCAGCTCGGGCTGACGCTGCAGCGAACACTGACTGACATTCAGAAGGAGCGGGGAGCACGGGGGGTTGGGGGGGTCCCCGGGCAAGGACAGGCTCACCCCAGGAAGGACCGCAGAGAAGGATGAGGGATGAGATGCCTGGGGAAGTTGAGGACAGCATTCTTTTCTCAAAAGGCATTCTCACCTTGGCTAGTATGACTCAGTTGGCTGGAGCATCGACTCGTACACCAAAAGGTGTGGGTTCGATTCCCGGTCAGGGCACACACCCAGGTTGCCGGTTCACTCACCAGTTGCGGCACATGGGAAGACGACCAATCGATGCTTCTCTCTCTCTCTCTCTCTCTCTCTCTCTCTCTCGCTCTCGCTCTCGCTCTCGCTCTCTCTCCCTTCCTTTCTCTAAAAAAAAAAGGGGGGGGGGAGGAAGTCTCCTATTTTACACAATTGCCCTCACCAAGAACAGGAGAGTGGCATTCAGGGTCAGGGGACAATAAAAGAGCTAGAGGAAGACATCCGGGCGGGTAGGTTCTAGAATCTAGGGTAGGTGTCTCCTAAGACATGGGAGCTGATGGGAAACCCTGAAACGGGGCCCCAAGGAGTGACCTCCAAAAGCCAAGCCCGACACACACGTGCCGGGGGCGGAAACCCAGACCAGGTGTGTCGCATGTGGACGGACACCTCACAGAAACAGTCTGGACGCCAGCCCCTGGCACTGGGCGGTGAGGAGCCGGTCAGAACACAATACTCACGGCCCAGGGCTCACAGCTCCCCTCCGCATCCTCCCTGAGCCCCCCATCAGTCCTGACACGAGGGCCTGGCCAGAGCCAAGACCCCGATGGACAATGGTCGGGAACAGGGAGCCCCAGTGTCCACCACGGGCCACGGGCAGCATGGAGCTCTTCGGTCAGTAGCAGCAGGCTCCTAGGGTCAGGGCTCGGCCTCCCACGCCCCCTGACCTGGGCAGAGCCTGCTGCCCCTGCCGGCCTGGCCCTGCCGAGGGCAGCGCTGCCCTGCCGGCCTGCCGGGCGCATGGGGGAAGTCTGCGGAGAGACTTCGGCAGTGAAAAGCTGTGGACGAGGAACTACAGGGCAGTGTCCGTGCAGGGGCCTCTGCCTCGTTCCAGGGAGCGGAGAACCACACTGCTCCCAGCGGTGACACCTGGCTCCTGCTTTGGCTCCTGCAGCCTTCGGGATGGCACCAGGGTGGCCCCACTGCCCAGGCCCGCCTGGCTGTCCCGGGGGGGCTTCCCCTCCCCTGGCCACAGGGGAAAAACCTAAGGCCTGCTCCTAGGACAGAGGGATAGGGGGGGAGCTCGGGAGAAGGGTGAGGTGGCCAGTCCAGAGGAGAGAAGCTGACTGCAGAGCAGTGGCAGGGGCCGTGCACCTCCTGACCACGTGGTCCCTAAGCAGCTCTCCCCACCTCTGGTCTGAGCCCCGGAAGGTGACTCTGACTCAGTCCCGGGCACCGTGTGGCCCTCCAGGAGGAACATCTGGCGGCCAATGGGCATCAGGAGGGGGCAGCACCTGGGCACAGAGGTGCCCCACGAACACCCACCTCCCTGGCAGTGCGTGCCTCCGTGCCGAAGCCAGACTCGGGGCCTGCGAGGAGCCGCTCCCCGGGAGCCAGATCCGGGGGCCGGAGCGAAGGACCGTGGCTGAGGGGCATGGTTGGGGAGGGGATGGGTCCGGGTGTCTGGGTCGCAGCCCGGAGGGGACAAGGTCCAGCCTGGCAGGCTCAGTACACCCAGCTGACGGGCACCCACTGGGGCTCCGTCCGCAGCTTCTCCATGGCGGCCTGCAGCTCGCGGAAGGTCCTCTCCAGGTTGCAGTTGACCAGGCTGAGGTCGAAGTAGTGCCCGTAGCCCCTCTGGATGCGGCTGCTCTCCTCCACGGTCCGCCTCAGGTCCGCCTCCTGCCAACACAGGGGGAGTCCCCCGCTGGTCAGTGTCCCCCGCTCTCCCCCATCGTCCCCCATCTACAGCCTGCCTGCCCCATGGAGACCCCGCCCCAGAGGCCAGCCGTGGTGGGTGCAGACTCCCTGGCCAGGAGCCCCTCCCTACGTGTCCCAAGGTGCTCTCCTGCAACCAGGGACAGACAGACAGGTAAAAGGGAGAAAGGAAATAGCCCCTAGTAAGAGCCAAACATGGCACTAACATCTCTGCAACTCGCAGAATTTCCACTCCTGGCTCTTGCCCCCCAAAGGCAGGGCTCATCAGTCCCCATTTACAACGGAGAAAACGGAGGCGCCAAGAGTTCACACAGTCAGCAGCCAGTGGCTCCACAGAGCCTGCCTGACTCCAAAGCCAATGCTGCCTCCAGTCTGATCAGGCAGCCCGAGAGGCACTTGTCAGACCTGGTACTGGTGCAACCCCCACCCCAGACCCAGCCCAAGCTGGTCAGGCAGGGGCGGGGGTGAGAAGGGACTTGAACGCTGCCTTAAATAGCGGAGATGGGAGCGCTGGGGCTGGCCCAGCATGTCCCAGCAGCACCAGTCTTCGGTGTTTGTGGCCAGGGTGGCAGGCAGCAGAGAGAAGCCCAGCCCAAACTGCCTCTCCAAGGCCTGAGCAATGCTGATGGGGACCCTGAGAGCGGCAGTACCAGGTATGGCCAGCAGAGGGACTCCTGCGCAAGGAGTTCTACAAACCCTATCCCTCTTGGGGAACGGGATGCTCCATGAGAGGTGGGGCGAAGAGGGGGAGGGGGTGCCCTGGAGCCTGCAATACCTGATTTGAAGCCTCTCCTCCCAGCACTGCCGCCTCCCCAAGGCTAACTCATCCCCCTAGCAGCCCTCCAGCCTGTTTTCCTCCCTCCCGTCAGCCTTTCCCAGAATCCCCCTGCTTCTGCCCACAGAATCCCACCGGCCCTCGGGGCCCCCTTTGGTCAGCACTGTCCCCACAGCGTGGGTGGAGCAGGGAGCCTGGCAGGAGCTCCTGCGCCTCTGGCTAGCTGTGCCCCTGACTCCACGGGAATCCAGGCACTTCCTTCCCCACTCGCTCAGACTTCCGCTCCACACTGTGAGGTGGGAACGTCGCGTCCTCCTTCACCGTCCTCCACACCCCTTCTCCTCATCAGCTCTGGCCTGCCCCCTCCCCCTGCAGCTCAGGGCCCCTCACCGTGAGCTGCTTGGTAGACACCCCACTCTCCAGAGCGGCCCGGTTCATGGCCCGAAGGGTCTCGTAGTCGGGGGCCTCGATGAACACGACGTAAGGGACAAACTCGGCTGTTCTCAGCACCTTCACCGCCTGCAGAGAGAAGGGAACCTGGGGGGTGGTGGGGCTGGAGACGGGTCCCTGGGAATGAGTGAGACATCAGTCCTGGAGGAGCATGTTAGAGGACCAGCAGCTGGGGAAGGGGTAACTGAGGAGACAGAGGAGTAGGGAAGCTTGGAGGCCGAGAGAGAGCGGGTAAGGGGGCTTGGTCCCTAGCAGCAGTTGAGGGGGGCTTGGGAGATAAGTGCCGGGAATACAGGGAGGGGCGCGGGGGAATCAGAGTCCCCAGGGGGGATCCTGGGCAGACGGGGGGGAAAAGCAGGCCAGCCGTACCTGGGGGTTGACGTCCAGCACGCACACCTTGCCGGCGGCCACTACGCCCCGGATGGAGTCGATCCGCGTGCCGTACAGGTTGCCCTCGTACTCGCCGTGTTCCAGGTAGCGCCCGGCACGGATGTCAGCCTCCATCTCCGCGCGGGACACAAAGCTGTAGCCCTGGCCTTCCCGCTCAGAGTCTTTGGGTCGCCTGGATGTGTCTGCAGGGAGGCGGGACCGAGCAGGCACCGCCTCAGACACGCACACGCGTGTGCTGCTGCCTCCCACACACCGCGCCCTCCCTCGCCCTCGCCGCTGGCGCACACACACACACACACACACACACAGACTCTTTAGACATCCATATTGAGAGAAGCCAGCCCGGGGCTCACAGCGGGGGAGCAGAGGCCCCGAGAAGACCATGTGGAACCGTAAAGCAAGGCCAGCTGGCCAGGCTCTTGCCCCCCCCAAAAGCAGGAGCTTTCACCCCAACTGATTCTGTCACCGGGAGGCCCCGCCTTCCATGAGGCCACGCACGGCTCATGTCCCCGTTTCACATCAGGGCCCCGCTGGGCTGTTAGCAAGTGAAACGTGAGAAAAGGCAAGGCTAGTCCAGCCCATCTGGCCACAGGCCCAAGGGACAGCTCCCCCAAACACCCCAGCCTGCAGTTCCCCCACCTGCCCCTAGAGGGCGCGCGCTCCACACCTCACACCCAAAGCGCTACTCAACGTGGTGCCCATGCATTTGCCCATTCCGCGCGCCCGTCCTGGCCTCGGGGGTGCACTCCCACTTCCGACCCCCAGCCAGCAGGCCCCGCTCCCACTCACAGGGCACCGTGGTGCCGTAGCGGTCCGGGTCCCACATGATGAGCTTGTTCTTGAGGCTGCGCCGCCCCACGCCCTGAGCCCCGATCAGCACCAGGGTTTTCCGGCGGAAAGGCGGCATGCGGGCCACCTCCTCGTAGATGAGCAGCTCGTGGCGGTCAAACTCTGCGCACAGGGAGGTGGCGCTGCTCACCGGGCAGAGAGGGCGGGGAGGGGCTCTCAGGGGCCAGGGGCAGCAGGAAGGAACTGGGCAGGGTCGAGGGACAGGCCTGGCAGCGTCAGAGCCAGGGGAGCGTACCCACAAGGCATAGGAGGGGGCAGAAAGGGGAGGTGCCATGTGCGAGGAGGACGGGGGAGGGCGCCCACAATACCCACCTGCATTCTTGGTGGTCAGATACATCATTCGTTTCTTTTTCTTCCCTGAAAGGCTGCCGCAGAGGGTCCCTGGCCGCAGAGAGAGGGGTGAGTGAGGCCGGGCCGGGGTGCAGGCAGGTCCCAGAGGAGGACCAGGGGCTAATACCTGAGTTGGGCGTCAGCTCCAGATCCCGTTTGACGAAGGCTTTGCGCTTCTCCTCCAGCAGCTGGCTGGGGATGAGCCCGGCGCTGCCTCCTTCCACGTGGCAGGCCTACAACGGACAGGGGCACGGCGCTGCCTGGGTGAGGGGGCACCTCCCACACCCTCCCCGACCCCCTCACCACACCCGGAGAGGCCGCGCGGGCACCCGAGGCTCGCCTGCCACCAGTTGGCGTCGTCCTGGTTGACGATCTGGAGCAGGTCCCCGGCCCTGAAGCGCAGGCCGGCCTCCTTGCAGGGGATGAGGCTGTCGTGGGCGGGGTCGTAGTCGAAGTGGCATTTCACGAACACCTGGCCCGGGTCAGGGAGGGGTCAGGGGAAGAAGCAGGGAGGCTGGAGGGGATGGGCCCTCGCCCATCCCCCCCCCCACCGTCCCCAACCTCTCATGGGGGATGGGAGGGGTCCAAGAGTCCACCCTCTTCCCCCGCTTCCCTCACACAGATGAGAGAGGCCCTGGTACTGCCCCTTTAACAAAGGCGTGAGGCCCCCAGGCCCGCCTGGCCTGCCTCCCTGGTACCAGCCTCCCTCTGCGTTGTCGTGGAGAACAAAAGGCCTCAATCAGAAGGATGGGAGATCCGCTTGGGCCTGGGGCCCGGGCCCCACCTTCCGAGGAGGAGGAGGAGGCAGGATCCCTCCATCCTCTCACCTCTGCCCCTGGGAGGCAGGGGCTGTGGCAGGCCGCTACAGGGCCAACAGGGGAAGCGGGCAAAGCAGCCAGACCTCCACAACCCACCCACAGAGAGGCGGCGGGATAGGGCACCTGGCAGCCCGACTCTGCGTGCCCACACGGACACACGGGCACGCAGACAGCTGCACACCGGGCACGCACTTGTACACTTGGGCACCGCGGGCCTTGAATGCACGCACACCCCTCGCACGTGCACGTGAGCACCCAAGACGAGGGCAGGTGCCTGTGGGTGTCTGGGTCGCTGGCCTCCCCAGCCGCAGATCACGCCCCCTAGCTTGCAGCGTTGTCCCCCCCCCCAAGGCCTGTGACCTGATAGGGAGGTTCGGCTCCCCTTGGGGCCTCGCGCTGGACGGCACCTCGGTGGAGGGGCTCACCTGGCGGGGCAGGTGGGGCTCCTGGTAGCTGGGCAGGATCTTGAGGATGACGCTGCCGCTGGCGCTGCGCAGGAGCTCCTGCAGCGCCCGGGGGTCGCTGCCCACCGGCTGCCCGTTCACCTCCTTGATGATGTCGCCCACGTGCAGCAGGCCTTGCTGGGCCACCATGCCCCCGTGCAGGATGCGTGCGATCACCAGCTCGCCCCCCTCCACGCGGAATGTCACGCCCTGAGGGACGGAGCGTGGGTGTGATGAGCCCCAACTGCCCATGTCAGAATCTCCTGATGGAGACTAGAAGATTCCAGGACCCCCGCTTAGATGTCCAGGACCCCCATTTCCATCCCCGCCCTCCCACATCACCCTCACAGACTCCTCTTCCATCCTCCGCCCAAACGCTTCCCTTACAGGAGCCCTAACGGGGCAGAACGAAGAGGGGTCTGGCACATGTACGTATGCAGCCCACATGCAGTCTGCGACCCCCTGGGTCTGCGTGGGCAGGTCCTTGGGCAGAGCTGATGCTGCCTCATTTCAGCCCTCTCCAGGCTGGGCTGGACCCCTGCTGGTGCTCTCAGTGCCCCCACCCGGACCCACAGCGGGCCCCGCCCGGCTCCCTCACCAGGTGCTCTCCAGCGGTCTTGCGGATGCCCACCATGCGCACAGCGTCGGGGGGCACCGGCTGGTTGCTGAACGTGGGGTCCAGGCCGGGACTGGGGGGCGGCGTCTCATAGGTCTTTGAGGCAACAGAGTCGTGGGTCTCCAGGAGGGACTGGGGAGGTGGTGGGGAGAGACGGGACCATGGGCCAGGGCCCTGCAGCCCCTTCCCGTCCCACCTCCCGCTCCCTGCCGGCGCCTCCCCCCCCCCCCCGCCATGGCCCCCCCAGCCGCACCCCCGCCGCGCGGGAGGGGACCTGGAAGTGCGGCTCCTGGAGGATGCGGGCCAGCTCGGCGGCTGTGCTGCTCTGCTCCGCCAGCTGCGCCAGGTCCCGCAGGATCTCCTGCACCAGCTCCAGGTTGTTGTCCCGAACGGCCTCCAGCTTCGTCTCCTCCAGCCTCTCGTGGGCCTGGGCGTGACGGTGGAACAGGTCAGACTGATGCTTCCCCAAGAACCCGGGTCCCAAACCGACTCCCCAGGCCTCTCCTCATCCCCAAATCCTGACTTTAGACCCTTACATACAAGGTAGAACACTATAGACACTCTTTGATCCCTTGGGGGTTTTGTTCAGTTGGTTTGGTTTGTGTTTTTAACTTAATATGCTCTGGAAATCACTCTATGTGGAGATTTTCCATTATTATTATTATTTTTTTAATTACTTCACTTACTTATTGTATGTTTGGAGTATCGTAATTTATACAATCAGCTCCCCAGGTATTTGGGTTGTTCCAATGTTTTACTGTTCTATATAACAGCGGTCACCACCAGTGGCCCACGAGCCACCACTGGTCTGTGAGGTCCAAAAGGTTGGCAACTGCTGCTACATACCCTGTTTCCCCAAAAATAAGACAGTGTCTTATATTAATTTTTGCTCCCAAAGATGCTCTAGGGCTTATTTTCAGGGGATGTCTTATTTTTCCATGAAGAAGAATACGGTACACATTAATTGTTAAATGAAAATAAAGGAAATTTATTACCTGTATACCTTACGGTAGTACGGAAGTTGTCAACACAAACCAGACAAACTGTGAATCCTACAGTATCGAGAATTTACTCATTTATTCAATGACAATCATGTCATCATCTTCTGGAACATCATCATAACAATCCAATTCCTGAATTTCCTGGTGAATTTCTGGAGACTCCATTTCTTTCAGAATCAGTGGACCAAATCTCTTATGTTTAGCCTAGGGGGGGCCTTATTTTCGGGGGGATGCCTTATATTTTACTCAGGAGGAAACCTGTAAGTAGGTCTTATTTTCAGTGGATGTCTTATTTTCGGGGAAACACGGTAATAAAAGGCTAATATGCAAATGGACAGAATGGTGGAATGACCAGCCACTATGATGCACACTGACCACTAGGGGGCAGACGCTTGACTCAGGAGCTGCCCCATGGTGGTCAGTACCCCCCACAGGGGGAGTACTACTCAGCCAGAAGCAGGGCTCGGGGCTGGCGAGTGCAGCGGTGGTGGCAGGAGCCTCTCCCACCTGAGGCAGCACTAAGGAGCAGCGAGCCCAGCGCCTGGCTGAGCGGCACTCCCCTGGGGGAGCAGGCCTAAGCGGGCAGTCAGACATCCTCCGAGGGGTTCCCGACTGCGAGAGGGCACCGGCCAGGCTAAGAGAACCCTCCTCCTCCTCCCAGTGCATGAATGTCATGCTCCAGGCCTCTATGACAAAGCTACAGTGACTAAGGCTGGCATAGCTGTTCTAACTCTGGAGAAGCTCTTCCGTGTAAATGCCTAGCCGCCTTGCTGGGTCAAGCAGTAAGTACACACGTGGTCCTGACAAACTCCCCTTTATGAGGCTTGGGCTGCTTTGTCCTCCCTCAGGCACTGGCTGAGAGACTTTCCGAAGATTGTCACCAGAGTGCTAACGATAGAGCCTGCACTGGAACCCAGAGATGCCAGCTCCTGCCCCAGAACCATAAGCCAACTGCCGATTCTTTGAAAGTTATTCCGTCCTCTCTCCCACTCCAATCAACCTCTCTGATGTTGGCAGAAGACCCTTAGGGTCATAATTAAGAGTTCAATAACTGAAAGAAGTCCCAGAGACTGGGGTGCCAGAAAGAAACATCACTCACTCTTCAAGCTGGATGTGACCATGTGATTTGCTTTGGCCAATGGGACGTTAGCAAATGTGATATGAGCAGAAGCTTGCAGAGTGCTTGGGATTTGAAGCTTGTCCTCGTTTGCTGCTGAGTCCACCATATGAAGAAACCGGGGCCACCCTCCCAGAGGATGGGAGGCCTTGCCATCCCAGCTGCCACAGCCTTCCCAGCTGACCAGGCAGACATTGAGGCCATCTTAGAGCACCCAACCCCAACTCAGCAAGCCCATACCAGAAAAGCCACCAGCTGATGCACACAATCATGAGAAACAGGGCACTATGCATTGGGGCTATTTGTTACGCGGCAAAGGCTAACTGATACACGAGGCTCCTCGCCACAGTAGCCTCTGCTTGCTGTGTCTGCTGGTCAGTGACCCCCGTGGACCCTCATTCTTCTAGGGCCATGTCTTGCTTTGCCATCTCTTTCAGCCTGGCCTGACCACAGGAGTAGGGTCCTCCCTGTGAATTCCGGCTAAGTCTACATTATAACAACTCTTCATGATTTAAAAAGCACCTCCACATCCATGACCTCCCCCACCATGCCTCTGACAGGTCAGCATCATTATCCTCACTTTTCAGAACAAATAACTGGAGCTCAGAGACGTTGTCAGGTATATTAACGTCATAGCCAACCAGCAAATCTTCCCACTCCAAACTCTGTTCTTTTTCCTTCACCTCCTGGGGTGGCCTCCCAGCTCGCAGGCGCCCCTCCTGGTAACTGAGTGTCGCCCACATTGGACTCTTCACCTTAGCCTTGCCTGCTGTGGAAACACCTGCTGCTGGCCCCATGTCAGCCCTCCCAGGTGCCAGCCACCTGCCAGCCACCTGCTGTCTGCAGCCAAGCCTCCCGATTTATCACCTTTCTGCCAGGTTTGACTTCCCTCCAGAACCTTTACCTCTCTGGATTTGTCCCTCAGGCCCTGCCCCTCCCTGGTCCCAGCTCTAACTAATCCCTGGTCCCAGCCTGGCCTCTCCCACACTCTCTGCATCCCCAGAGAGAAAAGTCAAGCCCAAGTCCACAAGGGTAAGATAAAAAGGTCAATAGCCACCACATGCAATTCCACTCGACTCCATTCCAAAGGGTTTCTGGGCCACTTTGCCAGAGCCAAGCTATTTTTAAAAAATATATTGTATTGATTTTTTTACAGAGAGGAAGGGAGAAGGATAGAGAGTTAGAAACATCGATGAGAGAGAAACATCGATCAGCTGCCTCCTGCACACTACCTACTAGGTATATGCCTTCAACCAAGGTACATGCCCTTGACCAGAATCGAACCTGGGACCCCTGACTCAGTAGGCTGACGCTCTATCCACTGAGCCAAACTGGCCAGGGCAGGAGAACCAAGCTTTTACAGCTGGATCTTTGATAAAAGTACTTTGTCTATTAGATTAGAAATGTACTGCTACATACAGAATAATTACTATCGGTAACAAGGAGTAAAAATAGGTCCCACCCTAACCGGGTTGGCTCAGTGGATAGAACGTCGGCCTGTGAACTGAAAGGTCCCAGGTTTGATTCCGGTCAAGGGCATGTACCATGGTTGCAGGCACATTCCCAGTAGGATGTGTGCAGGAGGCAGCTGATTGATGTTTCTAACTCTCTATCCCTCTCCCTTCCTCTCTGTAAAAAATCAATAAAAATATATATTAAAAGAAGAAGGAGGAGGAGGAGGAGGAGGAGGAGGTCCCGTTATCCAAAGGAAGTCACATGGTCAAGCCCGGATTGAAGAGTAGAGACAGCCCTTTGCTGGGAGAAGTGGAGAAGTTGCATTGCACAGGGCCACACTGCAGGAGATGGGAAGGATTTTCCTGAGCTCAGGCAAAAGAAGGGGGTTTATTTACAGCCTGATCTGGCACATGGGCAACCTCTCCATCAGGCTGCACTGGGAGGTCCCAGGAGGAGATGACAGACTTGGGCTCTATCAGGAGAAGAACATGCTGAGTGTTCACTGCCATAGCCCTGGTACATGGTGAGCACACAATCGATCGTATTTGTTGAATAGATGATGGACGATTGAGTGACTGAAGGATGACAGGGCCAGCCAGCCAACAAGCCCATCACTGGAGAGCTGTCAAACAGATGAGACAAAGCCCCGGAGAAGAATGGGACTGAGCAGGGTCATGCTTTGGAGGGGACTGGCTAGAGTCCCTGAGATTCTAACCCTGAGATTCTGTCACACTGAGGGACTCGCCTTAATTCATCGGCAGTCTCACTGTCAAAGCTATTTGATGAGTCTCTCTCACCCTTTCTCTTCCCCTCCCCTTCTCTCCCTGCCTTCCACTCTCTTTGAAAAGCAACGAAAAAGGTATCCTCAAGTGAGGATTAAGAAAAACATCAAAAAATAAAATAAAATAAAAACACATATAAAGGGGAATTTACATCTAAATAGCTATATAGGCAAGCTATGAATTCAGGATTATGACATCATTAACCTCAAGTCAGTCCTGCTCCCCGGCTTTGATGAGTTCCCACTCTAACCCCTTTAGTGATTAGTTGAACCTTTACTTCCAAATTCCTCCTATTTTCCTGCCCGATCCCTGATCCCAAATTCCCAGCAGACGACAGGCCCACCTCCGCTGGAAAGTCTGAGCAATCGCACAGGATTCCCTGCAACTCCCAGCTTCGCCCCAACACAGCACTGGACCGTTCTCGCCTCCCCTCCTCCTCCTCAGGAGAGGGCTCCTTCTTCAGCTGCCCCTCCCCTCACCCATGCCGCTGCTCTGTCGAAGGCAGCCCCAGCCCCACACTTGCCCTCTCAGAATCCAGGGTGCCTTGCTACCCTCCACCCCACACCTTCCATAGCCAACACCAATACTGCCAATTTATTCCTAAATATCTCACCCTCCCCTCCCTCACGCCCTGTTACCAGAGGTCTGGTTCAGAGCCATCCTCCCACCTCAGTCTCTCCAACTCCATGTGGCTGCCAGAGGGATCTCCTAAAATGTCCAAATCCCATCATCAGCCCCTCCCACCCCCCCCACCCCCCGGCTTAAAACATGAAAGACTCCATCCATGTTACTCACAGGACATCACAGGGCAACGTCCAAGCATCCGGCACAGCCCCAGCCCGTGCCCTCCACCACCGGCCAGCATCTCCGAAGCTCACACCCCTCTCCCACCTGAACCTCCAGCCTCACACCAGTCCTCTGTGTACTCACTCCCCACTCTTCTCACCTCTGTTTCAGCTTAAGCTCTTCCCAAGGCCCAGGATACCCTCCCTCCCTCCTCATTCTTCCAGACGCAGCTCCAGTGGCCCTTCCTCCAGGAAGCCTTCCCTGCCCACCCCGGGCTGAGGCAGGCATTTGCCCTTTATGCTCCAAAGTGCCTACTGCACCTGCCCGTCACCGCTATGACCCAGTTGTTTAGTAACTCCCCCGGTTAGTGAGTCTTTTACCCGCCTGAGGCATGGCAGGTGACCACGGAAAATGTCTGCACAAAATGCCCAATGACAGGGACACAGGCAGGATGACCTCTTGGAGATTCCACACAGGCATGCTCCCCGCCCGCCCCCGACCTCCGCCATAGTTCCACAAGCTGGCAGACACCTAACAGCTCCCACATGGGCATGCCCCATGCTCACCGGCCAGGCCCGGCACAGCTCCCCTTTCTGCAGTCACTCAGATATCATCTGGGCATGGATGGTCCTGTACACCCCCCTCCAGGGGCCTCTTGTGCCACGTGCCCCATTCCCAGGGCCCCGTATGTCTAACATCCCATCCCCCGCCGTACCCTCCCCCACCCAGACCCGGTACCCGTGTACCTGCCTCCTGGAGCACTATACCTTGGCCAGCGATCTTACTATGGGGCTTTCCATAATGCCTCGGAGGAAGATCAGGTCCAGTTCTGCGGCCCCCGTGGTGTTGGGGAGGGATCCCAAGTTGTCCAGGACTTGCTGCATGGCTGCGGGGGGAGGGGGAGGCAGTGAGACACACGGGTGCCAGCGAGGCACAAGAGACCAAAACACGCGGCAACAACCCAACCTCCCGCCCCACGGAAGACAGCCCCTCCCAGGAAGGCAGCACTTCCCTCCCTGCCAGGCCCGGGAATGCGGGGTGGGGCGCTAGGGGGGCGTGGCCTTGGCCTGTTCTGCGGTCCGGGTAATGCCAGCCTGGGCAGGTGGGAGGCCCCAGGCAGGAGGAAGTAGACTCCACTCCGATGTGGGAGGAGCGGGGAAAGGGCAGCAGGCGTCAGGTTCCAGGTTCTGCCCCGCAGCAGAGAACCACAGGCTCCGCACTCAAACTCCGAATGGGCTGAAGCCCCGGGACTCAGCCACTGAAGGGCTCCGGAGGGAGAGACAGTGCTTAGATCTTGTTCCTGAGATCAGGCAGCCGTGCAGGAAGCCAGGGCCCACCCGTTATCTAGTGCAAGCCCTGCCACTAATTCAGTGTGATGCTGCATAACTCACTGTTTCCCACTGATCTCAGTCTTTCCCTCCTATAGAACGGGTGGGTGGGGTTAGATGGTGTCTATAAGCCCTTCAGCTTTGATTATATATATATATATATATATATATATATATATATGCCTAATATGCAAAGTGTCCCCTCAGGAGTTCGACCAACCGGGAGTTCGATCGCTCGCTATATGACGTGGGCTGAGCACCAGGGAGTGGCATGGAATGAAGGAAGGCCCCTGGCCGGCTGCCTCTAGGGACCCTACCCATGAATTGTGTTCACTGGGCCTCCAGTGATCTATAATCATCCAGAAATTAATATAGAGCCTAGGAAGCCAAAGCCGAGGCCCAGAACATTGGCAGGAGGTGGGAAAACAGGCC
The DNA here is from genome assembly GCA_963693515.1 of Pipistrellus nathusii. Taxonomy (NCBI): domain Eukaryota; kingdom Metazoa; phylum Chordata; class Mammalia; order Chiroptera; family Vespertilionidae; genus Pipistrellus; species Pipistrellus nathusii. The sequence goes on from OY882873.1 coordinate 35,185,450, forward strand.
TGGGGTGGTTGTGGGCACCCAAGGGCAGAAGTCAGACTAAGTCATCCCCGGGGTCAGCAAACCCTCAGCCTGGGAAGGACACAGCCAAGGACATGCGAACACCTGATGCTGGGCCCCAGCAGTCGCTGAGGACTGAGGTAGGTGCTGCCGTCACCCACCAGCAGAGGAGGGAGCTGCCAGCGGTGGCAGGTCCTGGGGGAGGAAGGGAGAAGCAGAGTGTGCCCAGCTGGGGGCCAGAGATGGGCAGGGGGTATCATTAATCTGCCACCCTGCCACCCACACCTACATCCGCATAACAGCTCCCAAGCCGTGGAGGAGGAAGGGTGGATACAGTCCCTCTTACTGCTCTTGTCAATGCCTCCTCCTCCAGGAAGGAATGGGGATGGGGAGGAGGAGGAGGCGCTGCAACTGGAGCGGGCAGACATGGTTCAGGGGCTCCTGGACTCCCATCCTCTTCCCCCTCCCTCACCCCACCTTTTCCAGAAACAACATCCTGAGACCTGCAAGACGCCTAGTGGGCTCAGAAAGATGGGGCACCCCCGGGGTCCACCCGCCACAGCTATCCTCACCCACAGACTCCCCAGCCTGCCAACCCCGAGGAAGGACTGAGCCAGGGAGTTGGCGCCCTCTGCCCAGCCCAGCTCTCCGGAGGGGCGGTGCCGCCAGACCCTGAGGCTCCCGGAAGCCCGTACCTGGGACACCCTCTCCAGATGCCCGCAAACCCTGTAGGGCCAGCTTTCCCCTCGGCCTCGAGACCCTCCTTCCTACCTTTCCTTCGGAGGTCGGCTTCCTCAGAGGACCCCAGGGATATGACCTCCAGGGAGGCCCCGCTGCCGGGACTGCCCGCCATAGCGGCCCCCACCCCAGCTCCGGACCCAAGAGCAGCCTGCACCGGCTGCGGCCGCCTTCCCGGCCATAGGCTGGCGGCGCTGGAGGAGGCGGGACTCGGGGAGCGCCTTCTGCAGGCTCAGCCAATAGAAAGGCGCATCCATCCTGACCGCCTTGCTGATTGGTCAAAGGCGAGGGCAAAGAGAGTCCCAGTCCCGCTGCTGGCTGGACGCCCCCCGGCTCAGCACCGGCCAGTGGAGGGAGTGGGGGGGAGCCGGCGGCTGGGAGAGAGGAGAGGGGGCGCTGCCCCTTCAGACATGGGGCGGCTCTCAGAGACCCTCCCCTCGCTGCCCAGCTGCAGGAAACCCAAGGGGGGGTGGGGACTTGGCCCCACCTTGTTCCCGCCCTCGCTTCTGAAGATCTGTCCTCCAATACACACCCAGGCCACCTCCTCCCCCTGCCCTCCGACCTCTACTCTGTGTCCCCTCTCCAGGCCGTCTCCTTTACAATAGTAACCCCTTCCGAATCAAAGGAAGCGCCTCCCCCACCCCCAACGACTCAGTCCTCCGCCTTACCCAGCCATTGGGGGTGAGGGGGTGAGGGGGTGACTGGGAGAAAAAGGAGGGGGGTGAGAGGTGGCACCACTGTGGCTGGGAAGGGTACCGTAAGCCCTCTGACCCCACATCTCAGCTGTAGCTTCTCCGGGCCCCCCATCTCCCATTAATTCCTCCCCTTGAGTAAGAGGTGACTGCCTGGTGGCCAACTCAGGCATCTCGGAACTGGGGAAGGGGAAAGGTGAGGGAGCACTCTTGCAGCAGGGACAAAGGCGGTAGAAGGGAGGGAGTTGGCATTGACCCCAGCCCAGCGCTTCCATTACTCTCAAACCCTGTACCCATGAGGCCGCCACCAGGTGCGGCTCCTGCCACCAGATCTCCATTCCCCGAGGAGTGGCAGCAGCTTGCATTGCACCCCTGGTTGCCATGGCAATGGGAGGGCTTACACACCAGGAGGTTAACCCTGGGATGCAAGACAGATTTAAAGGGACAGCCGCATCTGAATTCAGCCTACATCCCCTCTGGAGTCCAAGAAAGAAAGGAATCGGGAAAAGGGAAAAGAAAGGAGAAGGCTGCCAGTCTGGAGACTCCAGGGACAAGTTCTCTCAACTCTCAGCCCATGCTCTCACCTCCATATCGCCCAACCCACCCCTAGCCCTCCGGGGAAGGGCCTCCACCTTCCGAGAAGTAGAGGTGGGGGTCTCTCTGCAAGAGGAAGGCACCCATTCCATGTACAATGACGATGACGATGACCATCTTGACCCAAGGGGAGGGGTGGGAGAAGGACCTTGCTAGCCTCACCCTCTGCAGAGCCCAAGGCTGGGATCTCTCCTGAAAGGAAGAAGCTAGTGAGAGGGTAAACCTGACCTCAGCCCTAGCCAGTTTGGCTCAGTGGGTGGAGTGTCAGCCTATGGACTGAAGGGTCCCAGGTTCGATTGTGGTCAAGGGCATGTGCCTTGGTTGTGGGCACATCCCCAGTAGAGGGTGTGCAGGAGGCAGCTGATGGATGTTTCTCTCTCATCAATGTTTCTCTCTATCCCTCTCCCTTTCTCTCTGTAAAAAATTAATAAAATATATTAGAAGAGAAAAAAACACCTGACCTCAGAGGCAGGGACACAGTTGTCTGTCAGGCCTGTGGGAAGTGTAATGAAGAGGCAGAACCCACCATTAGATCTTTTAGGGCAGAAGCTAGTCCTGGGCACAGAGGCTGCCTGCAGGAAGGGCTGAGAGACTCATGGCCTTTAAGTCCCACATCACCTTTTTACAGAGGATGAAACATGGGCTTCGAGGGGTTAAGCAGCTGACTCCTGCTCTTCTTTAGGTTTGGGAAGGCAGGAGCAGCCCAGGGAAGCGGGGAGGCCCAAGGAGTCCTCAGAGGAAATAAGCCCTATAACCACACCCCTGGGCTCACTCCCTGCCCTGTCCCCCACTCACCCCAACCATGCCCCCATCCACTGGCCTGCAGCAGGGAAGCTGAATTGGTGGGCCTTTTCCTCCCTCCTCACCCCTGCCAGGCACTATTAATGGGTTTACTGGGCAGCCCCGGATTGAGAGGCCCCTAATCACAGGCTCAGGGACGGGCTTAATTAACCCATAAGCAGCTTACAGTGGGGCCCAGGCATGCCAGCGCAGGGAGGGGCGGGGCTAGGGCGCCCAGCAGGCTGCACAGGGAGAAGAGGCACTGAGCCTCCAAGGCTGCAGAGGCTGGGGACATTGGTCCAGCACACCCCACCCCCTAACCTCCCCGCAGGAAGAAGAGGCCTCTCCTGGGGACACGGTGTCACCGTTCAGGTCCTGGCCCACTCACGGCAGTCTCTACTTTCCCGGTGCAGGTTCTCAGAGGAGAGCAACTGTCATTTTAACGCAATTAGGAGCCTGGGGCATCTTGCAGAGGCAACTGCAAGGCCTCCAGCAAGGGCTACAGGGGAGGGAGGCACTGGGCCACGAGGAAGACAGAAGATCAGAGCAGGGTAGAGTTGTTAGGGCCGTCAGCCTCAGGCACAGGGAACTTCACGATGGTCCCTCCCTGCGCTGAAGGGGCCATGAATCCCAGGGTGGAAACAGATTGTGTGCAGAGAAGCGCTTGTCCATAATGAAGGCCATGGCTGTCGTCAGGTTCTCAAAGGGATCCAGGACCAATGATCTGGTCCCATCACCACACCTTACAGATGGGAAACCTAGTCCCAAAAGGGAGGGACTGACTCAAGGTGACAGGTGAGTGAGGTAGTAATTTGGAGTGCAGCATAATGATTATGACGGTTCCTAACAGTAACTCTCCTTCTCTGACACAGCTTTGGGGGCTCCCATCAATCTCTTTTTTTAAAATATTTATTTTATTAATTTTTCACAGAGAGGAAGGGAGAGGGATAGAGAGCTAGAAACGTCGATGAGAAACATCGACCAGCTGCCTCCTGCACACCCCCTAACAGGGATGTGCCCGCAACCAATGTACATGCCCTTGATTGGAATCAAACTGGGACCTTCCAGTCCACAGGCCTACGCTCTATCCACTGAGCCAAACCGGTTTCAGCCCATCAACCTCTTTATGGAACAGGAAATGGGCTCTGAGAGGTTAAGCAGCTTGCTCCTGAGGCTTCCTCGCTGGTCTGGGTGGCCCATTTCCTTGCCCTAATCTGGTGGGCACCGCATCATGGACTTCTCATTCCTGGGCGGGGCTGCGGTTGCTCCTCTACCTCAGCCGCCCTCCAAGGCCCAGCTCCTAGGGGGTCACTTCCTCACCAGCCAGGTCCCATGCCCCCGCCGTAGTCCTCCAGCAATAGTGAGGATGCGTTATCTTCAGAGCATTCATACCCCTGCCCTCCGAGGAAGTGTGTGAAGCTCCGTATCTGGCACTATCCTGGGGCAGGTGTGGGAGGGCCACGGCGCTGCCTGAATGGCTGGTGGAGTGGCTGGGTGGAGAGTGGTGTTCCTACAGGGACCGGTGGGCGTGCCTGGCAGCTGCTCCCCGCCCTGCCTGGCACCCTCTGAACCGCTAATACTGACTTCCGCCCCCTTTCTTACCAGTCTCAGAGTTGGTGGCTGCGACCGGCATGGTGAGGTCGGCAAAGGTTCCAGAATGTCTCTCCTAGAGGAGGGAAAAGGAGGATGAGAAAGGAATCCAGAAGGACCTCCCACTCAAGACCAGCCAACACGGTGAAGGGAATGGTCCCAGAGTCCTGGGAGGCGGGAGGAGCAGGCAATTCACGCCCAGTTCTTCAGGGAGGAGGTGGCAGGGGACCAGAGAGGTTAATGGGTTTGCCCGGGGTCACAAAGCTAATGAAGAGAGCTACAATGAAAACCCAGGTTTTGTGACTCAACAAAAAATTAAGCATTTCTGCCCACCACCTGACCTTTCTATTTTTTAAAAAATCCTCACCCAAGGACTTATTTATTGATTTTAGAGATAGGGGAAAGGAAAGAGGGAGAGAGTGAGAGAGTGAGTAGGTGAGAGAGAGAGAGAGCCCTGAACCCACAACCTAGGTATGTGCCCTCACTGGGAATTAAACCTGCAACCTTTAGGTATACAGGACCATGTTCCAAACAGCTGAAGCCACACAAGTCAGAAGGCTGTCTTCTATTTTTTTTTTTTTTTTAGAGGGGTTGGGTAAGAATACAGAATTTGAGTCAAAGGCAGGAAAGATGGGCGTCCAGACAATAAGCTCCATGAAGTAAAAACTGCACCTGTTTTGTTTTGCCTCTGGATCTCAGGCCTAGCCCAGCGTAGACATTTGTCAGTCTGTCTCACCGAAACGATGATGTCTCGCCTCCCTGAGGCCTCTCTGGGTTCCTCTTCCCCTTCTCCCCTTCCTAGCCCAGAGCGGGGACCAGGAGAGCAGGGGCTTTGGGCAGAACCAGGTGTAGAGTTTACAGCCCTAGTTCCCATTCCAGAACCTCCCCAAGGTGGTTCTGGCTTCCCCATTTTTCGGGGAAATGGGGCGGGAGGGGTGGAGGAGGCCTCCCACCACCCTTCCTCCCGCCTTCCTGGGTCTGTGCTGCTGAAGAAAACGCTAATTCCCAGTTGCCATGACAACAAAGCAGGGGTGGGGGGGCGGAGGGAGGAAGTGGCTGGCAGTGCCCACTTTAGGACTGAATGGCAGTGCCCAGGGAGAAGGGGAGCCACAGCTTCACCTCCCTCCCAAAGGAAGGATTCTTCCCAGAGAGACCACTGCCTGGTTTTAATAAGATCCTCTCCCATCCCTCTCCCACGCCTGAGCTGGTCACCTGAGCTCAGATGACAGGAACTACAAAGATGGCTGGACCACTCCCCTTCCTCCGGGCCTGCCCCCGAAGATGTGGAAGAACGCAACCTCCTGTCAGGCTGGCATCAGGTTGGGAGGAATGCTCAGGGCCCGCCGTGCCAGCCAGAGCCCCCAGTGCCAGCCCCGCTGGCCCTGTTCCTAGACAGCAGCAAGGAGGGATCTATCTCTTCCTTCCCCATCCCAGGTCCTCACCACCTGGACCTGGAACCTCCTCGCGGCTGGCGCTGACGGAGGAGGGCGGAGGGTGCGAGGTGGGGAGAGGCAGGGAGATTCTGGCCCCAGAAGTCTCGCCCAGCCTGCCTGGGTTTTCTCCCCGAGGAGCCGGTTCCCACGGCAGCGGCTCGCCTTGCCCCACCCCCACCGCGGCCCCGGAGAGGGCGGTCCGGCTGTGCCCACAGGAGAACAGCAGTGCCAGGCGAGCCGGCCTGGCTGCGGGCCGAGGACCGCCCCGCCCCGGGCATCTGGGAACCCGCACCGCGCAGCTCCCAAAAGCCAGGACCCGGGTGCCCCCTCACCCCTCCCTCCAGCCTATCCCCATGACCCCCAGTGGGCTGGCGGTGCGGGCCCGCGGGGAAAGGAGCGGTTCTCTCCAGCCTCACACCCACCCCTCCATCGATAACGGGCACAAAGAGGCGGGGAGAGGAGGTCTGACCGAGGCGCTGACAGGTCGCGGGGAGGGTGCACAGCCTGTGGGATGGGGTGCTCGGGGCCGGGATGGGGTACTTGGCCTGCGGGATGGGGTGCTCGGGGCCCGGCGGGCTGCGCACAGCCACAGCCGGAGCGCCCCCGCCCCCGCCCCGCGGCCGCAGCCCTAACACGCGGGGCGCTAGGACCCGGGGGTCGGGGGGCGTGTTTGGAGCCATCAAAGAAGGCTCTTTGCTCCGCGCCCGCGGGAGACCTAGGGATGAGGTCATTGAATGGCGGTCCCCAGCCCCGTCCTCAATCGCCCCTCCCCTCCCCTTAGCTGACTTAACTTTCTGACCCCTGGCTCCTGGTTCCTAACACCCATCCCCTCCCAAATCTCCAAGCTCTAACCCTGGTCCCTGACCCCGAACCACTACCCCCCCCAAAAAAAAAAAAAATCTGGGAGGAGGAAGAAGGAACGCGCCCCTTCCCCGGACCCTACTCCCAGAGAAGACTGAGATTGGGGTGTTAGCCTCCCAGGGGGGACCGAGGAGCCACGGAAACCCCCCCCCCCAGAAGCGCTGGCAGCGCAGTTCTTACGTAATGCCAGGCTCCGAGGTCCCCCGAATCCGCGCGGCCCCCGGCCCCCGCCCCGCTCACCAGCTCTGTGCCCGGGGTCACGCTGGAGCCTTTTCCGCGGGGGCCTGGACCAGTGACCATGGGCAGTGGGGTTTGGCCTCTCTCGAGGGGGCACCCGAGAAGGAAGGGAGGACAGGGGGTGCAGAGGGAGGAGGCGAGCCTGGGGGCCGGGGCCCAGGGAGACTGGACCCAGAGGATAGAGGACCCCTGGGTGCAGAGGGCATCGAGGCGGGTGCCGGCCCGGGGGTCGGGGGTCGCCTACCTGCGCGCAGGGGGAGCCCCTGGCTCGGCGGCTCGGGCGCAGTCAGTCCGGCTCTGCGCGCTTCTTGCTGTCAGTCGCTACCCGGCTCTTAAAGCGGCAGGACCTCCTCTGCGCGAGGGGCGGAGACCGGGAGGGGAAGGAGGGGGCGCGGGACAACCCCGGGAAAGCGGTCTTCCCGAGCAGCTGGCGGGTGAGCCGGGAGGGGGCGGTGTGAGAGGCATTGCACAGCCCACGGCCCCCCGCATCCTGCCCGCCCAGGGAGGCACGAGCTGGGACCAGCACCACGAGTGTCCCCCGTCGCCCAGAGATCCCTTAGCAGGGCGATGATGAGTGAACGATCACTCCGCCCCTTTCCCTCGGTTTGGATCCGAGTTCCAGTGCCCAGCGCGCCTCCCTTTTCCTCGTCGTCCTCCATTCCAATTGGAAAAGGAGTTTAGGGAGGCCTCCAAAGACAAGAGATCCACCTCCCCCACCACCACCACCACCGGGGCCTCGGGCTCAGGGGCAATTTTTAAAGACTGGAAGGATGGATACCTGGACCCCTGACTCTCTGGAACAATTTGCAAAAAAGGGGGGGAGGGAGGGAGGGCGTCTTCGCGAAGGGATTCGAGACCCTATTTTAAGCCTGGACCAGAGAGCTGGTCCATACCCCTGTCTGGGGAATAGAGAAATAGGTAACTCGCTACCCTTCGTCAGAGACCCCTAAGTAAAGGGTTAAACCTGGTTGCCCGCCTTCGCCAGCCTCTGGCTCCATCCCAGACCTTGTAGTGAAAGACACTGCGCGACCTACGGATGCTAGAAGCTCCCACTGACCACCCTTCGCTCAGTGCATCCAGCCTTTGGGGCCAGCCACGTACTGCGCTGCTGAGGAATCGATCCTGAAAACCTGCTGAGAAATGGGTTTGACTTGGGCATTCATCCCAGAAGCAGAAGACTGACTGGTCCCTGCGTCCCTGGAAACTCTGCTTGCCCTGAGCTCCAGAGGGCACAGGGGCATAGGTGTACAGGCAAAAGCCGAAGGACCAGGCCACACAAAGCCCTCTGCCTTCACTGAGGGAGGAGAAAAGCGTCAGTGGCTGCAGGCTTCTGTCCCAAACCACACAGGCTTCCCGGAGACACTGCTTCCAACCCTCTCCCCTGTCTTCAAGCCAGAAGATCCTCCTGGTTTAACTCTAGATGAAGTTCCCTTCCCGTTACGACCCTCCACTCTCACCTGACAATCTCTGGGTGAGGTATCGCTCTGCCATTTGCGTTTGGCTGGGAAGTGGAAGGATCCTGAATCCCTCCAACACATTCGTTACTTCTCAATCAAGTACCTGTTCCTACACAGTGACCACGGCTTCCATTCCATTCAGGGTCCCTAAATCCAAGCGAGATCCCAGATTCTGGCCCCCTAGGGAGGTGAAGCACAACCCATTATTCTTACCAGCCGCTTCCCCCACTAGCCAGTCAACAGCATCTCTCTGTTACGGACTTTATAAAGAGGCTGGTGCCTCCCATCTGTTCGGGGTCTTATAAGTTGTTTGATTCTCACAGCAGCCTGGGAGAAGGTAGAAGGAACACTTTTGTCCCAGACAAAGTGCCAGCCTCAGCGATCCTGAGTCAGATGGCAGCTCCAGTTTCAGCGACTCCTAATTTCTTGGAGCTCACAGTCCGGGGGAGGGTGTCAGACACCAGACACTTTTTGGTGGTATAATTAATTGAATGATATAACAAAGGAGCAGTGAGTGTTCTAAGCTGGGCCCAAAGGCATGAGGGTGCTACTGGTGGGGAATAGAGTCTCTGGGAAGTGAAGCCGGTCTGAGGGGTCCACCGTGCATGGTAGTTAGGGGCTGCCACTCCTGTGGGGGTGGGTGGGGTGGGCATAAGGAAGTGGAGGGATGGGTCCTCCCCCTCTGGGGTCTGTAATTAGCTCTGTCTTCCTCCCTGCCTCGTCCCAGAAGTTACAGGGATGAAGGCAGTGTCTCTGCTTCCCCAGAGCTTTGGGAGTCAGGGCACAGAGAGAAATAAAGCTCAGGCTGGGTATTCTGAATTTCAGTAGCTCTGGAGCTGTATTGAGTAATGTTGCACTTTTGGTAACATCCAGCAGGGGCCGCCAACAGCTATCCTGAGTCTGTCTTTTCTACACCCACCCCCTCGGACTCCTTTCCTCCCCTGGGGCAGTCCTGTTCTGGTAACCTTTTCTATTGGCTGCACTTCTCAGTAAAAAAAACATTTTTTTTGAAGTTTGGAATCCTTGATGCATATATATTTTTATGTTTATATCCTATATAATAAAAGGCTTACATGCAAATCAACCAAATGACCGAACGACCGGGTTGCCATGACACGCACTGACCACCAGGAGCCAGACGTTCAATGCAGGAGCTCCCCCACAGTGATCAGTGCACTCCTAGGGGAAGTGCTGCTCAGCCAGAAGCCCGGCTCACAGCTGGCAAGCTCAGCAGAGATGGTGGGGCCTCTTCTGTCTCCATGGAAGTGCTAAGGATGTCCGACTGCTGGCTTAGGCCCTCTCCCGATGGGAAGCAGCCTAAGCCATCAGTTGGACATCCCCTGAAGGCTCCCAGACTGTGAGAGGGTACAGGCTGGGCTGAGGGGTCCCCCCCCCCAGTGCACTAATTTTGTGCACTGGGCCTATAGAATTATTATATCTGTGCTGCTGAACTAATATGTGTATTTTTAAAATTCACGCACCAAAAAAGAATTTTTTATTTTAAAAAATATATTTTATTGTATTTTTACAGATAAGAAGGGAGAGGAAGAGAGAGTTAGAAACATTGATAAGAGAGAAACATCAATCAACTGCCTCCTGCACACTCCCTACTGGGGATGTGCTCGCAACCAAGGTATATTCCCTTGATCAGAATCGAACCTGGGACCCTTGAGTCCACAAACTGACACTCTATCCACTGAGCCAAACTGGTCAGGACCAAAGAAGAATTTTAAATTGATTATTTAAGACTAAAAATAGAAGTTCCAATATTTTCCTACTACACTCCAAAGGATTATTTCTGTGCATCCCACTTTGGAAACCACTTTTCTAAAGGAAAAGACACACCTCCCCCTCTTAATCCCAGCCTCAACAGGTAGCTCTGCCTCCCCTCCAGCCAAATCACACCCTCCCTGGAGAATTAAGTGCCCTGGCCTCTTGCTCCCCTCACCACCTCCTGACAGCCTGACACCCCCCCACCTGCTCCACCCCCACCCCCACCATCACCACCAGCCAGTCACACACCAGCCTGCCCTGTACCACATCAGATTGCTGATCTGGAGGATAAAAACGGAAAAGCTCTCCCAAAAGCAGCCTCCTTGCCCTCTTCCGCCATCCCAAGAGCAGCTGGCAGGAATGCCCTATTACAAGAGCCTCCGGCTCTGGGACACCACCGTCCTCCTCCAGCGCAGAAAACTCTGGCCATTTGTCCTTGGTTTTCTCCTCCGTAAGACGGGAGGCTGGGTGGGGCACAGGGACTCAGTTACCAAATTCCCTTCCAACTCCATCAAGTAACAACTTCGCACTCTGCTCATACAGGAGATAAAAATCTCTTCTTCCCAACAGGGATTTACAAGAGGTGGCCACTTGGTAGGTATTTCTTAAAATATTGATACTCCACTCAATAAATACCCATTCCCACTACTGTGAGGTTGAGGGCAGTGGCTGTGTCTCACCACCACTGTAACTCCAGCACCCGGCGCAGCGCCTGCCATGGAGTGGGTGCTCCGTTAACGCGTGGTGCAGACTCGGGGGCGGGGCCACGTGACAGTAGCTTGGGAAGCTTCCAGTGATGCCAGGGCTGGTAAAAGGTGTGTGTAAGGGATCATCAGCAGAGCTGTGGCCCATGGCCCTCGGGTATTAGACTGGGGCAGGTGTGTTGCACAAGTGAGAACTGCTGAGAGGACCCCTGAGGTAGCTGTGGACGTGGAAGGCACTCCAGGTGGCAGGCAGAGCTGAGGGAACCCAGAGCAGAGAGAGATGAATGTGCCCCTCAGGACAAGGAAAAAGAACATGCCTGTGGCCCAGCCTGGCCAGTGTGGCTCAGTGGTTGAGGATTGATTTGTGAACTAGGAGGTCAGGGTTCAATTCCCAAGTCAGGGTTGTGGGCTTGATCCCGAGCAGGGGGTGTGCATGTGCAAGAGGTAGCCAATCAATGAGTGACACAGGTGGATGCTCGGACAGGTACAGTGAGGGAGGAACAACAACAGGAAACGTAGCTAAAGAGAATGGGTGGAAACACAAACACGGAGAACAGGGGCGGGACAAACACACGGTGTCTGTCCTCAGGAAGGAGCGCTACAGCTCAGACAGAAAAAGGGCACCACGCCCATTCGCCTAAGAACAGAGAAATGGCAAAGGCTTTGTGCTGAGTGAAAGAAGTCAGGCAGAAAAAGAACACACTGTTTGAAGCTATTTATGAGAAGTTCTAAACCCGGCCAAAGGAATCCACAGCGATCGGATCAGCAGTTGCCTGGGGCCAGGCGAACTGGAAAGGGGCAGGAGGGAACTTGCTGGGGCGCTCTGTTCCGTGCCTTGACCGTGGGGTGGGTACTACTTATTTGTCAAACTCATCCAACTGTATACTCGAAATGGGCAGCTTTTATTGTGTGTAAACTGTACTTCCATGAAGTTGACGTAAGAGGTTTCTGGGGTGTTTTTCCGTGGCTGAGGACAAATGGTGAGGATTTTCAATGTCAGGCTACGAAGCTGGGGTTCTCACGGCCAACACTGCAGGAGGAGCACACCACGTGGACTCTTTCGGGAACGCAGGCATCGGCGTTGGACTCGTGCCTAACGGGAATAAAGTATAGCCTGTGTGTTGGGGTTTGGGGTGCACTGGCCCCTAGAGCTTTCCTTCCACCTTATGCTGTGGAATTTTATCATAAGAATCTTATTTCTTTTTCTGGAGATTCTTGGCTCCATGGAAATGCAGCAATGGCCTCACTTGGCTACGGAGCCATCCCATTAGCTTCACGGGCATTGAGCGTCGCACTCCTTTCCCTAAGGGTGGGGGAAAGAGTGCACCTGGTAGTGGAGGGGCTCACACATGTTAACCACCGAGTAGGTGCCAGGAGCTGCCCAAGGGCCTCAGCAACAGCATCCGACTCAGTCCTCACAACAGCTTGTGCTATAGGCCCAATCGGCTCCATGTCACAGCCGAGAACACAGGCTCAGGGATACAATGTCCCTGACTCAAGGTCACACGGTCAGAAAATGGTGAAGTCAGGATTCCTTCTCAGAAGACCCTACTCTTCCTTCTGTGCCCCTTCTGAGGCTGGGAGGGGCAAGAAAAACTATCAGCCCCATTTCATAACCTTGCCCCAGAAAAGCAGCGAGACCCATTACAGAGAGGAAGAGAGAAGGATAGAGAGTTAGAAACATCAGTGAGAGAGAAACATGGATCAGCTGCCTCCTGCACACCTCCTACTGGGGATGTGCCCATAACCAAGGTACACGCCCTTGACTGGAATTGAACCTGGGACCTTTCAGTCCGAAGGCCAACGCTCCATCCACTGAGCCAAACCAGTTAGGGCCCCACCACCCTTTAGAAGGCTCTGCAGCTCAACCATCAGGGGCTCCAACATGGCGAGGCAGGCCAAGAAGATCTTCACCCCCTCCCCATTCCAGCAGGCCTAGAGGCCAGGAATAAGGGTGCTGAGGCCTCACCGCAGCTCAACGGGGAACGGAGGCACCTGGATCCAGCTGGATGGGAAGGTCTGGTCTCTCAGAACAGCCCCCTCCCAATGCTGAGAAGGCCCTGGGAAAAGCAGAGCCCTCTCTTCACCCCAGTGTCAGTTATGCCTTAGTATCTGTAGACTAGAAGCAAAAAGTTACCCTACTCCCCAGTGCCTCCACCCCTGCCACCCACACCTCTGGACCCCTGGCAGGGACTGTGCCCCGGTCAGGATAGCCAGCAGTCCATGTGCTTCCACCCCCACCCTCTCCCTGTTCCCAACTCCCAGGTTATAACACAGGGCAGGATAGGAGGTCAAGCTGGGGGTGGGACCGTAACGGGAAAGGGGCGTAGATCTGAAGGCATATAAAGGGTCTCGGAGGGCCGGGCCAGAGACCCTTTGCCGTGCCGCTCTGCACCTGCTCAGCACCATGGTAACCTCCGGTGGGCCCTGTCCCGTCTTCTCCCCGGTCGTGGGCATGGACGCTGGCACCAAATGCCCCTCCCCAGGGCATTAAAGGCATGAAGGATTGAGGCCGGGGCAGCCCCCTCTGCCCGCCCCATGGCCAGGACAGCTGCCGGGTTTTCTGTCCCGGCTTTGGGTGGTGGGGATGAGAGGGTTTTCTGGTCAAGAGAGAAATGTCTCCGGGGCTCAGGGAGGGGGTGGGGAGGTTGTATCATGTTCATGGGCATCATAATATGTGAGTTGCTGCGTGTGCCGGCACAGAACTCTGTGCTTGGCTGGGGTGTATGTAACTATGTTAGTAATTATTCACTTAACCTGTATTATTTAGCACTACTGTCAGGCACTGTTCTGAGTTCCTGTGATACATCAGTGACCAAAAGGGGCAAAGAGCCCAGCTATCATGGTGCGTACATGGGTGGGGGTGGGGGGGCACTTAAGAGGGACAAAGGCAATTTGAAGCACAAAATATAATAAGTTAGAAGGTGGAACAGAGTGGGGTAGAGGGGGGTAGAGCAAGGTGAATGGATAGGCTGCAGTTTTTTAAGTAGGGGTTCAGGCCCACGGGTCTGATGTCGCTCAGTGGTTGAGCACCAACCCAGGAACCAAGAGGGGCTGATTCCCATCAGGGCACAAGCCTGGGTTGCAGGCTCCATCCCCAGTAGGGGGTGGGAAGAAGGCGGCCCATGGAAGATGTTCCTCTCTCAGCATTGTTTCTCTCTATATATCCCTCTCCCTTCCCTTCTCTCTCTCTCTCTCTCTCTCTCTCTCTCTCTCTAAATCAATAAAAACTTTAAAAAATTTAAGGGTGTCAGAGTAGGGCTCACAGGAAGCTGAATTTTGAGCTGATGCCTGAAGGAGGCAAGGATGTTAGTTGGCCATGAGGATGTCTGGAGAGTTTTCCAGGAAGAGAACGACCTGTCTGGCATTTTAAAGGAACAGCCAGGAGGCAGGAGAGGCTGAAGCAGGGTGAGCAAGGGCTTACGAGAGAGGTCAGTGAGGTCAAGGAGTTGGCCAACGGCTGTGCCATCCTCGTGTGTGTGTGTGTGTGTGTGTGTGTGTGTGTGTGTGTATGTGAGTGTGTGTGTGTTAGTGTGTTTGTGCGCGTGTGTGAGTGTGTGGGTGTGAGTGTGTATGAGTGTGTGAGTATGCATGTGTGAGTGTGTGTATATGTGTGTGTGTGAGTGTGCGTGTGTATGAGTGTGTGTGAGTGTGAGTGTGTGTATGAGTGTGTGTGTGTGTGTGTGTGTGTGTGTGTGTGAGTGTGTGTATGAGTGTGTGTGTGTGTGAGTGTGAGTGTGTCCATCTCAGGGCTGCCTCACAATCCATCCTCCGGGTCCCGGCTTCCCTGGTACTTTGTGGGCGTCACTAAGGGGGGCACCATTGGGCCGGGCATCTGGATGTCCCCACCGGCGCTGGTCAACGTGTGTCCGCCCCGCCCCCTCCAGGCCCTGCGCTGCGCGTGCGCACTGGCGCTGCTGTGCCTGGCGGCGCCGCAGCCGCCGGAGGAGGCGCTGGGGGCGGAGCTGCAGCCGCGGCCCCGCCGCCCCGGGCGGCCTATTGGCTCAGCACCGTGGGCCGGACGGGCGAGTACGTCGAGAAGTTCTACAGCAGGTGGGCGGCGGGAGCCGGAGGGGGGAGGCGGCGGGAGCCGGAGGGGGGGGGGCGGCGGGAGCCGGAGGGGGGGGGCGGCGGGGGCCGGAGGGGGGGGGCGGCGGGGGCGGCGGGAGCCGGGGGGCGGGGCGCGGCGGGAGCCGGAGGGGGGGGCGGCGGGAGCCGGAGGGAGGGGCGCGGCGGGAGCCGGAGGGAGGGGGGCGGGGCGGGGAGGGGAGGACACAGGCGCCCCCTGCCCGCGCCCTCCCGCCCCGCGCACCGCAGCCCCAGGCTTCTGCAAAGACGTGTTTTGCAGCGGGAAATCCGAGGACGCCAAGAAACCTCAAGACGTTACAAACCCCCAGAAAGCCGACAACAGCACCGAAGCCCCGCCAGTGGACGCCACGACCCTCCCCCCACCGAACCCCACGAACCCGCTGGATTCCACGAGCCCCCCACCGCGGAACGCCACGCAGCCCGGACCCCCGACCTCCTCCTAGGTCCCCGGGGGGAGAGCCTGGCACAGCCGCCGGCCAGGAGCCTCGGAACCGGGGGCAGATTGGGCGGGACCGGGAGGAAGACCTGGGCCGCAGGGTCTCCAGGCTCGGCTTCCACCTCCAGATGCCGACTCCAGTCTCCGCGCCCCCCCCCCCCCATCTCCTTTATATTTTTTATGAGAGGGGCCCTCACTCCTCCCACCCACCCCCTCCCCTTCCCCAGCGAGAACAATAAAGAGAAATAGAATGTCTGTTGCTTCCGCGACTCCTGTGGGCCCCGGACAGGAGAAAACTACTGTCCTTCCAGGGAGAGGGGACCCCGGCGCCCCTGCTGAGAAAAGGACCTCAGCTTTAGGGGCCTCCCTGCCGGCTCCCTGCAGCCCATCCACCTCACACAGGTACCCCACTGCCAGGGGAGGCAGATCAGAGGGAGAGAAGCTCATTCCAGCAACCTCCGAGGAGGGGCTCCAGCCAGGCCGCCACCCCAAGTTTCTATACCGAGCAGGGCGGCCCAGGGCGTCGGGGTGGGTACAGGGACAAGAGGCAGCCCCTTAATCCAGGACCCTCTCCGCCCCACTGGCAGCAAGCAGGGGGGCGGGGGGCAGCCAGGCCTCTTCCTGAGAAGCTGGTGGGAGGGTGGCACTCTCCTCCGCACGCTGGTGGCCATCAGCGAGGCCTGGGCAGGGGCAGATCCAACCCACAGGTGTGTCCTGGGCAGGGTCCTAATTCTTGTTACTGGGAAGTGTCTACACCTCTCCCTACTCGGAACCCAGCCTCTCCGCTGCCAGAGAAAATTCTGGGGCGGGACTTCAGGATCCATCCTCCAGACCCAAACTCTGATCTGCCGAAACCAGCCGCCCTCCCAGACCCGCCCTGGGACTGAGGAACCAGCCTGAGCCGTGCCTCTGCCTGGCAGCTGCATCCTCTCCAGCCCTTTGCCTTTTAGGGCCTGGTCCCACTCCCAGGCCATTTGCCTGCACCAGACACAGCCAGACGGGAGGGGAAACGTGATGTGGTGCCATGGCTGTGGGGTCAGTGTGAGGTGCTGAGCCCAGGAAGGTAGGTCCCCCTCATCCACCAAGCCCATAGGCCCCATCTCTGCAGGCTGAGCATGTGAGGGGGCAGGAGAAGCCACCCCAGAAACCAGGAAAGTTCTAAGTCTCTCACTTCACTCTCCCACCCCCTCCTCTCCTGCTTTACCTTACTCACAGGTGCTCCTAGCCCAGGAAAGAGGAAGAGACAAGCCCCTCCTTCCAAGTCTCACACACACACACACACACACACACACCCCAGACGCAGGATCCCTTCTGAGCCCGCCCCACAGATTAGCCCACTCCCTGGAACCTGAATTCTCCACGGCCTCCCCTCCCCTCTCAGCTCCTCGCCTCCCCTCCTGAATGGCTCCTACGCCCAGGAGTTCACACTTCTCAGGACAAGTTCTCTCCAAATTTCTGGTTCTTTAAGGATATTCCCTATAATCCCCCAAAGCCTGCCTTCCAGAGCCCCCATGGGCCTCTCCCCACTCCTTCCACGCTCGAAGAGCATGCCATCTCGCTGCGGTCTTTCCACATAGTCTTGGAAACAGCCGGTTGGCCGATGACTACATCACAAGCCTGCCCCGTGCAAGCTCCCGTTTCCTGAGCGTTGACCTGGTCAAGGGCCGTGCTAAATGTTTCACATGCATTATTCCGTGTCATGCCGATGCGATGCAGCTTGTATAGAAATGAACATTCTATACAAGAAATATGAATTTAGAAGGGATGGGGGGGGCGCCAGGTGGAGGCCTCTTTCTTGAAGAGACACCCCTAAGACTGGGTCCCATCTGCTTTTTAGATTCACATCTTGCCCTCTAGCAATGCACACAGGCATAGCAAAGGTAAAGTTTGGTATCCAGTCAAAGGATTATCAAGTTAGGGAATTGCCTTGAGCCATCACTATCTCAACACTTGGTGCTTAGCAATCAGCCCTGCTAACACCTAAGGCCCATCTGCCTTCCGAGTTCCTTGGTGCACTGGCAGCATCAGCAAGCGATGGCTTCCTGCAGACTCTAACGCCGATGCTAGATCCCTCTGCTAGAATGCCGTCCACGGCAGGACCTCAGACAAACCGCAGTACGTCTCTCAGCCTTGGTTTCCTCCTCTGCAGGGTGAGGATAACCGTTACCATCCTCACAGGGTTGTTGTGAGGGCTGAATAACCCTGGCACACAGTAGGCTCCTTTTCCCGACCACTTACACGTGACACCGTCTCCAGACCCCTCCCCATCACCATCCCCCGCCTGGGCCAGGCTTCTGCTGAGCCTAGCATCCCCTTACGTGCTCCATCTGGACACGCACAGCGACCTGCCCGGGGGAGGGAGCTCTGGTGCCATCACGCAGCCAGTGACTGTCTTTGCTCCAGTCGTTCCTCTGGGCTGGGCAGTCCCCGGCCCCCATGCCAAGGACACTGAACTCCAGGAAAGAGTTGGCGGGGGCACGTTTGGGCACAGGGCTGCGATTGGGCCGATGACCAGGAGAGCCTGGAGGTGCTGAAATGGAAGCTTCAGGCTCCAGTGCCTGGTCACTGACTGGCTGAGGGACCTGGGGGAGCCACTGCCTCCCCGTGGGCCACAGCGTGCCCCTCGGTGAAGCGGAGCTGAGCCGAACGTCTCTGATGACCCCATGGATGTTCTGATCATGCCTAGCACCATTCTTTCTCTTCCCCTCCGCCCCTCCCGCTGTCTCTCCTGCCGTTGGCTACTCCTGATGCACCAGGGGTCCACAGAGACACACAGAGAGAGGCAATGTCTTTGATTTGCTTTATTTAGCCCGTGTGGGAGCGGGGAGCAAGCTTTGGGCAGAGCCGAGGGTGTGGAGGGGAGATCCGGGCCGGCACTGCCCTCGGAGTCGGAGGAGGCAGGAGGCGGCTTACGCGTCCATCTGGCTGAGCTCCCTGTGGGAGAGGGCAGAGCGTGGCAGTGGGAGTGGGCAGTCCTCATGCCCCCAGGACACCTCAGGCAGACCCTGGGCCTCTGTACTCCCCCTACCCGCCCCGCAACTCACCTCCACCCCCATTTCAGCCCCAGGGAGCTGGCATGCAGGGCAACCTACCTGGGGGCAACCTCGTCGGGGGCTCCCCACTCCTGGTTCAGCGGCGTTTCCTCCTGGTCTCTTTTCCCGTACCTGGGAGGGGAGAGGCAGCTGGGGCAGGCTGGCACTGCACCCAGGTGCCAGCTCACCTGCCTCCTGCCCGCCCTTGGTGCCATCCTCCAGGGGCCCAGGGGCCCAGGCCTGGTCAGTAGAGAGGTTCTGCTTCCCGGAGACTGTGGAAGGGGCAAGGAGCTGGGACCCTCCCCCCCCTGCCCCTGGCACACACCTGGGCCTGGTCACCATGTTGATGTATCTGCGGAGCTCAGCGGCGTACTGGGCCAGCTGCTCCGGCGTGGCGTGGTCCCCGGGGTACACGGGCTCCAGCGGGGCCCCCGAGGCTCCCCGCGGCGGCTGCAGCAGCAGAGCCACACATGTGGCCAGGAGCAGCAGGGAGAGGCAGCGGCGGGCGGCAGCCATCTGCGGAGCGAGGAGAGGGAGGGCATTGGAGGCAGAACCCCCTCGCCCACCACCTGCTTCTCCGGGCCTGGGGCCCAGAGGGCAAAGCAAAGAGCCCCACCGCCTAGACACCGCCTCAGAGCAGAAACCGCTCCTTCCGTAGCAGCAGCAGCCGGGGCTCAGCCCGGAAGGGGGCATGGGCAGGAGGCACAGGAGCAGGATGTCCGTGGCCTGATGGCTCTGAGCAGGCAGGTGTGCGGTGCGGGTTGGAGGAAGGGGTTGGTGGGAAGTGTGCTCCTGCTCACTACAGGGCAGGACACACAGAATGAACGTGTGAGCCGAAAGACAGAAATCAATAGCCTGAGGTTTGCTACCCACTGCCCACCCCCCCGCCAGATACAGATACAGATGGTCCCGGACACACACACACACACACACACACGGGTCCCAATCACTCACCAGGTCAGTCACGCACACATTTGTGTCCACAGCCACCACCAACCATTCCACACGCACATTTGCAATCTTCTAGTCAAAGACAGCTCTTCCAGGTGCGAGATTTGTCCAGGTGTAGAGCCAGACGCACACAGCACCTCCGGTCTCCAGAGGCCCCCAGTCCTGCAAACCATCAATTCTTCCCTCCCCCACCCCTATCCCAGGCCCTAGAGCCAGGGAGCCCCCAGACCTTGGGGCAGGCTGAGCCCACTCACCCTGAGTCCTGAGCAAGAGGCCAAGCAGTACCTGCCTCAGGCTGGATGGCCCCTGCTCTCCGCCTGCCCCTTTATAGTCCTCAGCCCCCCGGAGTCCCCGCCTCCTGCCAACCTCTCCCTCCCCAGCCCTCACACCCTCCTCCCCAGCCCTCACATCCTCCTCCCCAGTCAGGCGTCTCCCTGGTACCTGCAACTTCCAGCAGCTCACCGGGGCCAGGGACAGGGTGGGCCAGGCCGTGCTGTGAGCGCCACGCTCAGCGGTGTTAGGGGGAAAAGTGAGCTACAATGAGTCCCCTGTGGGCCCCCATCTGCCATGGGGCGCCAAGAGCAGGCTTGGTCCACGGAGGACAGGGTTCCGGGACCTCAGGATGAATGAAAGGTCCTGATCGCAAGCCTTGGAATAGCACCCCCTCCCAAGGATTAACCCAGCTGAAACCGGTTTGGCTCAGTGGATAGAGCTTCAGCCTATGGACTGAAAGATCCCGGGTTCAATTCCGGTCATGGGCATGTGCCTTGGTTTCGGGCACATCCCCAGTGGGAGGTGTGCAGGAGGCAGCTGGCTGATGTTTCTCTCTCATCGATGTTTCTAACTCTCTACTCCTCTTCCTTCCTCTCTGTAAAAAAAAATCAATAAAATATATTTTTTAAAAATGTAAACTCCACACAAATAAGCCTTTAAAAAAAAAAAAAAAGAATTAACCCAAAGTAACCAATGGATTCTTTCGGGCCGAAGGTTGAGGCTGGGGTTCTGAGACCAGGGGCGAGGGATGAGACTCCAGACTCCCTTTCCAGTCTGTTCCTAGAGCAAGGGGAGAAGGGGAGAGGTGCCTCAGGGAACCGGGAAAGATGAAAAGGAGTGGGGGCGCGGGGAAGGAGAAACCCACTCCCTGCCTGGTGTGTAGGATGCAAATTAGAACGGATGGGCCTGGGCTCTGTAGAACGGGGGTGTCCATTTCTGGTAGCCACCTCAGAGCCCCATCCCAGGGGGCTGAGCGATATAAATCAGCATCATTGGTAAAGCCTTGAATTTCCCCGAGTGCTCCCCGTTCCATCACCTCCCTGAGTCCCTGCAACAACCCATTTTACAGATTCAGAAACCAAGGCTCAGAGCCATTCAGTCTGACATAACCCGTCCGTGGTAGATTCCGGGTTTGAAGTAAAGTCTGCCTCCAAAATCCGGACTCTCTTTTTCTAAGTGGGGCTGTCAAAGTTTTGCTATCATTTCCCCAGTTTTTGGCTGAGACACATGAGGCTCACCGAGGCGAAGACACTTGCCCGAGATCGCACTGCTGTCTAGGACTGTCTTGGCCTGGATTCCCTGCCTCAGCGGCCTCCACGTCTCCCTGCTCTGTGTCCCGTCCCCAACCCAGGCCAAGGAGCAGCCGCGGGCTGTGCCTGAACCACATACAGAAGCCTGAGAAGGACGAAAAGGACCTCTCGCCCCTGCCGTCCTGCTGTCCCAGGTCCAGACGCGGAGAGTGTGTGTTCGGAGAGGAGTTTGGGGCAGGAGGGGTGAGGACTGAGGCGATGCCACAGGAGTCGGAGCTTTGATTTTCTTCAAGGCGATGAGGAAGCATCGGTTCTGCTTGTTCCTCTCCATTCTGATTTCCGGCAACAAGAACAACAATGCTTCCCCAGACACCTTCCCTTCCACACAGCAAATATGGAGGTGCTTCTGTCTCCACAAGCCCCTGCCTCTCTCTGGTCCTGGACTCTGACCTCCCAGATGAAGGAAGCTGAATTCCTGGCGGGTCCCAGGCGGCGCCTCTCATGAGGCCCGCAGAGTGCCACCAGGGGGCGCTAGGCTCCAGCCGTCGCTGGAAGGGTCTGAGCTCCCCCAGGACCTTAGCCCGGTGGGACCCGTTGTGGCCACTGTCCCCATCAGGCCCCAGCCCCCACAGACAGATGGTGGGTCCGGGGATTGACTCCAGCGCTGAGGCCATTTACAGTTTTGTAAACAGCTTTGTCACAGCGACAGGCACTTCACAATGTCAACGGAACCTATAGCTTTCAGGTTTCTCCTCTGCAAACAACAGATGCATCTTCTGGGCCCTCTCCGGACGCTGTGGCCATCGGATGTGATTTCTGAACCGCGTGGCCGTGTCCGGAACGGCGTTGGCTGGCTCTCGTTCATCTTCATCAGTTCCCAGGACTGGTCCTGGAGCCCTGCTCAGAGAAGCGCCAGGTGCTCACCTGCAGGTGGGCTAAACGACAGTGACAGGGCCCCTCCCCCTGCCCAAACCCATGCCCCTCAGGACAGGGTGATGGCCACTGGGCAGCGTTGAGGATGGAGTGAGGGCTGAGAGTAGGAAGGGAACACCAAGACCCCTGGGGTCACAGGATAAAGACAAGCGTACAGCCCGTCCGGTATGATAGAGTGTCGGCCTGTGGACTGAAAGGTCCCAGGTTCGACTCTGGCCAAGGGCACATGCCCGGGTTTCGGGCTCAATCCCCAGTGGGGGGGCATGCAGGAGGCAGCCGATCAATGATTCTCTCTCATCATTGATGTATCTATCTTTCTCTCCCTCTCCCTTTCTCTCTAAAATCAATAAAAAATATATATATTTAAAAAAATAAAATAACATAAAATGGGATGCACTGACTATACTGTAGTTTTGGCTTGCTTTTTTCTTTTTCTGCTTTTTTTTAATCCTCACCTGAGGATATTTTTTCCCATTAATTTTCTGAGAGAATCTCGAACTTCACTGGGACCTGTGTCTTCTGCTAGGTCACATCCTAGGTCACGGCCCCCGGTGGTGTCAGCCACACAGCAGGGAAGCAGCGTGAAGAGTCCTGATGATCCCGAGAGGGGTGAAGTGGGAAGGGGCTGTTGGGGGGGGTCTAGGCCCACTTTAGGGAGCACAGGATCCCATAGCTCAGCTCTGGAGTCAGGCAAATCCTGGGACAAACTCCGCGTTAGCCTCTGTGGCCAGAGCTAGTGATTTCATCTCTGAGCCCAGCTGTCATGTGAAAGGTAGGTTATAAACGTCCTGGTAAAGGCTTGTGAGGATTTAACAATATGATGCCTGTAAGATGCTCAGCACCACTGCCAGCTCATTGTGAGTGCTCAATAAAACGCTACCTTTTATTGCTATTATTTGCAATAAAGAGATTGGCAGATAGAATTGTGCACTCGAAACTTATATAACGTTTTTAACCAATGTCAGGTCAATGCAAAAAAAATTTTTTTTAAATACATTTTATTGATTTTTTTACAGAGAGGAAGGGAGAGGGATAGGAAGCTAGAAACATTGATAAGAGAGAAACATTGATCAGCTGCTTCCTGCACACCCTCTATTGGGGATGTGCCCACAACCAAGGTACATGCCCTTGACCGGAATGGAACCTGGGACCCTTCAGTCCGCAGGCCGATACTCCATCGACTGAGACAAACTGGTTAGGGCAAAAATTTTAAAGGAGATTGGCAGAATGCACTCTAAATGTGAAGAGTGGATTTACGTTTTGTGATGGGATATTTATCCCCAACATTTTATTATGAAAATTTCAAAGTTACAGCAAGTTGAAAAGACTGTTCAGTGAGTGTTGTTTGTGAAATTTAGGATGGTCTTTTCTTTTTGCTTGTCTGTGTGTGTGTGTGTGATTTCAGGCCATATATTTATTTATTTTTCTTTCTCATTTTTTTTTATTAAGGTATTATATGTGTACATATGTTTCTATAGCAGATATATGTGACTTGGGTAATTAAGAAAATGTTAACCAGAACAAAACCAAAGACAACCAGCCCCATAGCCAAAGTCACTGCCTCCCTTGGTTCTGCCATCGACTGGCTTCAGAGTCTGCCCCATTAATTAGGAATTCTTCCAGCCACTGGGCCATGTCCCCACACATCACGTGCCCACAGGACGTCAGGGGGGATTTTACCAAAGGCCTTCTTGAAGCCCAGACTCCAGGCACAAGGAGGCTGTGGCCCCTCCACCCCAACCAAGGAATTCCGTGGACAGGGCAAGTCAGGTAAACCCAGAGTGACCTGCTCTTCCCTTTCCACACACCCGGGATCGGGGATAGTGGGAAAGAGCCTGGGTTCCAGAGTCAGAGCGCTCTGGGTTTGCATTTCACTTGCACTTCTCCACTGTGTGACTTTGGGCAAGTTGCCTGGCCTCTCTGAGCCTCACTGTGAAAGGGGGACAATAACGCTCCTGTCACAGGCTTCTTTTGACAACGAACATAATGGCTAGGTCTGTCTCCCTCTCCAGCCGAGCAGTGGTCTCTTCAGCCCGGGGCTTCCTGTCTCTGTACTCCGGTGTCTGGTGCAGAGGGGACCCAGGCTTTGCCCCCTGTTCCCGCTATCCCTTCCCCTCTCACCCATCTTTATCCACCATTCTCACCAACTCCCTTTCTACATATTTCCTCTCCTCCTTCACCCTGTACCTCCCCCTGTCCTCCCCCCTCCTCCCCTGCACAGCTCCAGGGACAGACTCCATCCCCATCCCCATCCCATGTCCCCAGAGCCCGTGGCCTGCCCCGTGGCCCTCGGCGGAGGGGCTGGGGTGTGTGTGTGTGATAAAGCGGTGTTGACGCACTTACCGCATTACTGTCAGCGGCTGCATTAGCTCTGAGGACGCACAGAAGGCCATTAGCAGTGACAGCCTGTGTCATCCGTCGGAGGGGGGCGGAGGGGGGCCGGAGAGAGGAGTCAAAAACAACCCGACAGGCCCACGTCTGCTCCCTCCCGGTCCTCCTGCTTCCGCCCAGACCTTGGCTGCACTTCCCCAGGTTTTGCCCTGATTCCTGCTGGAGAGGGAAGCCCCGGGGACCAGCGTTCTGCATGTCCTGCACCAGAGCGTGGGTCTCTGGTCACTGTTCACGTCCAGCATAGAAGGCCGCTGGCAGCCAAAGGGGAACTGGGGGGCAGGACTGACAGCCCTGGGTGACGGAGGCAGTGGGGGGTCCCCCTCTAGGGATTCCCCAACCAGGGCCCTGCCTGATGGAGCCCCCGCTCTGGGCCTGCTGCTGCCCCCTGACAGGCAGCTGGAGCGCCCTCCCGGGCACCCAGGGGCCTAGCGGCGGCGCCAGGGGGGAGAGGGTGAGGTACCCCGTTAGGAGCAGGGCCTGGTGCAGGGGGCACCCGGAGGGCTGTGCCCGGGGCGCCCCCCACAGGACAGTCCCTGGGATCCCGCTGCCCGCGCTGCCCCCTCCCTCCAGCCTAACTCTCACCCAGGGACCCAGGCCTCCCCTCCGACCCACACGTATGTATGGCCCAGGCGCGGGACCTGCCAGCACCCAGGGCGCACCCACCCCGCGGCCCCGCGCCCCCCCACCCCCTCCCACCCGCAGGCCACAGGCTCCGCTCCCCCATCGCCTGCCCCTCTCAGGGGCCCCGGGCTGGGCGGTGTTTGCGCAGCTGAGAGCCCTGTGTACCCAGCGGATCCGGCCGCGCTGATAAGGCCCCGAGGGAGGGAGGGACCCGCTCCCCGGCCCCTGCCCCCTCCGATCGCCCCGCGGATCCGGAGACATGACCGGGCCGCCGTCAGGGCCCCCCCCTGGGGGACCGGGCCCTTCCACAGCCTCCCGCGCCTCCCAGGTCCATCCGGCCCTGAGGCCCCGCACCCCTACCCGTCCTGCCCCACCCTACCCTACCCAACCTCACCTCCACCCCACCCCACCCCCATCCCAGGGTCGTCTACACAGTCAGGGACCCACGTCTTTTGGGGTTTAATATATGTTTGTTACTTGAATGCTTGCATATGAGAATAACCAACGGATGCAAAACATTGGGAGGTGGGCACATAATATATGGGAGCGGGGGGAGGGGCAATGGTAAGATATGCACACATATAATACCTTAATAGGAGAAAAGAAAAGAAATAAAATAGGATATATATATATATATATATATATATATATATATATATATATATATATTCCAGAGAGGCGGAGAGAGAAAGAAGCATCAATAACCAGAATCACTGATCAGCTGCCTCCTGCACGCCCCTCCTGGGGATCAGGCCGTGACCTCTGGCTTCACAGGTCGACACTCAACCACTGAGCCTCCCAGTCAGGCCGGGGACCCACGTGTGGACCTGGGTTCCTAGTAGGTGGAGCAGGAGGCTCCCCGGATACCTAAACGCCACCACCGCCCCTGCTGCCGCCGAAAGCATCTGCCTGGCGAGGCTTCCCTGGCTCAGGGCGGCCGAGAAGCTGCTTTTGTTTCCCCAACAATTTCCCAGCCACTGGAGGGCGCTGTGAGTCCCCAGCGCATGTGGGCCTGAACCTGGGGCGCCTGAGCCCAGAGCCTGCACGGACCTCCTCCCAGGATATCAGCCTCACTGTCCACTGAGGAGGAAACTGAGGCACGGCGGTGAGCAGGCTCTGTGAGGTCCCCTCTGTGCCCTGCCCGTGGCCTCCGGGTGGCAGGCCCTCCGTGCCCCCGGAGGTCACGGCCATGGGTTGTCTCCAGTCTGGACCAGCGCCCGGCGGGACCCTCACATCTGGATTTTGCTCCCAGTGAACTCCGGCCTGTTTGCAGGAGGTGGCGGTCCCGGGCATGGCACTGCCCCTGACTCAGCACCCTGGGCCACCGTCAGGGGAGCCCCCGAGCCCCTGCCCCTCCGCCCAGCCACCCACTCACAGGTGGGTCTCAGGCCCAGCGGCACCAACAGCTTTTTGAATCCCAGCTCCACGTGTGTTAGCTTCACAGCAGGCACATCGCTGAGCTTTCCACATGCCATCTCCAGAGCCGTCCTACGAGGTCCGAGTGTTAGCTCCATCCTGCTGGTGAGCCAACGGCGGCTCAGAGAGCAGCCTGCCCCGGGTTCCACAGCTGCGGCATCTGGCTCCGGCTGAGCGCCCTCCTCTGCTCAGGCATCTCACGGGCCAGCGGCCAGCACATCCCTCCGGCCCCTGTGTCCACTCCTCCTCAGTGGCCAGCACAGAGGTGGGCAACTGTGGGCCTGAGCCTTGTCTCTATTACCGACATCCCCAGCCTGGCCAGGGCGCCCTCCTCCCCCCTCCCCTGCCCTTATTAACTGCACCAGGAGCCTCCTGAGGAAACCAGTCCCCCGTCCCCCCCTCCCCGCTCTCTCTGGCTTAATTACTTCTCCTCCTGGCGGTAATGAACGTCTCTGAGCCTCGGAGGCAGGAACCTTCAGCGGGAGCCTCCACGGCTCCGCCCCACCTCCCCCGGCCCTGTCCTTCCAACCCGCACACAGGCCCAGCCCCGGCCTCAGCCACAGGGGGCATCTGTGTGTGAGAGACTCCCAGCCCCTCCGCCTCCCTGCCCGGTGGAATGCAGCCCCTACGGTCAGACCCTGAAGGGTCTGCTCTGGGTTGGGGGCCCAGACCCCCAGCCCTCATCCCGCCATCTGCCCACAGGCCTGGAGCAGCAGCTCCTCTCGGCTTCCCACGTGCACACAGCCCACAGGGCTGCACGCACAGGCCGCTCTTTCCTTCTGTTCAGTCAGCCCGGTATTCCCTGAGCACCCGCTCGGGGCCAGCCCCTGCTTCAGGTCTGGGACCCTGTCAGGGAGACAGACAGACAAGGTGTTTGCACGCTAGGAGCTTATGGTCTAGCAAGAGCACAGCCCCAAACAGGCGAACAAACAATAAATAAGATTTTCACCGGAGGGGAAAGTGAGGGCATGGATAGAGAGAGAGTGTGTGGGTGGCAGGGAGAGCAGGGGAAGAGGGCTCATATGCCGCCATCCCCCTGTTTATTCCTCTGCGGAAAGTCCGCACTGCGGTCTGCATCCCCACGCTTCAAGGCCAACACGTCTCACTGGACCATCGCCTCAAACACCCAGGTTTCAGCCACATCCAGCTCACCGTCACCTAACACAGCCACAGGGGGGACGGAGGGCGGACTCGGGAGCCCACAGCCATCAAGTCGAGGAGGGCAGATGCCCAATCCTCCCCTCTGACTTTTTTCTTTCTTTTAAAGAGGAATTTAAAAAAAAAAAAAGTTTTTTTTAATTGATTTCAGAGAGAAAGGGAGAGAAAGATAGAAACATCAATAATGAGAGAGAATCACTGACTGGCTGCCTCCTGTATGCCCCACACTGGAGATCGAGCGCACAACCCAGGTAGATGCCCTGACTGGGAATCGAACCTTGACCTCCTGGTTCATAGGTTGATGCTCAACCACTGAGCCACGCCAGCTGGGCCCAATAGTACGTTTGTTGGTTGTTGTTTTGTAATGAGAGTCAGTAGGCTAATATATATATATCTCCAGATGGCAGCAATGATGAAGGGTTAATATCTTTTAGATATAAAATGATTATACAAATCTCTAAGGAAAACATTAGGATCCCCAAAAAGATAAATGGACATGAAAAAACAACCTCAGAAGAGGAAAAACAGCATAAGAACAAATAGTCAGCATCAAATGTAACCAAAAAGGACAAAACATGATACCATGTTTTACCTGGTAAGATTGTAAAGATAAAAAGATAAAGAGCCGGGCTGGTGTGGGTCTCACCATTCCTGAGCTGGGGATTCACCCGGGCCTGTACCGCGTGCCCATGCCGACATTGCCCCCTTGTGGCCATAGTGTGAAACTACAACCTTCCGAATGCCCGATGGAATCCCTGAAGACAGAACAGGGAGTTTAGGATCTGGACCTGAGTTCCCTGCATCCAAGAGGCTGACTGTTCATTAAACTATGACAGTTTCCTGAGCCCTGATACCCCACAACCCCCTTCCTACACATTAACCTGGCCTTGGGATTGCACATAATAGGATTAACCACAAGAACTTTCCAGAAGTTGACCCTTCGTTTTTAACACGTAAAGACACACAAAAACATACAAGAGACACACATGAACATGACCCCAGACCTCACCCTTAAACCCACACAGACACGCAGCACCTGCACACACTCCTCTCCTCTGGGGAGCGCACAGATGGGCAGCCCTCAGAGAGCTTTCAGCCATGGGACAGGAACTGCCACCAGCTCTGCATACCTCCCCACCGCCTCCTTCACACTCAGCACCCCTCCATCCGGCCCCACTGCAGCATCTTCACCTCTCCCTTCCCACCTCCTCCTGGGCCTCAAACTCACTAGGGACATCCCCATATTGGACACCACCTCTTTAATCTCTAGGGACCAGCCCACATCTCTGCTCCACTATTTTTTGTGCTTAAGACACATAGAACCCCCTGGGGTCTAGTTAAAATGCAGGTTCTCATTCAGTAGTCTGAGAGGGGGCCCCCAATTCTGAATTTCTAACCAGGTCTTAGGTGGTGCCATGGACCACGTTGAGTCACCAGGCTTGCTTCTTTCTCTGGCCACAGTTCCCCCAGGAGTCCCATGCTATGGCTCCAACCAACTGGGTCACTGGACCAGGGCTGGACAAATCCTTTTATTTACCTACCTACCTACATGCCTACCTATTTGAGCCTCTTTTCTCCTAAATGTCTCTGAGAGGTCTCTATTGAGATGCTAGTCTGTCAGCAATATTTCTCTTACACTTCTTTTTTTAAATATATTTTTATTTATTTCAGAGAGGGAGAGAGAGAGACAAAAACATCAATGATGAGAGAGAATCATTGATCAGTTGCCTCCTGCCCCACGCAGGGGATTGAGCCCACAACCCGGGCATGTGCCCTGACCAGGAATCGAACCCTGACCTCCTGGTTCACAGGTCGACGCTCTAGAGCCACACTAAAAACACATTTTTAAATATGTACCTATTCATCTTTCCCACTCCTGTTATTTTTTTGGTACTACGTTTGTTGAAGAAACCAGATCATCTGTCCTATAAATCTCCCACAGTCCGGACTTGCTGATGCATGCCCACGGACAACTTCTCCTTTCCACCGCAATGTCTCCTTCCCCCACTTCACAGGTGAGAAAACTGAGGACTTAAACGCTCAGAGAAGCCCAGTGTCTTGCCCAAACCGTGGCAGCAGCCAGGCTTCTGACTTCCAGCCAGAAAAACAGGCCTGCATCCTCAGAGCACCGCACCGCACGGCAGGGCACATGCGTGAGCTCACACAACTGCGGCTGAGTGAGGAGACCTCCGTGCACGCCCCCCTCACACCTTCCGGGTGCACCCTGACACAGTGCTGCCGGTCTCCCCCTCCTCACAGATGGGAAGGGCTGCCTGCCAGTCCCAGGGCCAACCCCGCAAACATAGATTTTTCAGACCCTGGACCAGCAAACCAGAGCCAAGCTCCCCCGCCCACAGGCTCCCCTGCTTTCTCTGTCCTCTCCTCATTCATTCATTCACATCGCTAGAGGAGTTTGGCATGTGTATGCCTGTGGCCGAGTGCCTCTGTACATATATGGGCAGATGGGTATGGTCTCAGAGGGGGGTGTTCGCTTCTAACGCTGTGTGGTGTGTATGTCTGTGTGTCTGTGTGTGTGTGTTTACAAACTATACATCCATGTCCCCAGATCTACGTGTTCCTGTAGTTGTCCATGGCTCCAGCTGGGTGTACATTTGTGTGTTCTCAGTATCTTTCCACCTATGTGCGTGTGTTCCTACGGATGACACAGTGGCTGAGAAAGCCTCTGGGGTCATGCACACTACAGATGCACACTTGGGTCTGAGAGAACCTGTGCCTGACAGCTTGTGTCTGCACACACCTCTCTCTCTATGTGCACGAGTGCCTGTGTGACTAGATGGTATGCGGTCTGTGTGTCTCTGTGCACCTGTGTGTCCACACACCTGTGTCCCTGTGTGCATCTCAGTAGATGGTGCGGGTCTCTAGGTTTGTGTGCTCGGTACCTGAGGCTGTGCCTCCCCTCAGGGGCTGTGATTGGCTCTCAAATGCCGGTGTCTACCTGGCCCCTCACCGCCCAGATTCCTGCCACTTCCGTGCCCACCTGGAGTGGCGGCAAGGAGGCTCTAATAATGGGGAACCGGGGCCCTGCCAGCCAGCTCCTGTGCCCAGGGCCGAGGTCCCTCTGAGGGCAGCTGTCTGCTCCCAGCATCTCCAGCGCCCACGGCCTGGGGCAGCCTGGTGAAAAGCCAGAAACTCCATGTGGGGCACATGGACAGCAGGCTTTGCAAAACAAAACAACCACCAGCGTCAGAGAGGAAAAAGTGAGAGTGGAACTACAGCCCAACAGGACCCTACAGGCCGGCAGCTCAGAGGGCGTGGCAGGGCTGGGTGTTGACCTCAGACACCTACGCCCATCTCCCCCAGAAGCGGGGTCAGGACCCCGGCCAGGGCACTGGCTGCTCAGGGAGCGGCAGCGGGGACACAGTGGACCCAGGGTCACTGCCGGGCCTCCGTTAATCATCTACCTGGGGGACCCTGTGCCCCATTGGCTGCCTCCGGCCACGGCCCTCTGGCTGAAGCCCAGAGTGGGAAGGAGCCTTCCTGCCAGGGTCCGCCCCGTGTCCTGGGGAAACGGGGCTGATGTCATTGGCTAGGACGGTGGTCAGCAAACTCACTAGTCAACGGAGCCAAATATCAACAGTACAACGACGGAAATTTCTTTGGAGAGCCGAAAACCGACTTCTGCGCATGGGCCACGAAGGTTCCATCGCTCTGTACGTGCGCGCCCGCACGTGGTATTCTGTGAAAGAGCCACACTCAAGAGGCCAAAGAGCCGCATGTGGCTTATGAGCCGCAGTTTGCCAACCACTGGGCTAGTAAATGAGTGTGCCCTCGGGAAGCCCCCAATCTGAGAAGAGCAGCATCAACCCTGCCCTCAGGGAGCCCCTGGCTGAAGGGAGAGACCACCCATGCCCTCACGGGGACCCCAAGTTGGCAGGAGGCAGGAGGCAGGAGCAGGACTCAGCCACAACTGGGAGAGGGGCTGGAAGGGGCGTACACTTAGGTGGGAAGGAGCAGAGAAGAGCCATGCAGGGCAAGAGACCCAGAGAAGCAAAGGGTGGAATCCTGAGAGTGGGGGAGGGGGATGAGGTCAGGGGGGATGGGCATTCTGATCAGGGGCTCTAATAGAAAGCCCAGGAACGGGCACACCTGAGGCTGGGGGCTCCGAGGGCAGCAGGGAGGAAAATGATTGTGCCCCTGAGCTAGGACCACCTCATCTGGTGGATTCTGGGAAGAGAGAGTGAGTGTGTGTGTGTGCGGGGGAAGGATCCCCAGAAGGGATCGGTCGGTGTGCTCTCCCAGCATTCTCTGGGATACTCCGGAGAGACAACAGCCCAGGCCATGGATCCCCATCCAGGCAGAGCCCCAGGAAGCCTGTCTCCCGGCAGGAAGGAGGGAGCCGGGGTGGGGACGTAGGATGCCTAGAATCTGGCCATGGCACTCCAGCTGTGTGACCTTGGCCAGGGCAGCACCCTCTGCAGGTGCTTTCCCTGCTCCATAACAGAGGGTGGGCCTCGTGGGTCAGAGTGCACCTGGTGTGGGATGTGTACAACGGAGAGTACACCAGGTGCTTAGAGCGGCACAAGCAGACAGTAATAAGTAACAATGAATCCCATCCTGCGAGTCTGTGAATCCTCTTTAATTCTTGCTCGGAGCGTGGATTGTGGATCGGGAGCAGACCTGCTTTGCTTCAAAGACCAGCTCCCCCGCTTGTGAGCGGAGCGACCGTGGCCCTCACCTACGTCTGTGCCTCAGATCCCTCATCTGTAAAACGGGGATGGCAATAAAACACCCACCCTGTGTTACCAAGAGGGTAGGTAACGCGTTCTAGCTGGAGTTCAATAACATTGTATGTTCTTATTCTTAAGACTCCTTCTGGCCCCGCAGGTGTGGCTCAGGGGTTGAACATCTGCTTGTGAACCAGGTCAGGGTTTGAGATGTTTCTACCTCTCTTCTCTCTAAAGTCAATTAAAAAAAAAAATGTGTGTGTGTGTGTGTTTTAAAGACTTTATTCTGTATATGGTCAGTGATTCTGGCCTTTTAGTTACAGTTTTGATATGAATAAATTTTAAAGTTTAAAGATTTAATGCTTTTAAGGAGTGATTTGAGGCTATGACAAAAGTATTCAAGGTAGTACCCAGCGGCTGGTGTGGAACAACCCTGGTAACTTCATGATTCCAGACTTCTTAGAGCTGGGACCACAGGACGGAGCCCTCGGACCCCCCCAGTCCCCTCCCTCGGGCGGGGGAGGAATAACTGCCACCTGCTCTCCCCTCTTGCCTCAGCCAGACCATCCTTTAGTTATTTTTTAAATATACTTTATTGATTTTTTACAGAGAAAAGAAGGGAGAGGGATAGAGTTAAAAACATCCACGAGAGAGAAACATCGATCAGCTGCCTCCTGCACACCCCCTACTGAGGATGTTCCCGCAACCAAGGCACATGCCCTAGACCGGAATCGAACCTGGGACCCTTCAGTCCGCAGGCCGACGCTCTATCTATGGAGCCACACCGGCCAGGGCCAGACTCCCCTTTCATCATCCAAGACCCCGCAGGCGCCCACAGTCACCCCCAGACACCTCCGGGCCCGCTGAGCCCTTCCCGACGACACCCTCCGTGGCCGCAGATCAAAGACGCCGCCGCCTTTCACCGCGGTCACGTGACCCTCGCTAGTGGGTCCCTCAGGCCTCCCGGGGGCGGGGCATCCCATGGCTCCGCCCATCGACCCCGGGCCTGACCCACCGCAAACGCGGTAGGGATCCCACTGCCGCGGGCCGCGGGGCAGGTCCGGCCCCGCCCCGCCCCGCCCCCGCCGGCCAGCACAAAGCCCGGGGGCCGCCACCGCGGGGGGCGAGCCGGTGCGGATGTCCCCGTGATGATGCGCTGCGCTTGGGCCGTGCGGGCCGCCGCTGTGGCCGGGAGGCTGCGCGGCCCCCGCGGCCCCGGGGCAGCCCGCAGGCTGGGCAGCAGCGCGCGGCGCGGGGCGGCGAGGGCCGCCAGCCCGGGGCGCCTGCTCAGCACCGCCTGGGCGCCCGCCCGGCCGGCCCCGGAGGAGGCTGCGGGTGCCGAGGACGAGGCGCAGGCCCCCGCACCCGAGGAGCCGTCGTGGAGGCCGCCTCCCGCATCCCCGGAGCCCCCCGGGCCCCCGGGCGGCCGCAACCTGGTGCAGCGGGACATCCACGCCTTCCTGAACCAGTGCGGCGCCAGCCCCGGCGAGGCGCGCCACTGGCTCTCCCAGTTCCAGACCTGCCCGCACTCCGCCGACAAGCCCTTCGCCGTCATCGAGGTGAGAGGGGCCGCCGCGGGCCCAGCCCCCGCGAGGGCACGAGGTGGGGTGGCGACGAATCGCCGGGCTGGCAGGACCGGCCCCGCAGACTCTGCACAGGGACGCGGGACGGGGGTCCCAGGCCCGGGCGAGGCCTGGAGCTCTTCCCAAAGCCTGTCGCCCAGGCCGAGTGCGGGACCACCAAGTGGGATGCGCTGGAGAAGGCCTCCCCTCTTCCCCCCTCGCCCCCCCGCCATGGGCACAGTTAGGGGTTCAGCTGGCAAGTGGGGAACCTGGGCAGGAGTCACTTCCGTCACCCCTCCCCCCGGTGCCCTAGAGTCCAAGGTCGCAGGGAGGAGCGAGAGAGGAACACTAAAGTGAGATAAGGGGATGGCAAGACCCGACGGGGCAAAGGGCGGAGCAGGTGGGCCCCGGAGCCAGCCACGGGCCTGACAGCTCCTGGGCGCGGGGCGGGACACCTGGGGGGCTGAAGGCCGGGCTGCAGGAGCAGCGGGGGCAGCGGGAGCTGGGTCCGGGCCGCCTCTCTGACCGCCCGCTCCCCGCAGGTGGACGAGGAGGTGCTCCGGTGCCCGCAGGGCGTGTCCAGCCTGGCCTTCGCGCTGGCCTTCCTGCAGCGCATGGACATGAAGCCGCTGGTGGTGCTGGGGCTGCCCGCGCCCACAGCGCCCTCTGGCTGCCTGTCCTTCTGGGAGGCCAAGGCGCAGCTGGCGCAGAGCTGCAAGCTGCTGGTGGACGCGCTCCGGCGCAACGCCGCGGCGGCCGTGCCCTTCTTCGGCGGCGGCTCCGTGCTGAGCGCCGCGGAGCCCGCCCCGCACGCTAGGTCAGTGCCGGCCCCGCCTGCCCCCCCCCCCCCCCCCGGGACTCAGATCACATGACCCAGCCCGGCGGGCCCGGAGGGGGCGCTCTTGAACACCACGTCTGGCCCGCAGCTACGGGGGCACCATCTCGGTGGAGACCGACCTGCTGCAGTGGTGCCTGGAGTCGGGCAGCATCCCCATCCTGTGCCCCATCGGGGAGACGGCGGCGCGCCGCTCCGTGCTCCTGGACTCGCTGGAGGTGACGGCCGCGCTGGCCAAGGCGCTGCAGCCCACCAAGATCATCTTCCTCAACACCACGGGCGGCCTGCGCGACAGCAGCCACAAGGTGCGGCCCTCCTCTCAGCGTCCCCCCCACACACACACACACCCCGCTGCTGGCCTAGCTGAGCCTCCTCCGCCGAGGGAGCTGGGACTGGAGGGTCAGAGAGGGGCTTAGCCCGCCGGCGTCCAGACGGGAGCCTCGCTGGCCCAGGCCTCCGGGAGGTGGGGAGGTCCAGGGAGCAAGAGGAGGTCTCTGGGGCAGGATGGCCCGCGGCCGGGCTGCGGGTCGAAGGCTCAATTCCCAGCCCCGACGCAGGTCCTGAGTAACGTGAACCTGCCCGCCGATCTGGACCTGGTGACCAACGCGGAGTGGGTGAGCTCCAAGGAGCGGCAGCAGATCCGGCTCATCGTGGAAGTGCTCAGCCGCCTGCCCCACCACTGCTCGGCCGCCATCACCGCCGCCAGCACGCTGCTCACCGAGCTCTTCAGCAACAAGGGTGAAGGGGCGGCCCGGGGCGGGGCGGGGCAGGAGAGGGCGGGGTCCAGGGCGTGGGTGCTGGGCCCTGGGGTGGGGGAAGCAGGGGAGGGGGCCTCCGCCAGGAAGCAGGCCCCGCGGGGACTCCACAGCACTGGCTCTCAGCTCTTGCGGAACCTGGTGGAGGTCAGGAACGTGGTGGAGGTCAGCCGGGTGCAGGAGCCTGAGCTGGAAGTTGAATGGACAGAGATGGGCGTGGCTTGGGCTGTGTGGCCACACTGCAGAGGGCGGGGTCTGGTGGGAAACACCAATGAAATGGACCGACCTAGGAGAGGGGGCGGGACTAGGTGAAGAAGGTGGGACTGCAGGCGGTGGGCTGGACTTCAGGGACAACCTGCCTGGGAAATGCATTTCCCTGAGTGAACATCACCTCCACACCCGTGCAGACCCTGACAGCCTTTCCCTGGGGAGACTCCCAAAGGAGGTGATGGTTCCATCATCCCCGTCCTGTCTGGAGCCCCCCAGGCTGCCAAAAGGAGGCGTGGAGGAGACTTCGCTCTCAGGCTGAACTGACCCCTCCTCCTCGCCCCACCCCAGGGTCCGGCACTCTCTTCAAGAATGCGGAGCGGATGCTGCGGGTGCGCAGCCTGGACAGCCTGGACCAGGGCCGCCTGGTGGACCTGGTCAACACCAGCTTCGGCAAGAAGCTCCGCGAGGACTACCTGGCCTCGCTGCGCCCGCGGCTGCACTCTGTCTACGTCTCCGAGGGGTGAGCCTGGGGGCCCCGGAGGGCAGAGGCCAAGGGGCAGAGCCCAGCCCTCCGGACCCAGGAGAAGGCCCAGCCTGACTTTCCCCGCCGCGCCAGGTACAACGCTGCCGCCATTCTGACCACGGAGCCTGTCCTGGGGGGCACCCCGTACCTGGACAAGTTCGTGGTGAACTCCAGCCGCCAGGGCCAAGGCTCCGGCCAGATGCTGTGGGAGTGTCTGCGGCGGGACCTGCAGACGCTTTTCTGGCGCTCCAGAGTGACTAACCCCATCAACCCCTGGTAGGTTCTGCCCCCCTCTCTCACCAGCCCTCGCCGGCCACACCTCGGTCCACCAGCCAGGAAGGCTAGGTGTCCCCTTCTCTCACTAGCTGTCCTTCCCCGGGAAAGGCCCGCCCACTGCAGCCCATTTCCCAGGACCACACAGGCAGCCTGAGCTTTCCTCACAGGCAGACTGCACAGAACAACCCCCTCCCACCCCGCCCTGCAACAGTGGTTCCTGGAAGCACGTGACAGCCCTCCCCCACCCCATCTCTCCCAGGGTCCTAAGAAATTCTGATCCTCCAGGCTCTACTCCAGGCCCAATTGCCCACTCGGACCTCAGGCCCAGCAGAACCCCCACCCCTCTCTTTCCTTCAGCAACTACCCCTCATCCCCCATTACTCTGCTCTGGGGGCACCAAGTGGTGAACAAGAGCCTCTTCCCTGGCTGCAAGGCAAGGCAGGGGGAGGGAGCACGGGATGTCCTCCCCCCAGCTGTGGGACTGGCAAGCTACCTCACCTCTCCGAGCCTCGGCTGCTTCTCTGTGAAAGCATGTCCCCGCCAGGCTCTTAGCTGCTGTGAGGATGAAATCAGGCAACAGACAGCAAGTGCTAGCAGGATCCAGTATGCAGGAGGTCCCCAATAAATGAACCAGTGAGAAATGAGCACTGACCATGCACTAACAGCTCTCACCACCACCAGGTACTTCAAGCACAGCGACGGCAGCTTTTCCAACAAGCAGTGGATCTTCTTCTGGTTTGGCCTGGCCGATATCCGAGACTCCTATGAGCTGGTCAACCACGCCAAGGGGCTGCCGGACTCCTTTAGCAAGCCAGCGTCCGACCCAGGCAGCTGACCCTCACCACCAGCCCTGCAGGCCCTGGGGCGGCCAGGGTGGACCAAAAGCCATGTCTGCTGGAGGTGACTCCAGGCGG
Source organism: Pipistrellus nathusii (assembly GCA_963693515.1). Classification (NCBI taxonomy): domain Eukaryota; kingdom Metazoa; phylum Chordata; class Mammalia; order Chiroptera; family Vespertilionidae; genus Pipistrellus; species Pipistrellus nathusii. Next base: position 35,222,616 of record OY882873.1, read on the forward strand.
CTACCGGCTGGACCAGGTTTGTTGGCGGAATGATCTGGAGGAGGAAGCAGCCCCTGCTCTGCTCTGCTCTGCCTGAGGTGGGAGGCGAAGTGGGACAAGCACAACAGAGTCCACCCAGGACCTCCACGTGCTCCAAAGCCACCACCAGGTGGTTCCATGTTCAGTCTAGGGATCTGGGGGGAGGGGAGGGCTTGCCTCCCCAGGCTCTACTCAGGGCTAAACTTAGAGTAGGTCAGTTTCTGTGAATTCTGTGCTGTGTTTTGAGGCTCCCTTGTCCAAAACACAGCCCTATCTGCCTGATCTTCACCGCTCGTTTTCATTCCTTTGGGTGTTGCAACTTTTCAGGAGGCCTTGATTAAAATGAAAATACTTGTCTGAGTCAGCTCACACTTGAAAGGAGCAGTGGCTCTCTTGAGAGCAAGATCTTGTGGGCTGGGGAGCCAGGGGGCTTCTAGAGAGACAGAGGGGCTAAAGGCAATGGAGGGCACCCACCATGTCCCTCAAGGCAGCCCCCAGAGGGGTTCCCCTACTCCTAAGTCCGGAAACACCCTCCATTCCACAGGCCAGGCCGCCAGCTCCCTTTCAGGCAGGGCACAGAATCCTCCTCTCCCCCACCCCCACCCCCGCCAGCCTCTGCCCCTCACCTCCCCCCCAGCCCCCTAGAGGTTGTGTCCCCATCTTTGTGGGAGCAGACAGACAGTAGCCCAAAGCTGGAGGTTTCATTGAATATTTTGACCCCATGATGTTCCAGGTACCACACTGGTTGCTGGGACTACCTCCTGCCAGGAGGTGCATGGATGAGTAGGAAGAGGGTCCATTAAGAGGCCACCATAGCACAGCAGGGACAGTGAGAACTAAACCCCAAGAGCAGCCTGTCTCCCCTCAGAGGGTGATGTTCAGTATACAGCCTGACCTGCAATCCAGCTCTGTGGCTGCCAAGCTGCTTACCTTTTCTGAGTCTCCATTTTCTTATCTGTAACATGTAAACCCCTTGGCCTCATAGTGGACTCTAAATGTTAGTTCTCTCCCTCAAGGTTGCTCTCACCAAGGATTTATTCAAAAACAGCTGGCATCAAATGGGGAGGAAAAATAAGCTCTAAGATGGAATGAGGTGAGAGGTCAAAAGAATATTCTACAGGGAGGATTAGGAGATCCTTGAAAAGAGGGCCAAGGACTGTGGGAACGTGGAATAGGGGAAAGATTACAGGAGGGCCTGGATGGAGCTTAACCAGATATTTTCTTTCAAGAAACCCCAGATCAATCCCAGCCAATGGCAAAGTGCCCCATGGGGAGAACAGAGAAGCAAAGCCAAATGTCTACATAAAATGTTTATTTTTGGAGGACTGTGTGGTCTGGTGTTTGGGAGGGCACTCACCCACACCAGGCTATCCAGAGCTGGAAACGGAAGGCAGGAAGGGGAAAGCTGGCCGCTGCCTGCCCCACCCCTTCCCACTTGAGCGGACTGTGGCCTGCTCTGCTCTCAAGGTAGACAACTAGTGTTATTTCTGCCCCTGGCATATCCTGAAAACCCTGTGGCTTCTGTGGAGATCAGCCCGTCTGCTCCTCCAGGGCCTGACTCGCCGATCAGCACGCACACTCATTCTCAGTCTCCAAAACCACTGCAGAGCCTAGCTGCGTCTGCCAGTTCAAAAGCAATTTTTCACTTTTGCTCACTTCCAGTTCTTAGGTCTTCCTTCCTCTGTCTCCCACTCTCAGTACCCCTACCCTAAGCCGCCTTCCTCTCTTCTCTGGGACATGGGACCCAGGGGAGCAGCCGGCCTCAGCTCTCCTCCTGACCAACAGGGGGAAAAATCCCTGTAAGGCATCATCCTCAGGGCTTCCCCGTGAAGGGCTGAGCCCAGAACTGGGGAACAGACCTGTCTCTTACCAACAAACACACACAACACAGCGCAAAGGATCCAACAAACAGACCAAAAAGCATAAATAAACGTAACTGGGCCAGCAGGAAAGGCAGGGTGGCACTCAGTGGCTCCCTGCACCCCTTTCAGCTCCTCCCAGGGCAACTCAGCCGTCGGTGGCTAGGATGACGGCGGCCCCGAAGATGCCCACACTCTCTCCAAGGAGCTTCATCTGGTTCCAGAACTCCACGCGCCGTGTGTGGTGCCAGTAGGCAACATTGCCGTCTATGAGCAGCATGACCGGGGGCAGCAGCACGGCCAGGATCTGGGCAGCCAGCGTCACGTAGTAGCCAGACAGGAAGGCGAGGGCCAGGATGCCGTACAGTAGAAAGAAGAGCTGGACCATGAGCTCCCCTCCTGGTAGATGGTTCAGATAGGCCAGCCGGTCCTCCTTGCTGTGCTGCAATGAGTAGGCCTAGAGACAAACCATCTCTTAAGACTGCCCAACGAGCTGAGGAGCCTGGGGAAAGCCCACCTGAGATGGCGCCTGTAATTCAGCCTCTGCAAGGTGGGCTTCTGCCTCTCAGACCGGGGCTCTCTGAAAGTAGGACCTACATACATCCCCCCTCAGCCTAGAGAGCCACATGAAATTAAGGTCTAAGTCTTTTCTCTCTCCGGGAGCTCAGAGGATAGAGGGGGGCTCTCACCGCTGAATCTGGAGCTCTGCACGTGGAATATGGTGCCCAGTAACTAAGGGTTCTAGGGACGACCACAATTAGCTAACTAGGCATCCCCATCAGTTCTTTTTTTTTTCTTTTTTTTTTTTTAAAGCCTCACCTGAGGATATATTTACTGATTTAAGAGGGAGAGGAAGGTGGGAGAGAAACACTGATCTGAGAGAAAAACATCCATCGGTTGCCTCCCGTATGTGCCTTGATCAAACCCACAACCTAAGTTAGTGCTCTGACTGGGAATTGAACCCGCACCTTTTTGGTGTACAGGACAGCACTCCAACCGAGCCAACTGGCCCAGGATTTTTGTTTTGTTTTTTCCATCCCCATCAGTTCTAAGTGACAGAGTCCCAGCTGCTGCCTGAACCCACCAAGCTCTCCTTGGTCTCCTCTCCCAGTCCTCCAGGAGCTGGAGCCACGAGAGGAACAATCCATCTTGTTCTCCTGCCTCTCAGGCTCGGGAGTAAATGGCCAATTCAACCTTTTCTCCCCCTGGTGGCAATCATGCTGAAAGAATATTGGCCAGGTCTCAGGCTCTTGGCCCCTGAGGCCCAGAACCCGGCAGGGGCAATTCCCAGAGCATAGCCATCGGGATCTACACGCCCACCTCCCCGAGTTCTGTCAAGCACGGGCTCCCATTTCACTCCCAGTCAAGCACCTCCAGCCAACAGCCCCCCCAACCTACCACGCAGATGAGGTAGATGCCCAGGAAGACCTGGCCCGTGGACTGGAGGGACCGGCTTCGGGGTTTCCGGCGGTAGAGCTCCCCGGCACCGCTAGCCAGCACCAGAAATCCACCGATGACGGCCACCGTGCGTGAGTACATGCGGACCTAGGCCAAGGCAAGGGGACCCCAGTCAGGAACTGCAATCGCCACGTATTTCCTGACTGCACAGAACTTCCTCTCTCTACATCCCCTTCCATTTGAGGAACCCTCTTACCATTTCCAAGTGTGGTGGGCAGGTTCAGCAGAAATAGAGAATTCTTTTTATCAGAAGTGGCCCAAAGGGGTTAATTAAACTGTTCAAGATCCTACAGAAAGTGGCAGAACCCAGTTACCAAGTGTCTCCTTCCCATCCCCAGGCCTGCAGCCCAATGTTCTTTCTGCTATCTAGGATAGTCTGTCCCATAAAAACCCTTTTATCTCCCTCTCCTGTAGCTGTTCACACATCTACTTCCCCTACTGGACAGACAGCATTCCTAAAGGGTAGTGCCTTTGTCCAGGCCTATCTCCAAGCTCACAATGCCTGGCAGGGGTGTCATTTACAGGCTTATTCCAGGACTAGGATTACGTAAATTTCACAAAATTAAATCTTTGGGCCAGACACCTGCAAGGTTCCTTTAGCCCTAAGAGTCTGAGATTACTAAACTAACAGTTTTAAAGGTTCTGGAAACCAGGTGACCTAGATCCTTGCTCCTCCACCTGTGACGCTAACTGTGGTATGACTTAGGGTGAGTCTGTTTCCCATCAGTCTCCACACCCTGAAAGGAAGATGTGTGTGGTCTCTGAGGTCCTTCCGTTCCTGCAGTCTGTAACATCTCCACACGCCCAAAGCTCCCCATCGCCCTAGCCTAGTCCTCCTCGGGGCCCGGTTGCTCACCTTCAGCCAGTCCCCGTAGTGGACGTAGCCCCCGATGTAGGCGGCATAGGTGCTAATGGCCAGCTGGAGGGCGGCCCCCAGCGCAAACCAGCGCCGCTTCACTCCGAAGGACATGAAGCTGGCGCACAGCACGGCCGCCCCCATGTCGAAGTACAGGTAGGGCACCGGTATGTCGGGCTTCCTGCAAGCCGGGAGGGGGTAAGCAAAGAGATCAGAATGAAGAGGGGAGAGGAGCCTTGAGCCCCCGTGGCTTCCCGCACAGCCCCACTGACCCTCCAAACCGGAGACCCCTCTCATGGCCGTGACCCCCGCACTATGCTCGATGTCCACCGTGCTCGGGACCGGAGCCCCTAACAAGTCTGAGATGCCAGCTCCTCCCAGCCCAAGGGCCCAACTTTCCCCCACCTCTCCGCACCCCCATTGCTGGGATGCGCTGCGCCGCCTCCCCCGCGGGGCCCGCTCACCGGCGCGCCTCGGCCCTCTCGGCGTACAGCATGAGCTGGCTGAAGCAGCCCCAGAAAGGGCAGCGTGTGAGCAACACCGCGCCCAACTGCATGAGCAGCTGCAGTAGCCACCGTCGCGAACCCACCTTCGACGCCATCTTGGGGAAGGGCAGTCCGCCACGGCCTCGGCCGGGTCTGGGAGGGCCGCGCGCGGAGGTGTGACACGCCACTTCCGGTCCCGCGGGGTTTGTTTTTCCCTCTTCCGTTGGGAAACAAGGCTCGCGTCCTGTGGTTCCGGACCGAAGGAACAGAATTCAGCCTTTCCCTCTGCCCACGGAGACTTACGGCCCCCGCTCTGTAGATGCAAAATTGAAAACTAGACTAAAGGAAGGAACAGAGGGAAGCCTCGAGTCATAACTTAATGAAGCAAACTAGTCTTTGAGTGCAACTAGAGCCTAACTCCAACCTTGTTACTTTGGGCATATTGGCTATACTTCCCAAGATTCATCTGTGAAATAGAAATGACTTCTACGTTAGGGTGGCTGTGAGGTTTAATGTGGCAATGCTGGTGCTAGCACAAAACAGGGGTTCAGTAAATGGTGTACATACTCAAGCCTGAGGAAATCCTCTGCTTTGGTTTACATTCAAAGTAATGGGTTCTCCTACGTCACCTGTCGAGAAGTATGGTCTTGCTCTGCCTTTCCTATGTCCCCTACGAGAGAGATCGGAGATGTATATATGGGACATCTCAAATCAGCCCATTATCTTCAGTTGCCATACTCCCAATCTAGCCCAAACTATCATCTTTTATAGGTTTGACTGCAGCAAGTTTCCAACTGCTCTCCCCTACTTCTCCTTTGGTCTCATTTGTTCTCAGCTTCCTTTTTTATTTTCATAACCATCAGGTACCCTTCCTTTGAATCACTTGGCACACAGGCTATTATATATGTGTAATTCTTCTGTTAAAGATTAGATTAATACTAGTTTGTGAGCCCCAGGTCAAGGACAGTGTCTGGTTTCTGTTTACTACTATATTCTCAGGCCCTAGTATACAAGATGCATTCAGGACATATGTGCTGAATAAAGTGAACAAAAGATGTTGCCACTATCTTATTCATCGTAGGTACTTAGTAATTATTTGTTGAATAAATAGGCAAAAGTTCTGAGCTTCCTGGGATTGCCACCACAAAGCTGCCCCCAACCCCCTGCCCACATATCTCCCTGCATCCACCCCACCATTCTACAATACAAATTTATCTTCCAATACTGAAGTTAAGATTCCATAAGCACTCCCACTAGGCCATTTAATTCAGGTCTGTTTCTAGTTCCCTTGGGGGAAAGGGGGACTCATGTCCAAACAGCATTCTGACCATGTGAATTAAAAATTTCCCATCAACCCAGCAGGCATGGCTCAATGGTTGAGGGTTGACCTATGAACCAGGAGGTCACAGTTCGATTCTGATCAGGGCACATGCTGGAGTTGTGGGCTCAGTTCCCAGTGCAGGGCGTGCAGGAGGTGGCCGATCAATTATTCTCTCTCTCCCTCTCCCTCTCTGAAATCAATAAAATTCTATTAAAAAAATAAAAACTTCTGCTGAAACCGGTTTGGCTCAGTGGATAGAGCGTCGGCCTGTGGACTGAAAGGTCCCAGGTTCGATTCTGGTCAGGGGCTTGTGTCTTGGCTGCGGGCACATCCCCAGTAGGGGGTATGCAAGAGGCAGCTGATCGATGACTCTCTCTCATAGATGTTTCTAACTTTCTATCCCTTCCTCTTCCTCTCTGTAAAAAAACAATAAAATATATTATAAATAAATAAATAAATAAATAAATAAATAAATAAATAAATAAATTCTTCTGATCAGCCAATAAAAGCTAGACTACAAAATACTTTTTCATATTTAACTTTTTACAAAGTCACTAGGGTAAAGTCCGGGTATGTTAGAAAGAATGGGAGAGAAGGATATATCCATGCAAAAAGCAAAAAAACTGCCGAACCCAGTTTGGCTCAGTGGTAAAGCATCTGACTTCGGACTGAAAGGTCCCAGGTTCGATTCTGGTCAAGGGCATGTACATTGGTTGCGGGCACATCCCTGGTAGGGGGTGTGCAAGAGGCAGCTGGTCGATGTTTCTCTCTCATCGATGTTTCTAACTCTCTATCTCTCTTCCTTCTTCTCTGTGAAAAATCAATAAAATATATTTAAAAAACAAAACAAAAAATCCTAGAGAATGGAATCATGTAGGTGTATGGTAGGGCAGAGGGTGGGAAGGAAGGGTCTCCAGGTAAGAGGAATGAGAAAAAGCTTGGATTAAAGGTCATTTTGGCTCTAGCTGTTTTTGCTCAATGGTTAGAGTGGTAGCAGGTTAGATTCTGGTCAAGGACATGTACTTCAGTTGCAAACTTTAGTTGGGGCAAGAGCAGGAGGCAACCAGTGGGTGTCTGTCTCCTCCACCCTGCTTCCACTCTGTCTAAAAATCAATGGAAAAAATATCCTCAGGTGAGAATTAACAACAAAAAAAGTCATTTTGCCTACCTTCCCTGCCCACCTGTGACAACTACATGAGGTAAGTTTTCATCACCATAACACAATCACATAATAATAGTATAAACTTTCCAATTGACTTTATTTTCCTAATCTCCTCACCCATCCCTGATTCAAATGGGTCAAGCCACACAACCTTGGGAAGGAGCTAAGGTATTGAGGACTGGAAATGGGATCATACATGTCCATAAAATAGTTTTAGGAGCCTGCACCTGGAACAATCCCCTACCCCAGACCACACCTTTTTTTTTTTTTTTTTTAGCTGATCAATGATTCTTTTATTTTTATTTTTTATTTTATTGATTTTGTACAGAGAGGAAGGAAGAGAGATAGAGAGTTAGAAACATCGATGAGAGAGAGACATCGATCAGCTGCCTCTTGCACACCCCCAACTGGGGATATGCCTGCAACCAAGGTACATGCCCTTGACTGGAATCGAACCTGGGACCTTTCAGTCCTCAAGCCGACGCTATATCCATTGAGCCAAACCGGTCCCAGCCCAGACCACACCTTCTGATTAAGTCCCTCAAAACAGACGGCAGGGACGTGTATGAAGAATAGGATTAATGAAGTTTTTCCCTTGGTATCCATCCCATCCCACCCCAATGCCCTCTGGTGTTCAGTCTCTATCTTTTATTGCTTTCTCTGAGGACTAGGAGCCAAATCCCTCTTTATAGGGCTAGGAAAGGTGCTGGCATTGTGCTAGGTCACAAGTGGTAAGTGAGCAGTGGGGTTCTGAGACCTGAGATGAACATAGCCATTTGTCCCTCCTCCTTCCACCCCTGCCTGGACAGAAAACAGCCCATAAGACTTCCGAGGAACATTCCTTTTCCTCTGTCCATTCCCTCCCCAATCCAACTGTTTCAGCTTCTCTCTACAGCACACCCTACCTCTCCAGAGGGCTTCCCCGTTCTTCTGCACTTGCCCTCGGCCATGACCACAGCACCATGGTGACTAGCATGGTGCCCATGATACCCAGAACAGTAGCTGTCTCAGACAAGCAAAGCCAGGCCTCCACACTGCTCAGCTATGCCTCTTACCAGCCTCCCAAGTCCAGCACAAGTCAGATTGCCCAGGTTGGCCACATACAAGTGCCACAGATGGTGCAGCTTCCGGAAGGCCTGCTGCAGAGATTATTGGCCAGCAGCAGCTGTGTGCATGCTGTTGGGATGCCCGCCATCACCTTAAATTCGAGGTGCCGTTGCCTACTAGAGAGAGGAGGCCCAGCATCCACAGAGTTGCAAAGGCTTCAGCCTCTGCGTAGCTTGCTGATGTCATTCCCAGCCAGAGGACTTCCAGGCCTGGCATGGTGGCCAGGGCTGCACCCCCAACTTGCTGTAGCTGGTTCCAGTGTAGGCAGAAGTGGCCCCCAAACTGTGGCCAGGCTGTGGCTGAGGTCAAGCTGTTCCAGGTTTCCCAGGCCTCACAGGCAGCAGGGGTTTGTGCTGGCGAGCAGGTTGTGAGAGGTGTAGGCGGAGCAGAGCCCAGGGTGGCTGAGAAGTCCATGGACAGGTGCACCAGCTGGTTGTAGCGGACATCCAGCTGCTCCAGAAAAACCCAGGCCACCCAGTGCTCTACCAGCCAGATCCCATAGGACAGTGTTTCCCAAATTTTTGACATATGTGTACCCCTTCTACAATTTTCACAACGCTGAGTACCCCTCGTACTCATGAGAACGTAGAATTAGGCACAGCTAAGCACGGTGCAGTGCATATCCCCACCAAACTCCGGTGCAACGCGTACCCCCACCAAACTCTTCTCGTACCCCTGGGGGTACGCGTACCACACTTTGGGAAACACTGGCCTAGGACACTGTGAGAAAGCAGCAGCACTCGCAGTCTCCACAGGCCCTAGAAGGAGCCACCCGGCAGGTGGCAGGATTACTGTGGTTCAATTCCAAAAGCCAGACTGTCAGGATGTCTGGGAGGGAGACTGAGCAGGTGGAGGCCTCCACAGTCCACCACTCAGTGGCTAGCCAGGTGCATGGTTCTGGGCAAGCATGGAAGCTAGGAGAGAAAAATAAAAGCAGACACCATCAGGGGTCTTTTCACTTTCCACGCCCCTCACCCCCACCCCCTAATGTGGTTTCAAGGAATCTTCCTTCCATCCCATTTAACTTTACATCCTACCTAGGTTCTGACAAGTCATCTTAGCTGGAAACCCCAGCAACGTGACCCCCGACCCCAGCCACTTCTCATTACCTTATTCCTACTAGAATGAAAAGCCATCAGGAAAGATGGACTTTTTAATCCTTTGGATTCCTTTTTCACTCCAATTTCACACTTCACTTATTTCCCACACAGTCCCAGTAGAAATGCCTTCTCCCGCCCACAAGATAAGAGTCCTGGCTAGATCCTGCCCTAATCTAGCCACTGAGGTCAAGGCGACAGGCCTCAGAAACCCAGTGCATCCACCTGTATTCTTGCGACCACCTGCTGAATGCAGTCCCAGCCCAAGAATGGCAATGGAAGAATCTCAGCTCTAATTACCTGCTCTCTAGGCCTCAGGCTGGAGCCTCACCCCCAAAAGCTGTAGAGCGGTCAGCTTTCAGGGAAGCCATAGGCCTGAGAGTGGGGATGAGATACAAGTTGAAGAAATTGCCAAGGCCTGATGGTCTTATATTCTGCACTTTGTTCTAAGAACAGATCCACCCCTTCTCTCTACCCCCCACCCCCACCCCCCTTTTCTGGAATCCTACACCCTGCTCTATTTCATATCAGAATAGCAACTTGAGGCCTGCTGGAGCCCATTCTCAAGTCAGGAAGAAGCCAGATGTCTTTCATTTTAGGTCGCCTGTCCCATAAATCTGCCCATAAAACACACCTAAGTCTTGTCTAGACACAAAGGAAGGGCATGCTCTCTTGTTCTCACTAGTTCAAAGGTCAAAATACTCTACTCTGGTTTTCAACGAGAGCCCAGCATCTCCTTCTGAGAGCTCTGGGGCCAGGTGTCTGTATGCAGTGCTCTGCCTGGGCCCAGGAGACCACACAAATTACTTTCCATGTTCCCCGGTGTGCTCATTAGCTCCACCCAGCAAATTCCTCAAAGAATAAGGATGTTTAGGGGAGATGGTTACTCAAGGCCAAGCATCCCATTAAAGTCTTCATTTAATCCTCATTTCACAGAGGAGGAAACTGATGCTAGGCAAAGTTAGCGAAGATGCAAAGTCATACCGCTAATTAGTGGTAGAGATGAAATCTGACACAACTCAGACCTATTTGAATCCAGCCATGCTCCTAAGCACTAAGCTACAATGCTCCAAACATAGGGCCAATGTCCCTCATGCCAGCCAAACACCCCTCTAAGAAAATTTTACAATAATAAAAGTTTAATATGCTCATTAGACTGGGCAGCTGAACAACCTTCCAGACATCATTCCAGATGACCTTCTGGACGAAGCTGCGATGGCAGGGGCCGAGGCAGAGGTGGTTAGGGGATCAGGCAGGCGAGTGGTTAGGGACAATGAGGCAGGCAGGCCAGCGGTTAGGAGCCAGCGGTCCCGGATTGTGAGTTGGACACCCCTCAAGGGATCCCGGATTGTGAGAGGGTGCAGGCCAGGCTGAGGGACTCATATCCTGCCCCCACCTCCACCCCCCGCACAAATTTCATGCTCATCAGACTAGTCGTCCTTCTTTCTAGACAAAGTTGCAGTGGGTGGGGGCTGAGGTAGAGGCAGCAGAGGACCCCCAGCTGCAGGGCGGTGGGTGGGGCCAGGGCCAAGGCCCTTGCATGGATTTTGTGCATCGGCTCTCTAGTGTCCACAGATTGTCCCCTGACTGGCAAGAGCAGCTGAGCCACCACCAACCTAGGATATGAATCTGAGCCTCTGGTTGATCACACTGAGCTGCTCTAAATTAATTCAAGTAATCTGGTTCAGCAAATTATACTGGAAAAGCTTGAGGAACCACTGCCAATATTCTTTGAGAAAACATTACAAACGGAAGGTTGCCAGAGACTTGAGCTCAGCCAAAGTTCCAGTTTTCAAGCCAGATAAGTGTAACAACAAAATTCAAAAAGGGCTCATTGAACATGTTGACTAGTGAGCTAAACATGACCACTAGGTGCCACATGACTTCATGGAAAATAAGTGATTCTCAAACAACGTGATTTCCCTTTTTAACAGGGTTACTGGATGGCTGTCATAGACAAACATCTGGATCTTATTAAAGTCTTTCATGATATCCCTTTGGAAGACAGTTTATAAAAATTTGAACTAACATAACATTGGGAAGGATAACTAGTATATTATAGAATCAAGATTTGTAAAAAGCTCTTAATAGGCTGGACTAGTTGGCTAAAAATAAGCCATTTAACTAAAGACAAGACAGTTCCCAGTCATCTGCCAGAATAGCAACTCCTCTGACCCTCATCCAAGAGCTGCGAGACAAAGGAAACATCCTAAAAGGCAAGTGCTTGCATGCAGTTCTAGAGATGAGCAGCTGCTTGGAGGTCTAATGGGCACATTCAGCCATCACAGGCTGTTTCCCAAAGCAGTAAGCTCCTCACCAAGCAAAGTGCTCAAGCAGGGGCAGTCTGTGGCTACAGAGACACCTAAACTGGGAGGCTGGACTGTGTCACATGAGCTCCAAGGTCCCGGGCATCTCTATGTGCTGGATAAGTGTGCTGAGCATCCCATACCACACCTGCACCAGCCCTGGCACTAGAATCATCCTCTATTTTTGCACACTTTTACATACTGCCTCTTGGATTTACATGGCTGCATATCTTTCCTGTAGCTAGTATAGGGGGGATGACAAGAAGATACTTTCAGAATGGCTAATCTGAACAAAAACGAAGTGTTTGACAACAGTATCCATCTGTAGGGATGAAAGGTCTATCACTGAAATGCCCTTGCTAATTCCATCAACTGAAATCCCTTCTCCCTCTCTACAGACCTGATTGTACCCAACTATCCACCTTCTGTCTTCAGCCAAGTCACACAATGGGCACCTGGCTGGCCGCACCCTAAATGCATGAGCACAAACCTCTAAAGGGAACTCAGCAATTTTACGTACTTCCTATGTGTCTACGACACATCCTCCCTCAACCTCACTCCCTGCTAAACGTGCAAACTCACCTTCAACTGTACTACTATCTTCTTCCTTTCTGTATCAGAGGCCAAAATATCTTCTGTGGCCACAGATCTCATCCCCCATCTTCGTGGAGTTCATGACAAGGTAACAACTAAATGTCTAGCTCTAGCCCAGTCCTCTCCCCTGAATTCTAGGCTCATTATCCAGCTGCCCAGCTGCCATCTGCTCTTCAGTTTCATTAGCCAGACAAACAGCAAAGCAGAACTCTTGGTTTTTCCACAAGGCTATTTCTCTCCCATTGTCATCATCCTCCTAGAAGTCATTCTTTGTTTCTCTTTCCCTCACATCCAATACATCAGCAAGATCTATCAGTCCTGAAACCACTTCGGTCACTACCATCTCCTGCCTAGATTTGCAACCACCTCTTAGCACAACTGTCTTCCTGCTTCCATGGTTGCTGCTCAACATCAGATTAAATCCCTTGACAGCTTAACACCTTCCAACGGCTTCCCCACTGTGCCAAGAGCAGATGCCAGTCCCTACAATGGCCACAAGGCCCTGCATGAAGTGTCCATTAGTCCTCCTGCCCACTGCTCCGTCCTGCTGACTACACTTCCGCCACCTTCCTTCTAGCAGTTCCCAAACATCTGAACCTCTTGCCAACCTCAATGTTAGCACTTACTGTTCCTTCTATCTGAGCACTCTTTGCAGGCACCTGTTCAACTTTCAGCTTAAGTCACATCTCAGAGGCCATCCCAGAATATTCTTTAAAGCAGTACACACACTTTCTTAAAGCATAAGCAACTACTTCAAGCCAGAGATCAGAATAAAGGGACCAGATTAGAAAAAGAAACCACTTGTTAGTCCCTCCACTGAAGACTACCTGCTGGAATTAGCATCATAATTAGTTGGGAAAAGGGAGAAGAGGTTACTTAAGTCAGTAGAAATATGCCTTACCTTCATCTCACCAGTTCAGAAACTACTCCTCTTTAGACTTTTCAACAAAATTGAAAATTAAAGAAGGGGGTCAATGGGGAAAAAAAGAGGGAACATATGTAATATTCAATAATATTTATAAAAATAAAAGAGAGCCCTCGCCAGTTTGGCTCAGTGGATAGAGCATCAGTTTGCGGACTGAAGGGTCTCAGGTTTGATTCTAGCCAAGGACACATGCCCAGGTTGTGGACTCGATCCCCAGCAGGAGTGCGCAGGAGGCAGCCCATCAATGATTCTCTCTCATCATTGGATGTTTCTATCTCTCCCTTTCCCTTACTCTCTGAAATCAATAAAAATTCAGAGAGAGGCCATAATCTGACCAGCGTTGGTCCCAGTCACCCAAATCTGCTCTGGAGAAACCTGGGGGAAAGCCCTGCTGCTTCTGAAGTTGGAATGAGAGACGCTTTCCTTCCCAGCCCTTCCCATGTCTTTGATCCCTGTTCTCTTCCCAAACCTGATTTCAAGATTTCTTCAAAACCCAGTCAATCCTGGACCACTTTTTACTATGGCTCAAATTATTAAACTGATGATTTCCAAAAATCTACCTTCAGTCTTATCTCCACAACTGCGACATCCTATCTAATAAAAGGGTAATATGCAAATTAACCATCACACCATCACAAAGATGTCGGCACCCTTAGCCACAAGATGGCAGCTTCCAGTCCTCTTAGTATAGCCAGAGTCCCCCAGTCTCAGGGGAGGAGCTGCTGAGCGCGCGCAGTGTGAGTGGCCTGGCAGAATGCTTGCTTTGTTGCCGCGGCAATGAGGCAAGTGTCTTGCACCCAGCCGCAGATGGGCTTCTGGGCAGTGGGTGCCAAGAGGCCAAGTCTTGCAGAGAGCTACCGGTGGACAGATTCATTTGCAGGGCTACTAGGAAATACAAAAATGTGCAAGCCATAATCCTTGCCTCAAAAGAGTCTTGTCTCAAAATCCCCATTAGACCACTAAAGATAAACCTAAACAAGTAACTATATTACAAGTCATACATGCCACTATATAATAATAAAAGTGTAATATGTTAATTAGATCAAACGTCCTTCCAGACGATCTTCTGGATGAAGCGGGAGCTGAGAGGGAAGCCCGGGTTCTGGGTGCCAGAGGGAAGCCGGTGCCAGCAGCAGGGATAAGGAAAGCCTTCACCCATATCATATATATATCTTTTATATATAACATCTAACATGCCAACACTTATAGAGTGCACCTTGTGAGCTAGAAATTAAGGGATTAGTTGACAAGTTTCTTCTGACATTGTGAAGTACACTGCACTTTCAGCAATGCAAGAGATAGGAAGAGGCATCTTAGAACCTAGAATATATGAAAGGTGTTAATGTCTTAGGTGATAGATGAAAAATTTTTGCCTTATTTTCTAATTTTCCTGTAATAAGCCAGATAAGAACTTGTTTTTGAAACTTTATAACCCAGCAGCAGTCTACCACCAGCGGATAGCAGCCCAACAGCACCCCTTCGTCACCTGTAAGGTTCTTCATGTGTTAAACCCCTGAAGTTTAGGTGGTACGGGCTGATGAATTCTCTGGCACCCAGAGACCGCAGCAATGATGGGAAAACAAATCCACCGCGTAAACAATGATCGTCTTCCAAAAGAGTTGACCTTGTCCCAACCCTCATCTTGTACATTGTAGTTTCTAACACTATACATTCTCAGCACAGTAGCCTATCAACAGGAGATTCTATTTATGTATATGACTGAAAACTCTCTCTACTCTTTCCTTAAGGAAGAACAGCTTTTTATTTTTTTGGTTAATCCTCACCCGATATATATATATATTTTTTAAATATATTTTACTGATTTTTCACAGAGAGGAAGAGAGAGGGATAGTTAGAAACATCGATGAGAGAGAGTCATCGATCAGCTGCCTCTTGCACACCCCTACTGGGGATGTGCCCGCAACCAAGGTACATGCCCTTGACCAGAATCAAACCTGGAACCTTTCAGTCCCCAGGCCAACGCTCTATCCACTGAGCCAAACCGGTCCCGGTTCACCCGATATTTTTTCCATTGAATTTTTTTAGAGAGAGTGGAAGAGAAGGGAAGGGAAGGGGAGGGGGAGAGAAACATGGATGTGACACATACATTGATTGGTTGCCTCCCACACACGCTTCAAATGGGGCCAAGGATGCAACCTGCAACCCAGGTATGTGCCCTTGACCAGGAATCAAACGCAAGACCCTGACCTTGTGAGTCGGTGCTCTAACCACTGAGCTTACAGGCCAGGTAGAACATATTTTTTGACACACACATTCTTAGCTTCAAAAATGTCAAGGAACCTGGCTAGAGCCCCTAAACTAATATTGAAGTGCTTGAACAATCTTCATATTTTCAACACTAATCAGTAATGAGCTACTCAATTTACATGGCAGATTCTGTATCAGCTCAGTGTGGTTGTTTTTGCTGTTTATACCAAACAAATTGGATGCTCTAAACAGCAGTAAAGGCTTATGTGGCAATGAGGAGGTAATCGGGTGCTGGTGTATAGAGCTGTGTGTGTATGTGGAGAAGAAGATTAGAGCATCTCCTAATACAGACCTAGACTAATAGGGAGGAAATGATAACACAGGCATGAGACAGAGCGCTTCCCCCTGGGCTTGCTATTTTTCTCATCACTTTCACCCCTTTAATCGTACCTCTTAGGCTCTCTAGATCCTGCAAGGTCTCTTCTCTTTTCCCTTTCCCAGAAGTCTACATGTCTGTGCATACCAAATCAAAGGCATGGTACTTCAAATGGTTTGATGCATGTACCCAGCCTCTTATTCTGCTACTCCACTTGCCCACTACTCCCAACCCTGGATGCCCTTCTTAAATGACACACTTTGTACCGAATCTCTGGGTGATTTCTCAAGGAGTGGAGGAGAGAGGGTTAAAAGTAGAAAGTGAAGAAACTAAATGGAAAAGTCAAACCAAACACACATACTCTCATATCCTCTCCCTTTGGGGCCTCTGAAGATACACAAACCCGAGACATGAGTGATGGTTAAAAAAATTTGGGTTTTTATTGTTTTTTGCTAAACAATACTAAAAAAAAAATTTCATTTTGAAGGCAGGGCTTGAATTATTTAATTTTGATCCATTTATTTAATTAAAAAAAAAAAAGGAAGGGGGAAAAGATCATGGCCAAAAAAATAGTAGTTAACCCCCACCCCACCCCCAAAGCTCTAGCCAGTCACATGAGCATCACCCACATCCCACTCAGTGCCCGATACTCAATGGTGGCACTCTCTGCCCCACTGGATGGCCCTAAAGGCATGGGACAGCAGGTGCCAGTTTTGGCTCTCAGCAGGTTATCAAACCAGACAAACTGGTGGGCTAAAGTCCAGAATTCTTTTCAGGTTTTCTGCCCAATGGCTGAGCACATACAAACTGTCATAAGCTTGTAAAATTTAAAGGGAGTGGGCATGGGCGTAAGAGTAGGAGGTTGTCAGAAGAGAAACTATAGGCAACCCAAACTTTCTCCTGGGCTGTTGCCTCTGGATGCACTTAAAGAGAGGTGGAGATCGGTGGACTCCAGGTTTCGGATAAAAGAATATCATCCCTCGAGGAGGAGCCGAACGTGCCATGCAAATAGCTCTGCAGAGGACACTGGAGAAAAGGGCAGCTGGCGCTCTCATGTAGGAGACAGGAGAGAAGTGAGGAGTTCTTCTAGTACCGTGAAGTAAGACAAAAGGCAGATGGAGAATCCTGAGGTTTCAGCCAAATGTGAGCCTGGTACACACACAAGGACTAAAAGCCACCAGGAACCCTCAAAGCCAACTCCCACCTGCACGCGCTGGCTCTACAAAGTGCTGCCGGAGATTCTTGCTGTGAAACTAAGTCAAGTTAGTTGCCTGGCTATGGGAGGTGGGGAGGGCAATACATTTTTGTTTTCAGAGGGATGAGGTGGGAAGAGTGGCCATGATCTAGTAAAAAGAGACCTGCAAGAAGCAGAAAATATTTAGAGAACATTTTAATATATATTTTCATATATATATTTAAAGTTAAGAAAAATAAAACTAATTCAAGCCATGCCCTGTGCAAAAAAAAAGAAGAAGAAAAAAAAGGGGGCGCGGAATTTAAAGTGAGACCTCTGTCTGCTGTTCTCAACTGCAGTACCACAGTCAGCTTGTTACTTTTATTTTGGAAGATGTAAAAGTTTCTTTCAATCGTTCACAAGGTAAGTGTGGCCACTTGTAACAACAGAATGACTCGGACAGACTAGGAAATGAGAAGTCGGAGGGGAAAGGGTAGAGCCAGGAAGAAATTTTCAAAAATAAAATTAACAAGGTGACTGTTCCAGAAGGGAGCTGTGAAAAGGACATGGTGGACCAAAGTCTGTTAGTCAAGTAATGATTCAACTTTTAAATTATTCTCTTGTTCTTTTTGTTGGGTGTTTTGTTTGTTCAAGTCTAAGATTTAGAAACGCTGACCCTCTGTTAACAAGAGCCAGCAGGAAATATAGGATCCCTTCCCTCCCCCGGCCTGCCTCCGCCGAAGCCACCACCGTCGCCTCCTTGGCTGGATGCTGGAAGAGTCCTCCGTGTGTGTGGACTCAGGATGACAGGGCAGCCTCCTTCTGTGGTTGTTGGGCTTGTGAACGCTGCAGTGTCTTTTGGCTTTCCACATCTCTAAAATGTTTTTCAACCTGAAAGAGACCAGTCACCTAGGTCAGAAAAGGAGTCGGGCACACAAGGCCTCTCAAACAGTCTGCTCCGGGTTTCGACAGCCCCCTCCTGGCTGACCAGCCCACAGATCATTCAGGCACCTTGGCTTTTGCTGTTGGGGGGATGGGGGGAGGTCACTTGTTTCAGCCACAATTTTTGCAGCTTTAGCTAAGATTGGCTAAAATAAGATGAATCTATAAACTAAAATGGAAACTGAAAAGAGATTATTATGATCCAAAAATCCCTCTCCCCTCTTCAGACAAGTGGGGAATTAGTCTTAAACTTTTTACATTCACAATGTTGGTCTTTCAGTGCTGTTTTGTTTTTACAAATGCTACAACTCAATCTAAAAAGTCAGCTGACATATGCAGGGTCCCAGTCGCCAATGGCAACTGATTTATACCAAATAGCCCTTCCTGAGAAGAGAGGAACTGCTCAGGCCAATATCATGCAGTTTCGAAAAGCCACCCATTACAAAGGGCCACACTGCAAATGACCCACCACTCGGTGGGTCCACCCCTGCAGGAGTGTCTAGGCCACAGCCGCAGAGCAGCACGCTGCATGGAGGGCAGGTGGCAAAGCAGGGCTACTCACAAGGTGGCTGTCAGAGGGGAACTGTCCTGCCCTGATGCTGGAGGGTGAAGGCTAAGGAATCATTCTCTACTTAGTTTTGTGGCTCCTTTATACTTACTATTTTGCGTACATGGCTCAGTGCACTGCCCTCTTTGCCTTTACAGTTTTCCACTTGATATGGGGGTGTAATAACAACTTCTTCCATGACTATGATGTTTTTTTCTTGCCATTTACAATCTTTAATGCTGGAAGCAAAAGAGAACAGGTGAAAGTTACCTCTTGCAGGCACCCCACACCTCCTGCTGACCCCAAGTTCCCAGCTCACCACTCAGGCAACACTAGCTGCCAGCAGCCCATGAGGAGGAGGAGCCAAGAAACATTTCTGGGAATCACCGGCTGGGAAAAGCAACGACACTGATGCACATTTACTCTGAGGAGGACCCAGAAAAGTTGCTCTGAACCATTAGGGACCTGGTGGCAGCCCCAGAAGTCCGAACAAAATTGAGTTCAGCTAGACTCAGGCCTCTAGATTCAACCTGAGTAGCAACCAAAGCAGGGACTGATAAATTTTTTATATAAAAGGCCAGATAACAAATTTCTAAGCTTTGCAGGCCATACAATCTCTGTCACAACTGCTAAACTCTGTCACTGTACCATAAAAGCAGCCACAAATGATACATAAACAAATAAGCAGATGTGGCCTGCTGGCTGTAGTTTGCCAAACTGTGGCCTACGGGGAAATGGCACCTTCAGAAAGAAAGAACAAATGCCCCACCTTATTGTGATCTGTACTCTGCCCGCCACCTAAAATGGAAGCTGCTCCTCAAAACGGTCCCTCTCAATTATCAGGCAGCTGGGCACTTGCTAGACTGGGAAAACCCATTCCAGCTCACACTTTGGGAAGCCCAGGACAGCTGATACTACTCGGCGAATTCCTTCACATACCTGTAAAGGTTCAGACTCACACCATGGCCTCACACAGCTCTCTGATGCCAGCTGCCATCTGTGCACCAGACCCAGGTGGTTAAATAGGGTAACAGAAGGCAGCAGGGGGAGGAGGAGTGTCAAATGTTCAGTTTTTCAGCAACTAGGGAAGCTAGTGGAGTCAAATGACTTCTGCTGTGACAAAGTGTCTTTTAGAAGGTGGTAATAAAGTGGCCTTCTGCTCTCCCTAACTCCCTACATTCACCCCAATGTACCGTTGGGACGAGCAAAAGAGATATAACTTTTCCTTAATAGAACTGCATAAGCTTTTAGAGAAAGGTACAACATGAAATAATAAAAGACAAATAGATCACTAGTTATAGAAGTTATAGAATACTAGGTATAGAAGGGACCCTTAGGGATAACCTAACTGAAAACTAACCAGAGAAGACAATTTGTCCACAATTACCCCATTTTTCTGTATGGAAGGGCAACAAGTACTCATATCCCTGATGTCAAGGTATTGCTAACACACTACCCAGCTCCCCTGGAGACTTTCAGGAACACAACTACCTGAAAGTCAGCCACCAGACAGCACAGCCAGGCAGCATCACCCCGGGATAAGGGATCTCTGTGCTCCCCAACTCACGTCTTGTGAATGGTCTGGAAGAGCTGCTGGCCCTCTAGGGAGACACCAGCGCTGATTGCATAGGCCTGGCTCAGCTTCTCCTCCTTCTCTGTCCGCGCTTTGCTGGCAAGCTAAAGTGGGGGAGAGGAAAGAGACTCAGAAAAGCATTCACCTTCATTCTTCCCAACAGTCAAGCCAAAATTGAAGAAAGGAGGCCGGAAAAGACAGGTTTGGGTAGATTCAGTTTTCTCAGAGATCAAAAGTGAAACAAATACACACAATATACCTGAATAATTATTGCTTTTCCTGGCAAATATTCCTTCCTCCCAATGTTCTGAATGTCTACCATGTGCCAGACATTTACTACGTTAAGCTAGACATACAGCACTGAAGGGAGTGAAGATAAGACTTTAAACAAAAATATAATCAAGGTTAACTTCACACAGTGCTAAGTGCTAGAAGGAAATGGAGCAGGGTAACGTCACAGATGATTGTGGAGCTGCCTGATGGGAAAGTGGTAGTCTGAGTTAAAAGGTAATACAAAATTTTTATGAAAGGAGAGAATTAAGAATTTTTATCAGCTACTGTGCTAAAGCTTCGGGTTTAGAAATTAATGTCTCACCCCTGCCTGAGTTTCAGAAACTTTCTGAGGGAAGAGGGGAGCTGAGCACAAAAGACTCTACCTTTCCAGCACCATTACCTGTGCTCATACAGGGAAATCAGACTCAAATAAACTAAACCTGGATATTGCCCATCTTCAGCTTGAGCTGAAGAGCAGTCCTGCTCTTTAGAAAAAGGGCCAGCATTTTACTTCATGTCAGTTTCTTACCTGCCATCTAGTGAAACAATCATAAACTAATAAAAAAAAAAATTCTACTAAAATATAGGAAATTCCTCCAAACAGGAGTGGGACCCCGGTTGATCCTGTTGGTCCTCTAATACGTTTTTTACCCCCACCCACCACTACTGGTTGTTAGACACTTGGAGTACAAATCTGTTTGAGTATAAGACAAAGCAAATAGGCTGGACAAGATGGTTAAAACAAACAAAAGACAGATAATGCATCTGAAAGTCAAATGACTGAGATTTTCAGACACATGAACAGCTTAGTATATTGATGCTGCAGCACATTAAAGACATGTGCAAACACACAATTTGTCCTGAAACACTAGCTCTTTAAATACAAAGAGAGGTAATCATACCTCCAGCACATTCGCAAAGTACCTAGATGCTTGGAATTCTTAAACATTTGTATTCTGTTTTAACAGTGACCCTTCAAACCATAAACCAAATATTGTTCCACTGGTGAAAAAGTGAGCACAAAGTATCTAACTGTTTGCTGGTAAAATGAAGCACTTGGGTTTGACTATGAGGGTGAGAAAAGGAGGCCTTCAACTGGATTGAGGAACTGGGGAGTGTCACCCCTGCACCTGAGCTTCTGAGACTGGCTGAGGAAGGAGGGAAGTGAGCACAGAGGAGCAAACTCTGAACACCATCATTTTGGTCTCCCTAAGTGAAAGAGGGAAGAAAAGCCAAGACTGCAGGGATCTGAAGCCAGAGCTCCATTTTCACATGGTCCCCAGGACATGGAGGGAGGGAGGGAGGGAGGGAGGGAGGGAGGGAGGGAGGGAGAGAGAGAGAGAGAGAGAGAGAGAGAGAGAAGCAGTAGTAAATAGTCTTTTAAGCCCAGACCTGCCATTTGGCCCCACCAAGCTACAACTTCACAAAGAAATAAATGCACAGGACTGACAGCAATTCTCTGAGTAGTGACAATCCCACCTGTAGCAAGAAAGCACCCAGGTTCTATGGAGAGAGAGCTGTTGGTGGTATATTTTAAGTGACAACAAGCAAAGCTTACTCAGTCACCAAGAAAACCTTTTAACCCTGTAGAAGATCTGAAGCCTCCAAGGAAAGAAGGAAAATCGGAAGGGCAGCAGAGCTTCCCTGGATTAACCAAGCTCCTGCAGAGCTCCTGGGAAGCGCCTAGTGGTCAGGCAGATGTTTACCCCATGAGCATGCAGGAGGATCTCACTTTGAGGTCTTTTTAAAAATGTTTATCCCTGAAAACCAAAGCATCTCCCAAAGTTGGGTCAGACAAAGCCGCTCCTATAAAGCTTGTGATAATTACATAGTCTGGATACTCAAAGTAAAATATCCTTGCCACCTCCATAGTAGGTTAAAAACATAACATCACCTATTCAGTAAGAGAGAAGAGTTGGCTCAGAGAAACTAGGCATTTATGCAGAATGTTTAAGAACAGAATTCATAGCCCTAGTTGGTTTGGCTCAGTGGATAGAGCGTCAGCCTGCAAACTAAAGGGTCCCAGGTTCGATTCTGGTCAAAGGCACATGCCTGTGTTGCAGGCTCCATCCCCAGTAGGGGATATGCAGGAGGCAGCCGATCAATGATTCTCTCTCATCATTAATGTTTTTCTCTCTCTCTTTCTTTCTCTTTCTCTCTCTCTCCCTCTCCCCCTTTCCCTTCTACTCTAAAAATCAATATATATATAACAACAAAACAACAACAAAAAGAACTCATAAATCAAGCCAAAAGAATTTCAGGGAGGGGGAGCCATTTTTGGTAGAGGCAGAATAAAATGGATATAAATTTCAGCCAGAAGTGATTAGTTTGGACAGCCGGAATAGCAGCAACACAATAGTTACAGAACAATTATTTCAAAATGCACCCCCCCCCCCCGCCAAATACCAGTTGCAAATCTCTTCTAAAGCTCTGAAAGCAAAGGAGAATAGATAATTCTCCATGTCAACTCATAGTGCAAAAATCCCAAATGTTAAGTGATATAAGGGAAAGCCTTGGAAAAGTCAGCAGAAATCAGTGTAAGTTAACTGTATTTAAATTTGCTCCAATATCCTCTACCTGTACCTACATTGGTGCTTTGGGCAGACTGGACTCACAGCAAACCCTAAAACTCCAGTTGTCAGTTTACAGACTGTATTTTAATGGCAATCTGAAAAATGCTTGTATTTGAGGTTAAACAGATCAGCTTGCCGAAACCCATTGGCTCAGCGGTAGAGCATCGGTCTGAGGACTGAAAGATCCCAGGTTCGATTCCGGTCAAGGGCATGTACGTAGGGGGTGTGCAAGAGGCGGCTATTGGATGTTTCTCTCTCATCGACGTTTCTAGCTCTCTATCTCTCTCCCTTCCTCTCTGTAAGAAAAATCAATAAAATATATTTAAAAAAATAAACAAACAGATCAGCTTTTACCAGGAAGTTGTACGGGGTAAATTTCTTCCACAGAGGACCCCATCGGCTAGGCACAAGGAAGATTATCCTCACAAAAAGAATCTAGAAGTGTTTCTTCTCAAAATTGGAAGAGGGACATTACTTTGTTCTTTTTATAACATGTTCCTAAAAACATGAAAAATGTGGATAAGCGTCCTCTGGTAAAAAGAAAGTGGCTATTACTCTTCGCTCCCTGGCTGTTATACAGATCTAAATTTCCCCACATCGTATTTTTGTAAGTTAACACATATCTGTATATGGTTCACTTATTCTAAGTTAATAAGTTTATGGTCATTGTCAGACTGTTAGAGGGAACCAATAAGCTGCACTTAGAGAAGGTGGGAGGGTCATCAGGACCCACCTTAGCTTGGAAGGGTGGGTCAGTCGTGAGGAGTACAATTTTCCCCGCTCACCGAGGATGTTTTATTCTTTTTTTGAGAGGGAGAGAGGAAGGAAGGAAAGGAGGGGGAGAAGAAAAGGTGGGGAAGGGGAAAGAGGGGAGAAGAGGAGAGAGGGGAAGAGGGAGAGAAACACTGATTGGTTGCTTCATGCCCTGAGGAGGGGGTCACCCCCCTCCCAAAAAAAATCCTAGATATGTCCCCTGACAGGGAATTGAACCCATAACTGTTTGGCGTATGGGACGACATACCAACCGAGACACACTAGACAGGGCAAGATGACAATTTTTAAAATTCAATGGCTAGCACCATACTACATTCAGTTTCAATACGAATATGTAAGCTGCTGGCATCTCCCAAACAAAACTGAAGCACTATGTGGTTAGAATCTCAAAGAATATCAAAGGCACCAACTTTAAGAGTACACTGGGTTCAGGCAACCGAGGAACACAAACCTACCAATATTTGTTACTAATGTGCATGTAGAGTAATTGAAATGACTGCTTGTACTTACCTGCCTCTCTTTTTATGTTGTGTTCCCCAGTAAAAACAGTTATTCCTAGTCTACTAACCTGAGCTTCTTCCTGTGGCCATTTCACATATAGCACCTTGATGCAGGCAACGGAGATAAGGGCATGAACTTGATATCAAAGCACATTAATATTAAAAGGCTTCTAGTGATGCCTGCTGCTGGCTACCCCTTGAGTCAATGAATTAATGAACATTAACGAAACTCATCTCTTCCTGCACTCAGTGACATGAAGAGGAAGCAGACACAACAAAACCCAAACAATATACCCGCCATCTTGTTATTTAGTAACCAGCTAGGCCATTTTATTTCCACACACCCAGTCCAGGAGAGCACAGGTGCTGTGGGAAAACCAGAGGGCTTCTTACTGCAAATATTTAGCAGGCTGTGACAGCTGATACAACATGGGAAGGAGAGCCGAGAGAGCAACCTGCCGGATGTGACCTACTGACTCCAATGAGCCACTCAGTCTGTCTTCTATGTGCCTCCCGACCAGCTGCCCCACACAAGGGTTGGGAAGCACTGCAGCTGCTGCCCTGGAACTGCCGGTGCCGCCTGCAAGGCTGGTGGAGGCTGAAGGGTGGCGGACCAGAGCAGCCAAGTACAACTGTCATCCTAAGGGCCCATGCTTACTCCTACTGTTTCAATTCTGAGGTGCACTCTTGGAAAGCCCTCCTTCTCAGCAACAAGCAGTCTCTCACCATGTATTTCTTCCAACCCAGCTGGGTGGTTCAGTTGATTAGAATGCCCTCGTCACACACACAAAAAGGTTGTGGATTCCATCCCTGGTCAGGGTGTGAATGGAGGCAACGGATCGATGTCTGCTTGCTTCTCTCTCAAAATCAATAAACATATCCTGAGGTAAAGATTTTTTTAAAATGTATTTCTTCCAACTACCAATATCTCCAAGTCTTCTCATTCCCTAAATAAGCTCCTGTCTGAAAGTTTCTAATAAAACTATTCTTTACAACCTTGGATAGTTGGGAACTAAAAGATGGAGTACCCCACCTGAAGTTGTGTTCTAGAATACATAAAAATCAAAACATTGAATCAAACGCCGGGATGGTGGAGCAAAAAAGGCCCAGTAGCGAACACTAAAACCCCGAAGAGCTAAACTTGCTGAACAAGAGTTTACTCCATGGTAGGCACCAAGCTACACACTTGGCATGTAGTAAGCTTTTTATCTGCACAACAATCCTATGAAACAGGGACTGGAATTACTCCTACCAAATAGATGGAGAAAGTAGGCACAGCTCTTAAGAACTTGCCCAAGTTTACCAAGCTGCAAGTGGGAGAATGGATTTGAACCCAGTTTGACTCTGGGGGCTGTGTTCTTAACCCTGCACTCCACTCAAACAGTGCCACCTAAGAGAAACAAGCCTAAATTATTGTTGAAAATAGTTATAAATTTGAATGAAAGGAAAATATTTTTAAGAGAATAAGTATCTTTTTGTTGTTGTTAATCCTCACCAAGGATACTCTTCCATTGACTTTAGAGAGAGAGTGTGTGTGTGTGTGGGGGGGGGGGGGAGGTGGGGGGGGATAGAAACATCCATATGAGAAAGACACATCGATTAGTTGCTTCCTGCATGCGCCCCAACCAGGGCTAGGGATCAATCCTGCAACCGAAGTATGTGCCCTTGACTGGAATCAAACCTGGGACCCTTCTGTCCAGAGGCTGACACTCTACCCATTGAGCCAAACCGGCTAGGGCGAGAATAAATATCTTAAGACTCAGCTGGCATCATCTCTTTTTATCAGCGAATTCTGGCATTTCCATCAATGTCCCCAGTACAGAACACAATTGTCTGCCTCTCAGCGAAGGGTCTCTTTTCTGAAAAGGGCCCCAATCTCACCCTAAACCTCAAGGACATCCTTTATTTCTTTTGTTAAAGGTTAATTCACAGGAATGCTTTCAAGAACAGATCCTGTGTAAGAACGCATGTTAAGTCAATACTGACAGGCATTCCCTAAACAAACCTAAATTATTGGATCCATCATTTTCTTCTGTGCCAAAACTAGAGAAGTCAAACAACTCTCCTAAACTAGAATGTTAAGGTATGTTGAGTGCTTTTAGATATGAACAGCTCAAATCCAGGGGTGGCAGCACCACCTCAATCTCCATACTTTAACAGAATATTTGTCAAACAGGCATATTGCTGCTGTACGATACCGACCAGCCTCTAGTCAGTCAGCATATGCTATAGGCAAAGTTTTAACTTTCACAGGTAATTTGCCCACAGCCTATGAGTAATCTTGAGCCAACCACCTGTTTCAGTTAAGTTTTATTGGAATGGCCATGCCCATTTATTTACATACTAGAGGCCCGGTGCACAAATTCATGCATTTGTGGGGTCCCTCGACCAGGCTGGCATTGGGGCAGATCAGGGCCCTCACCCCCAGTCTGTATGATCAGGGTCGGCCGGTGGGGGAGGGAGTGTTGGGGGGTAGAGGAGGGGCTGCTAGAGGTTGGCTGTGGGCATGCACTGACCACCAGGGGCAGCACCTGCACTGAGAGTCTGACCCCGGTGGTCAGTGCACATCATAGCAAGCAGTCCAGTGGTTGACTGGTAGTAACAGTAACTTAGGCTTTTATATATAGATTATCTATGGCTGCTTTTGCTACAAAGGCATTTGTGACAGATAATGTGTATCCACAAAGCCTAAAATATTTACTATCAGGATCTTTATAGAAAAAATTTGCTTTCCTTATCATAGCACCTTGCTCACACCTCCACTAACACTGATCCTGCCATATTGTTACCATTAAGATAAGTGTTGCTGTTCCTCACTACTCGCAACGTGAGATTCTAAGGGCAAAGCAGTGACTTATTCATCCTATATTCCTAGCACCTGGACGAGAGGGGAAAAGAGGGAATGTGGATAAAAGGTAGAGAAACCTTGGCTGTTAGGGATTCATAGAAGAGTTCTCAGAAGTTAAGTGACTAACATAGGTCACACAATTCATTAGCAGCCCAGTTATAAAAAGGACCCAGTTCTTCATACTCCCCACATTCTATCACACCACTGTTAGCTCCTGATATACTAGGTAGGTCCTTTACTTTTCTAGTTGAAGTGAAATCTGTTTGCTCTCTAGGATAGTTTCTGGTACTTACCTAAGTCTCAAAATTCCAACCTCCATGCCTAGTCTCTGCCAGGGAAATTAAACCAGTTAAATGCCCCCTTCTTAACACTGGAAGAGATGCCACTACCGACCCAACAGTAAAGTCCTTATTTTGATTCATCTCTGTGTCAAAGAGGTAGAGGGCAGAGGTGGCAGCAACAGCACACCTACGGCACCCAGTGTACTTGGGCTCAGCAATTTGTCTTTTCAGGCAGACAGTTGCTCTTCCCAGATCCCCATCATATCAAGAAAGCTCCCTTCAGAACCAAATCCTTGACCTAATGAGGGAGAGCCCTCAGTATTGAGTCAGCTGGCTGTATGCACTGTAGGCTGAACTTAATCATGAGCCCTAAAGCACTGTACCCCCAACTATGACTGTCAGGTGGGCCCCAAAGTTGGAATGCCACCGAGTGTGACCTGCTTCAAAAGGCTAATGCTTTTTTTTTTTTTTTTTTAATATATTTTATTGATTTTTTTTACAGAGAGGAAGGGAGATAGAGAGCTAGAAACGTCGATAAGAGAGAAACATCAACCAGCTGCCTCCTGCACATCGTCCACCAGGGATGTGCCCGCAACCAATGTACATGCCCTTGACCGGAATCGAACCTGGGACCTTTCAGTCCACAGACCGGTTTCGGCGGCTAATGCTTTTTTTAAATGGCAACCATTCTACCTCTCTGACTTCATCTGACACAAACACTGCTTATCATGCCCCATCACTCAGCAGCGATGAACTCTTCCTCTAATACTTCTGATAAGGAAAGAGCCGTCTGCTCAAAGCCAGGTGCAAAACCTTACTGGTGGACTCTAACCTGGAACTGTGGCCTTGACAACATATTCTCATTAAGTGAACCAACAGGTTATATAGTTAGCTTCTAGAAGCCAGAAAAAATTTATCTAAAATTTTGCTTTCACTAGACAGTAGTTATTTCCCTTCCCACATTTACACATAAAAACTCCTTCTACCTTCTACCAATATACACATACCTAAACATAAGGTGGCTAAGTCATCGGATTTTCCTTGGGGATAACTCCATATCTCAACACATTAGGGTCAAGGTATATAGATCCATGAATATAAGCCACAATGCAGTGTTTATCAACTACCCCAGGAATTTACTCGTGCTTGAGGATTAATCCTCAAATAACCAGAAAGTCAGATTATGCTAAATCTTAACTTTGAAAATGGTAGAACTCATACTTCCCTCAGTGTGACATCTTACCTAAAGGTAAGACACTTATGTCCATTTCTTTTATTATTATTTTGCTGCTGCTGTTAATCCTCACCTGAGGATATTTTTCCCATTGATTTTTAGAGAGTGGGAGGGAGGAAAGAGAGAGAAACATTAATGTGAGAGACACACATGGATTAGCTGCCTCCCACATGGGCCCAACCAGGGCAGGAATTGAACCTGCAACCCAAGTACACACCCTTGACCAGGAATCAAACTTCAGTGCATAGGCTAATGCTCCAAACCACTGGGCCACACTGGCCAGGGCATCATTTCTTTTAAAAGTGAACTTTGTGTGTCGTCTTTCTTTTTTAAATGTTTTTATTGATTTCAGAGGGAAAAGGGGAGATCCATCAGCTGCCTCCTGAACACCCCTGCTGGGGATTAAGCCCACAACCCAGGCATGTACCCTGAAGGGGAATCGAATCATAACCTTCTGGTTCATGGGTTGATGTTCAACCACTGAGGCACACTGTCCAGGATGTCCATTTCTTTTAAAAGTGACCTTTGTCTCTTCCACTTTCTCAGCCTTACCGAATCCCTCCACTCACTGACCAATCTCCAAATACATTTTAGCCAAAAGTAGCCAACTCATTCTTCATTACCAGGAACTTATAAGCTCTTTGAATCTCTTCCTGGTTCCATTTGATCATTCACTTTATGCTTATAAGAGGCTGACAGTTTATCTCTGGATTTCAATTTTCTATGCTTTGTCCCTTTTCATGCCTCCCCCAACACACTAATATCTCCTCCAGAAAGTCTTCCCCAACTCAGCAAAGTGGTAAGACTTACATCTCGTTCAATGCACTGGATCAGTTTATCGAAACAAATGAATTCATCCACTTGTCGTTGCTGTGTCAATGAGTTCCTTCCTAAGAGTCTCGGAGGTTGAAAGCATAGCCTCTTAGGTTCTATGACTGCTCACTTGAACCTCCAGTCCTCAGGCAACTGTTCACTTAACTATGCCACCTCATAACATCGCCCTGGAAATTCAAGTTAATTCTGAACTCCACCAAGAGGTCTCTTAAAAACATCTTTTAATTATTAGATATTACATACTAATGGTATCTAATACAACTTTGACTCTTCCCAGTTTGGGGTTGGCAAGTTCCAATATTTGAACAAATGTAGACCCAATACCAGGAAAGACTGACATGGTAATAGCACCAATGTTCCTGGCTGTCTTCCCTTTGACATACTGCTCCCCTCTCCCATCTCGCCCCTTATCCCATAATTAAAGGAACATCAGCTGGCTACACAGAGCAGATGAGGGAGAATAAAACTAACATCTGCCAAGGCTAGTCACCTGACCTAGTCCTCAAAACAACTCTATGAGATAGGTTCTAACATCCCATTTTTACAGTAAGATTAAATGGCACAGAAGTGACTTTAAAAACTCTGCTTGGTCCCAATGTTCCTTCTACTAGACCACACTACTCCTGACCACACAACAACAGATGTTTCTCTTTACTTAGAAACATTATTTAGGATTACAGATATTTAGTTACTCATTTCATTTTACTACTCTATAAGCTCCCTAGGCTAAAAACACAGAAGTAGAAAAAACAATGGGACTTTGCCATTAAAATATCAGACCAGAGTTCAAATCCCAGCTCTATTACTTACTTACTAGTTGTATTCCCTTAAGCCAGTAACTCATCCGCTGTTGTTAGGATTAAATGAGATGTCTATCGATTGCTAGTTCAGGGGGTGGCATGTGAAAATACTAGTTACACACTACTTATTAGCCATATAACTTTGAACACGTCACTTAAATGGGTAAGACTATTTTTTCATCTAGTCTTTCTTTTTCTTTGTTAAAAGAAAAAGAATGCACCCTAAAGCTCACACAGTGTGGTTGTTAGGATGAAATGATATATCATAAAAAAATTTTAAATAAAAAAAATAAATATGGAAAGAAATGAGATGTCAAAGTTCTCTGTAAACTTTAGCACTGAAAAACATTAAGGTATGATCCCCAGCAGAGCTTACCACAATGCCTTGCACTAGAGATTTCAGTAAATATTTGATAAATGCTACGTAAGAGAACTCTGTTCATGTTGGCATGCCCCTAAATCATCTTTTGAGAGCACTATCAACCCATGCGCAATCTATCCCCATAGAACAAGAAGGAAAGTCCATTCAAAGGACCCTAAGAATCACCCTAATTCACCCAACCATGAGGACCCTAGGGCTCTCATCCTCAAGCAATATTTAAGCTTTCCTTATGACAGAGTAAACTAATAAGCTATATGGCAAATAAACTGAACCTCACTTATGATTGGCTTTGGTGTGCTTTTGTACTTTTATTTAAATGCTTTTGTCTTAAAGTCAGAAAATTTGGAACATTTTAAGAGGTACAATGTTACTGTGGAGAAGATAAAAGTGATATTCAAAACTTCCGTTACTGTGGAGAAAATGATATTCAAAACTTCCACCTTCTGCAACTCCACTGTCCTCTTCCAAGCTTCCTCTTACATCCCACTGCTGTGGATAGACATAGGACTTCTTAGCCTGCAGTGAACTGCCAATAGAAAGCAAAACAGGCTCATCTCCAATTGCTAGTTCATACCTTCTCTAGTTGGGCTGGAATTTAGTATTTCCTTTAAAAGGCCTTCTCTTCCATTTCCTGCTGGGTCGGAGTAAACAAATATACAGTTTATATCAACAGGTTTAATTAAACAGAGCAATTACTACGTCAGCAAGATGAGCCAACATGTGATGGATCTTCCACTGGAAGTGGAAGTCACAGGTAGTGCTCCCCTAGACTATGAGCATCAACAGTTTTCTTTCAGGGGTCTCAGGGCACTTTAGTTCTCGTCTACCATGCTTAAACAATCCTCCATTTAAAAAACCCAAAATCCATACGCTTAAATGAGATGGACTTTTCATGTCATCTAAGCAACATGTTAACAACTGCCCAGATTAGCTGCTTTCACAGTAACACCCAGCAGACTCTTAACTAAATTCAAGAAGGAATCACAAAACAGCTTCAAAGGTTGGTTTCAAGGGGACGCCAATATAGCTTACTCATAAACATTTCTGCAAATGGGAGAATTAGAAAGAAATCCAAAAACAACCCTCCAACCTAATTTTAGTTTTTAGTTTCTGACTTTTCTTCCCAGCAAACTATTTTCAAGACTTGGCAAGCAGGTTACAATGTAAGGAAAGTAAAGATTTATGGTATTCCTCAATCTATTACTTCCTATTTCTTTCTTGAATGAGTAGCTAAACTATTAGTTTTCAACAATGCTAGTAAACAAAACTGACCAGCAGAAAGCAAAATCATAAAAGCAAAGATAATCCACAAACTCAATAACCACAAACTACCGAGTGGGGCAAAAATAAGTTTACAGTTATAAGTATGCGAAACAGAGTTTATTCTTGTATTATTATTTTTTAATCGGGAGATTGGACAGTTTATTTACTTATAAATAAGTAAGTAAATAAATATTTTTTAAGATTGATTTCAGAAAGGAAGGGAGAGGGAGAGATTGAAACATCAATGATGAGAATTATTGATCGGCTGCCTCTTGTACACCCTACATAGGGAAAGAGCCAAGAATCAAACTGTGGCCTCCTGGTTCATAGTTCAATGCTCAACCACTGAGCCATGCCAGCCAGGCATATTATTATTTATTAACCACTGTATTATTTTCCACAAGAACAACTGTAAAACTACTTCTGCTCCACCCTGTATTGATATTTGAGGTTAAATACACAAGAACTTCTTAACAATCCTACCCATTCTACTCCAAGCCCTCTTAGATAATTGGTGGCACTTATAGGTCACAGAGCAGAAAATAGTATCTTGTAAATGTGAAAAAATCATCTCTCACGTAATCTTTCCTCTACTAATCACTAAAGCTCCATTTATTTAGTGACAGACTTCATATACCATATAAATAAATACTCAAGAATAATTTAGAGCCTATTTCTCTCAACATACTAGGAATAAACTATTTCACTTGAATCTTTTAAAATCTCTTCTGCTAATAGAAAAACACCCAAAGAGTTCCTATACTCTAGTAGGAGGTACCTCACTAAGCCAGGGTTTCAAAAATTGTTTTAAGAATGGGATGTTATATATACAACAACCTTTAATATGAAACCTATGACCCTTTCGAATCTGTCATCAACCATCACTAAAAAACATGTGGTACTTCCCTGGAATTTGGAAAGGGAGCTCTGTTATCTGCGGTAACTACATTCTGCTAGCCTCAGTTACCCTCTATTGTTTCAACTGCCCAAGTATTCCCTTGCTTTGTTCAATTCTTAGCAAACACATCATATTCCCAAGACAGCCAAGAGAACATACATTATTGCAAGACTCCTCTAGAGGGAAAAACTTCCACCACACCAATTCAAGAGACTTAAGGCAGCTGCTACTAAAATCAAAAGCCTAACTTATTCAACAAATATTTATTAAACACCTACTCTGTGCAAGGCTCTGTATATTCAGTGATGAACAAAACAGGTATAGTTCCCATCCTGACAAAAGAAAGTTTGGTGAGATAGAAAAGTAAACAAATGGTATACAATTATAATTACAAAAAGGCTATGAATAGGCTAGCATTAGTCTCAGTGTAAAACAAAAGCAATCCCCTTTACTCTAAGAAATGTCACAGGTTGGACTCTAAAGAATATGTCACCTTAGCCTGAAGGATAAGGTACTCTAGGAGAGAATAATGGGAGCAAATGACTTGAGCCTGAGTAACCAAAGACTTCCTAAAAGAGGTGCCATGTTAGTCCTGATGGATAAAGCTCCAGTTAGAGGTGTAGGGGACAGCAAAGGCTACAAGTCTGGGGAGAATATTATTAACTAACATGAACTTTGATAGAATTGAAGAGTCAAAAAGTAATTTGGGGGTTCCCAGAGATCAATTTGTAATTCTAAAATTAAAATATCCTAAACCTCTAATTTTGTTTAGACCTCAAAATTCAAACATAAAGACCAAAATGAAGCTCTAAAGCAGTGGTTTTCAAATTTTTATAGATCATGAATTCCTGAGGACCTGAAGAATATTCATATCTTCACCCAGGACAAACATATATATTCATGTGTGCCCACATATGCAATTTCAGGTTGCACAGGCCACACCCCACCAATTCCAGAAGTTCACTCACAGACTCCCGAGTTGTTGTTTTTAAAGCCCTCTTTCACAAAGACTAAAGCAAGCTCTCAACTCTTATTTCTCTATTTGGGCATTAAACATTTTTTAAAGTCTTCTGAAGACATCTAGGAATAAAACTGAACGTATTTTTTAAAAGGGTATCAGAACATGCAACTGTAAGTCAATGACAAAATAAAAAACAATGGACAATGTATATATTTCCAAGAGTCAATGAGACTCAATTTTCTCACCGTTTTGGAGAACCAGAACTAAGGTTAGTCCTTACCTTACTAACATTGAGTGAAGCTAGGGGAGGTGGGGTTTCTGTTCGGTCATTAATTATTTCCACTTCTGAAACATACTGTAAGTTTATGAGCAAGATGTCTGCATGGTTGGGCTTTCCACTGGAAGAGGGACATTCTGGTGAAAAAATAAAGTTAAGGAAAACAGGGGCAAGCAGAGCACTGACAACATACCAAAGGGAGCATAAACAGCTCAGTTCTCACAAGGCCCATGTAAACAGTGTGCCTCAAGCAAGAGCGGGAGCCTTACAAGAATCACAACTCTCCTTGGGAAATCTCTGCCCTCCACCTTCCTCCCGTCTACCTCATAAGATCACAAGCTTTTCGAAACCATAAACAACTCAAAACTGGAAGCCTCAAAAGGATTTCTGTCACCTTTTGGCTACCAGTTTTATGGAGACGCATAATGCAGTTTTAATGCCCATTTATACTGTTTGTTTTGAACCAAATGAACCAGGAGAGGCAGTGCTTTCTGCTCTTGGTGTAATACTGCTTTTATCTGTACATACTCTTACCACTTTTCAGATTTGACATTTCTCATTTTGCAGAAGAGAAAAATATAGCATTAGAAATGAAGCCGATTCAAGGTGACACAGCAAGTTAAACCATTCATTCATTCATTCATTCTCCAACCATTTATTAAAAGCACTCTATGCCAATTAAAAGCAGAGTAATTCCTCATTCCCAAACACTTCCAACTAAACCACTAATGTAAAAAGTAAAAAGGTCTTATCTGGTTCAGATATGAATTCTTGTATTTAAACAAACAAACAAAACAAAAAATGTCCTGGCCAGATAGCTCATTTGGTTGGAGCCTCAACTGGATACACAAAGGTTGCTGGTTCAATCCCCAATTAGGACACATACAAGAATCAGCCTATGGCCGAAACCGGTTTGGCTCAGTGGATAGAGCATCAGCCTGTGGACTGAAAGGTCCCAGGTTTGATTCTGGTCAAGGGCACGTACCTTGGTTGCGGGCACATCCCCAGTAGGGGGTGTGCAAGAGGCAGCTGATCGATGAATCTCTCTCATCCATGTTTTTTTCTTTTTTTTAAAAAAAAATATTTTATTGACTTTACATAGAGAGGAATTGAGAGGGAGAGAGAGTTAGAAACATTGATGAGAAACATCGACCAGCTGCCTCTTGCACACCCCCCACTGGGGATGTGCCCGCAACCAAGGTACGTGCCCTTGACCAGAATCAAACCTGGGACCTTTCAGTCCCCAGGCCGACACTCTATTCACTGAGTCAAACCGGTATTGGCTCTCATCGATGTTTCTAACTCTCTATCCCTCTCTCTTCCTCTCTGTAAAAAATCAATAAAATAGCCGAAGCCTGAAGAGCGTCAGTTTGCAGACTGAAAGGTCCCGGGTTCAATTGCGGTCAAGGGTATGTACGTTGGTTGCGGGCACATCCCCAGCAGGGAGTGTGCAGGAGGCAGCTGGTCGATGTTTCTCTCTCGACATTTCTAGCTCTCTATCTCTCTCCCTTCCTCTCTGTAAAAAAAATCAATAAAATATATTAAAAAAGTCAGCCAATGAATGCATCAATAAGTGGAACAACAAATCGATGTCTCTCTCCCCCACCCCTCCTCTCCTCTCTCCCTCTAAAATCAGTAACAAATCTTTTTTTAAATGCAACTATTTTTGCTGTATTAGTGTCAGAGGCCATCTTCCTAAACTAGAAATCTATGACTAGTGGTAAACTAATTAAAATACCGGCCACTCAAATGCAGCAGACTCAGTAGAAAACTTCCTTTTGAAAGATGCTAGTGTAAAGGATTACTCCTCAATAAAAATAAAAAATAAAAATCCAAATAAACCCATCTGTGGCTCAAATACAAAAGGATGGCACGCCGAAATCGGTTTGGCTCAGTGGATAGAGCGTCGGCCTGCAGACTGAGAGGTCCCAGGTTCGAATCTGGTCAAGGGCATGTACATTGGTTGTGGGCACATCCCCACTAGGGGGTGTGCAGGAGGCAGCTGGTCAATGTTCCTCTCTCATTGATGTTTCTCTCTATCCCTCTCCCTTCCTCTCTGAAAGAAATCAATAAAATATATTAAAAAAAAAAAAAAAAAAAGGTGGCACATTTATTACAACCAGGAAGCATTTTGTTTCCAAGACTGCATTTCCTGGAGTAATTCAGAAATCATTTCCACCCCAAGAACGCAGACCACCTTGTCCATTCTGTTTACTACTGCTCCTTTCAAAAGAAGAGAGGCGATTTCTTGGAAAAGCCCGTACTCCATGTGTGATCGACTGAGCAAAAGAGCACAACTTACTCTTTCACCTGTAACCCACACATCCCTACCTAAGTCCCTGAAAAACGTGTCCCTCTATCTGGACCACTTTTCCAATGCAAACATCCCCCAAACAGCAATTTTCAAATGACCGAGAAACCTAAAATTCAGCACCCCCCTCTCCCTACCGTGACACCACGCGCGCACACACACAAACCAGCAAAGCAAGCCCCTAGCCCCAATTTAGATCCAAACTCTGCCTTAAGGTTACTTTACCTCCAAACAGGTGAGGCCCATTGAGTCAACACCCCACCGCCTTTCCTTGGACCAAACCCATCAGCAGACACCCCTTCCTAAACTCCATCGTCTTCCCTTGTCCTACAGCAGTTCCTTACTCTACACCCCCCTCCCCACTTGATTTTATCAGCCCTCCTTCCATCCGGGAACCCCCTCCCGCGACAAGCCCCCTCCCACGACCACCTCCTCTCCCGATCACTGTGTCCCCTCTCCCAGAGCATCCCCACCGAAAAGCCATCCGCGTGTCAAGCCCCCCCTCCACCCACCGACCCTCGCACGGGGCCCAGCTCCCACACGGGGTGGGAGACGAGAGTCCCCAAAGAGGACCCAGGGAGCCCCGAGAGGGGGAGGGGAGCGCCGGGCCGTGCGCATGCGCTACGGGCTCCGCCGTGGCCGGTCGCCCCTAGGCCCGGCGAGGGCCCCAGCCTCCGCCGTCGTCCCCCACCCCCCACCGCCACCCCACACACACACGCCGGCCCGGCCTCGGGCTCCGCGCAGGGAAGGATACTTAGAGCCAGCATTTTGGACTGGTAGTCGAAAGCTACCACCTCGCCCTGCAGCCGCTGCTCCTGGCATGTCCGGCACGACACCTGGCTCCCAACACTGAAGTACTCGCCCGGAGGAGCCGCCATCTTGGGAGAGCAGCCGCGGCCGGCGGCGGCGGCGGCGGCAGCAGCGGCGAAAGCCGGGCGCCCAGTGAGCGCCGCGACGCGACGCGCGGAACGTGCTGACGTCACACGCCGGGGCGTGGCCTGGCGCTGGG
The DNA here is from genome assembly GCA_963693515.1 of Pipistrellus nathusii. NCBI lineage: Eukaryota > Metazoa > Chordata > Mammalia > Chiroptera > Vespertilionidae > Pipistrellus > Pipistrellus nathusii. Next base: position 35,259,842 of record OY882873.1, read on the forward strand.
TGGGGCGGGAGCCTAGGTGGGAGAGGAAGGAAGAAATAAGAGAGACTTGAGTAATTGTGTACAGCGGTGGTACAATGGTGGCTGGGTCCGTTTTATTTTAATTTTTGTTTTAAAAGCAACTTTTTTTTCTGGGTCCGTTTTAGGCGTTAAAGATGCATGACCTACGTGGAATGAAAAGGGGAAGGAGGAGGGAACTGCAGTCTTCCTTACAGGTACACCTCGACCCAAGAGTTCGATGAATGAACTCTGTATTTTACACGTGAGGAATCCGAGGCCCCAACGACTCCCCAGGAAACTTGCCCAAATGTTTACAGTATACCAAGTTACAAAGTGGTAGTGTCAAGAAGAGTCGCTATGGAATTAGCTAAACCGGAATCAAAATCCTAGGTCTGTCACTTGCTAAATTACATGACCTTCAGCAAATTAATTGATCCTACTTTTTTTAATCTTCACTGGAGGATATTTTTCCCATTGCCTTTTAGAGAGAGTGGAAGGAAGGGACAAAGGAGAGAAGAGAGAGGGAGAGAGAGAGAGAGAGAAACAGAAAGACACATCATTGAGAGAGAGACGTGGATTGGTTGCCTCCCTTATACGCCCGACGAGGTACGTGCCCTTGGTCTGGAATGGAACCTGAGACCCTTTGAATGTGTGAGCTAATGCTCTAACCACTGAACACCCCGGCCAGGGCTCCCACAACTTTTTAATGCATGAAACTAATGTCTTTCCAAGAAGAACCCAGGTTTGCACTCGCGTTTTCACTCATTAGAAAACTCTCCAAGAACACAGTTGCTTGATGAAGAAAGGAACTGAGGAGTCACTTCAACAGACTCACTCTCTTGTGCCTCTATATACCTACAATAGCTGAGATTTCTGTTTTCTCTATGTGTTCCTTCAAAAGATTGTTCCAAATTCTGTCGTGTGTGTGTGTGTGTGTGTGTGTCCCCTCTTCTTCCAACATGGTTTTGGAAAGCAAGAGGATTCAAGGAGGGAGGGCGGGCAAGACAAACTTAGAACTGGAATTATGACTTAGGACTGTGTAAGAATTCACAAGTCTTTAGGAAAAACTCCCCAAAATCAAAAGGCTTATCTGTCAGCCACCACAGCCATACATAGTGAATTAACTCGGACCCGAGCGCATCAGGCTTGCGGAGGAAGTCACGGACTGAATAGCGGTGTGTGTAAATGTAAGGTCCCACTTCCACGCCTCGGGAATATGCGTGGCTCCCCGGAGGAGAAGAGGGTGTGCGTAGCCCTCTCTTCAAGAGGTCTCAGAATTATCTTTGGAGGGTAGGGGTCCTGGGGAAGGGAGGTCCGATCTGGAAGGAACCTGGCCCTGGAGATTACACATCCCTCTTCGCAGCAGCAAAGCAAAACCCTGAGCACGCCGGTTAGTCCATCCCTCCACCCAGAGCAGCAGCGACAGCCACCTCTGCTCCCGAAACCCACGTGCGGACAGCGGCGGCCGCCACGTGGGGCTCCGCGGAAACGCCTTCGCGGAGGTTTGTCCCCCGCGCCGCCCCGTAGAAAGGAGAGCGGCAGGAGGAAGTGCTCCAGGAAAGGGCCGGGCTCCCGGGAGCCTGGAACGGTCGAGGGCGGGGCGGTGGGCGGAGGCGGGGCTTGTGCCGGCGTCGGGCGAAGAGGGCGGGGCCTGGGTCTCCCAGGGTGGGCTTGGGACGGCGGTTGGTCGGCGCTTCCCAGCCGGGGATTCCTCAGCTTCTGCGCCAGAGCCAACCCCGGGCCCGGCCGGCTCCCAGGTCGCCATGGAGTCCGTGCTGACCGCTGGCATCGCGATGGCGGAGGCGCTGCAGAACCAGCTGCCCTGGCTGGAGCCAGTGTGGCTCTGGGTTACGTTTCTGGGCGATCCCAAGAGCCTCTTCCTGTTCTACTTCCCCGCGGCCTACTATGCCTCTCGCCGCGTGGGCATCGCAGTGCTCTGGATCTGCCTCATCACCGAGTGGCTCAACCTGGTCTTCAAGTGGTGAGCGGCCAAGCCCCCGGCGACCTGCTCGCCCGCCCCCACGGGCCCTGAGTCCGGCGCGAGCCCCAGAGGCCCCCGCCTCCCGCCCTCACCGGTGAACTCCGTGGCCTTAAAACCTCCCATCTTGGCTTCAGACCTCCGAATCCCCAACGTACTCATTAGGGTAGACCAGTGTTTCTCAAAAGACCCTTATCAGAAACCCCCCCTGAAGGCAAGGTTTAAAAATGCAAATACCCCATCCCACCGAAGACGTGCTGGTTTAGAAACCAGTGCCAGGGCTGGGAATCCGTATTTTAACAAATATCTGTGCTGATTTAAGGAGCCTCTAGTCCTGCTTCTCAACTCACTTTCATTCATCCAGTCGCTCATTCGTTTGACATCGCTTTTTAAGAAGCATGCTTTGAGACAGGCTTCGCATGGTCTGCTGAGGTCAGAGAGGCTTGCCAATGAAGGTGTAGTCCCCAGACCACGACCACAGCATAGGGAGCACTTGGAAACTTGATAGAAATGTAGAACCTCAGGCCTGGGGCCAGAGCTACTGTATCCGAATCTGCATTTTAACAAGGACCCCCGTTGATTCCTGTGTACAGTGAAGTCTGAAAAGCCCTGAAATCAAGCACTGCCATTCAGGGAGCACTTTCTCTGCTTTTTCCATTCATTCACTAGCAGGCTCTTCACACAGACTTACATGCCAGGAATCCCAGGCAAGTGGGTGGGGCTTACCTCTGTGCCACCTGTTCTATCCTTTGTGTCGGAAGGTAGTTATACTTTTTACTGGGCGAGTAGCTGCATCTCCCTTCACCTCAGTCCCTGTTGCCAGATTCCCAGCCTGGCAGAGGGAAGGGAGGCTTATAGGAGACACTGGGCTGGGCTGGAATGTCTGGCTGAATAACGGAATTGGAGTTACCTTCCCTTGTAACTTCTCTGCAAGGCTTTCTTTCACCCCTTCTGTAAACGGAAAAGCCGTGTCTAAAACTTTTCCTCTAACCCAGTGGTCGGCAAACTCATTAGTCAACAGAGCCAAATATCAACAGGACAAAGGTTGAAATTTCTTTTGAGAGCCCAATTTTTTCAACTTAAACTTCCTCTAATGCCACTTCTTCAAAAATAGACTCGCCCAGGCCGTGGTATTTTGTGAAAGAGCCACACGCAAGGGGCCAAAGAGTTGCATGTGCCTCTCGAGCCGCAGTTTGCTGACAACGGTTCTAACCTAATTGCCCTTTGCTTCGTGTTCTCTCCTCTTCAGAGTCTGTATAAGCATCCCTCTCTAGTTCTGTTCCCCTAAGAATCAGACCACCTCCTTAGGTGGACACTCCCCCCCAACTTGACAAAACCCCCATTCATTTGCTAAGTGCGTATTGAGCACCTGGTTGGTGTGAGAACAAGGCTACAGCCCCTTCTGTGCTTCCCTCCCCAGCTCTTGATTTTCTGCCAGCCTCTCCTCTGCTCAACCACCTCTCCTCTTTCTGGCCACAGCAACCTTCTCACTGGGTGATTTCACAGGGTCAGGCCAAGCATCTGCTAGGCCGGGGGATTTTGAATAGTTTGTTTTCCTTATTCTTCTTCAGCCTCCTCTGCCAATTCCCCACTCCCATTTCCAGACATAAGAAACTTACCTAAGTAATTCAGGGGGAGGTAATTCAGGTTGGAATTTGGGGAATGGAGAGAGGGGGGAAGCAGGAGGCTCTGGGAGGAGCCCAGTGAGAGGCCCTGGGATCACCATGGATGAGAAGAGCAGAGCTGGTCCAGAGTGGGCGGGGTCAGAGTAGGACTTCTGAGCATCTCAGGGCATACCCCCGCCCCCACAATCTCTTACCTCCTTATCACTTTAAAAACTATATATGTTCTGCCCTAACCGATTTGGCTCAGTGGATAGAGCATCGGACTGTGGACTGAAAGGTACCAGGTTCAATTCCAGTCAAGGGCATGTACCTTGGTTGCAGGCACATCCCCAATGGGGGTGTGCAAGAGGCAGCTGAATCGATGTTTCTCTCTCATTGATGTTTCTAACTCTCCACCCCTCTCCTCTCTCTGTAAAAAAAAAAATCAATAAAATATACTTAAAAATAAATAAATAAATAAATAAATAAATGTTTTAATGGTGTTAGGGGGAGAGGGAGATAGAAACATCAATGCTGAGAGAGAATCATTGATCGGCTGCCTCCTACAGGCCCCACACTGGGGATTGAGCCCACAACCCGGGTATGTGCCCTGACCAGGAATCGAATCCTGATCTCCTGGTTCATAGGTTGATGCTCAACCACTGAGCCATGTTAGCCAGGCTCCTTATCACTTTTTTAAAATAGTGTGCTTTCTTCTGTTCCAAGGTAAAAATCCATGGCAAAGTAATAGCACAGAATAGGAATCCCTTTATTTTCTTAAAAAAAAAAAAAAAAAATATATATATATATATATGTATATGTATATATATATGTATATGTATATATATATCGATTTCAGAGAGGAAGGGAGAGGGAGAGCAAGATAGAAACATCAATGATGAAAGAGAATCATTGATCAGCTGCCTCTACACACTCCTTACTGGGGATCAAGCCCACAAACCAGGCATGTACCCTTTGCCAGAATCAAACCTGGGACCCTTCAGTCAGCAGGCTGACACTCTATCCACTGAGCAAACCAGCTAGGCCTGGACTCTGGTTCTGACTCTTACCTCTAGAGTACCCCAGGTGTTCTGCCCCTCTCTTGTCCCCCTGGCTCTGTGTGAGCACAGTATCACCTTGCATCTGTTCTCTTCTAGGCTCCTTTTCGGAGAAAGGCCATTTTGGTGGGTCCATGAGTCTGGGTACTACCGCCATGCTCCAGTCCAGGTCCACCAGTTCCCCTCTTCTTGTGAAACTGGTCCAGGTACGAAGCCTCATACCTCCCTTCTCCTGTGTAGTTAGGATTTGGGGGAGTGTTTCAGAGTCCTTTTCAGCCAGGGTGGCCCAACCAAGAGGCCCACCTCACAGTTACACTGGGCCAGAGAATGAGAAGCTCTAGGAGGGCCACGATGAATTGTAGGAGGAGAGCACCTGTGCCAGTGCTCACCTTGTTTAGAGTAGAGCCAAGCCTGAGAGCAGTGGCCTCAGGGAGGGGAGAAGGAAGCCACAGGGTGGAGGAAGCTATGGGCTGTGCTGGGGAAAGGTTCTCTTCTCAGCCACGGGGAGGTGGCTCAGTTGAGCTATCACCAGGAGCACGTGGGTTCCACGCCCGTCCTCTCATCACAAGCTTCTTTCCCCCACAGGCAGCCCCTCTGGACACTGCATGATCACAGGAGCAGCCCTCTGGCCCCTAATGACAGCCATCTCTTCCGAGATGGCCGCTCGGGTCCACAGGTACACCGGGGCATTGCCCACCAGCAACAGGGCAGCTTGGGAGCTGGAGTTCTGGGGACCCTGGGCATTTGTGCTGTGGAAAACTGAACTGTATCCAGACGTCCCCTAGCCCCGTGGTCAGCAAACTGCGGCTCGCAAGCCACATGCAGCTCTCTGGCCCCTTGAGTGTGGCTCTTCCTCAAAATACCACGGCCTGGAAGAGTCTATTTTGAAGAAGTGGCATTAGAAGAAGTTTAAGTTTAGCCGAAACTGGTTTGGCTCAGTGGATAGAGCGTCAGCCTGTGGACTGGAAGGTTCCAGGTTTGATTCCAGTCAAGGGCATGTACCTTGGTTGCGGGCACATCCCCAGTGGGGGGGGGTGCAAGAGGCAGCTGATCGATGATTCTCTCTCATCGATGTTTCTAACTCTCTGTCTCCCCTCCTCTCTGTAAAAAAATCAATAAAATATATTTTTAAAAAAGAAGAAGTTAAGTTTAAAAAATTTGGCTCTCAAAAGAAATTTCAATCGTTGTACTGTTCATATTTGGCTCTGTTGACGGAGTTTGCCGACCACTGGCCTAGACCATTTGCCTCTCTTTTTTCTAGCCGCTGGGTGAGGGTGATGCCGATCCTGGCTTATTGCACCTTCCTACTGGCCATCGGTCTGTCCCGAATCTTCCTCTTGGCACATTTCCCTCACCAGGTGCTGGCCGGCCTGATAACTGGTGAGCAACTAGAACAGGATGGACCCGGAGGGTGTTGTCGGCAGTGGGAAGACCAGCCTATTTTGCCAAACTGCATTGTAGCTCAGGGTGGGTCATGTCCCCAAACTCCTTGAAGCTGCTGTCACCCTACTCCTCCAGGTGCTGCCCTGGGCTGGCTGATGACCCCCCGGGTGCCTGCACAGCGGGAGCTAAGCTTCTACGGGTTGACCTCTCTGGCCCTCTTGCTGGGAGCCAGCCTCATCTATTGGATCCTCTTTTCACTGGGCCTGGATCTTTCATGGTAAGTTCTGCTTTAAAGCTTGGGCAGGCTGGGCCTGTCCTGCCTAACCTGTACCTAGCCTGGTGGGTCTCTGGTTCACTATATTAAAGGACACTACCTGTTCACAAACAGAGATTGTCCTGGGGTCTCAGAAGAACATGGGGGTAGGCCCCAATGGGGATGAGAGCCATTGGCTCTCTAGGTTCTAGGGATCTCTCTCCTGGCAAAGACTTTTCCTCCCAACAGGTCCATCAGCCTAGCCACGAAGTGGTGTGAGCGGCCTGAGTGGCTGCACTTGGACAGCCGGCCCTTTGCCTCTCTGAGCCGCGACTCAGGGGCCGTCCTGGGTCTGGGCATCGCCCTCCACTCCCCCTGCTATGCCCCAGTACGGCGAGCACACCTGAGCAAGGGACAGAAGATCGCCTGCCTCGTGTTGGCCATGGGGCTGCTGGGCCCCATGAATTGGCTGGGCTACCCACCTCAGATCAGCCTTTTCTACATCTTCAATTTCCTCAAATTCACCCTCTGGCCATGCTTGGTCCTGGCCCTCGTGCCCTGGGTAGTGCTCACATTCAGTGCCCAGGAAGCACCACTCATCCGCTCTTCCTAACTTCAGCTGCCTCCACTCCAACAAAGCCAACGAACGCTCCATGACCTCCACACTCCAGGAGGCAGCCCCAACCTCTTTCAGCCCCCCCAAAGGCCCTACGCATCTTGAATTTCCCACTTCTCCCACCAACAGGCTTAGCTCCAAAGAAGGGCCCTCCCTTTCCCAGAAAGGCTGGCCCTCCTCCTGCCCTCCTTTCCAAGCCCCCCAAAAGCGAAGACCAGTGGGTTCCTGCAGCACTGTGAGGGGCTCAATAAAGCCCTTAAACACTCTGGACTCTCGTACCTGTGTACATATGCACTGAACGTGTCCGTGTGCACACGCGTGGATCCTGCCTGGGCCGCCTGTTCTCCACCCGCCTCCAGCCCTGTTTCCACAGAGGCAGAGGCAGAAGGAGAGGGGAGGCTGTAAATATTCAGCTGAGACCTTCAGCCCTGAGCACCATCCCCCCTCGGCCATCCGAGAGGTCTTTTGTAGTGCTGTGGCTACCTTCAGTGAAACCTTGTCTCTAACCTACTGGACAGAGATGCACCCAGCCTCCTGTTTCCAGTCCAGGAGCTGGAGAGAAGAGCAGTTTATGTGGCCAAGAGGGGAAATAAGAACCTCTCTTCCATTTGGGAGCCCAGAGGACAGAGACACTGGCTCCAGAAGGCACTGCCAGAAACAAATTTATTTATACAAGGACACACCATGTTATGGGTTACAAAATGCTTAACTGAAAACCATATCCGGGAGACAAAGCAAGGAGTGGGTTTACATGAGAACCAGACCAGCCACAGGAAGTTGGAAGGTAAGGGGTCCAGAGCTGGGGCTCAGCACGGGGAGGCCTGACACTGAGCCCAGGCCCACCCCCATCCCCCAGGAGGGTCTAGGACATACTAACAACATGTAAGACAAGCGCACAATGAGCTGATGGTGGTGGGACTCCTGCCCCTCCCCTGGCTCCTTACCCTGCTCAGGCCCCAGCAGGGGAATATGTAAACAGATGGTGGGGTCCCAGGATGGGAAGAAAACAAGTACACGTGGTATTGGGAAGGAGAGAGGAAGACTCAGTCCCCTGAGAGCCACGTCCTATCTTTGGTTTCCTACAGGCTGGACAGCATCCCCAAGAAGCCTGTGGGCCCCCAGCCCCAGTATTGGGACTGGGCTGGGCTTCTGGGGAAGAGAAAGGCGGCACCCCCTCCTGATCTTAGCTTCGTTGGGCTTGTGGCCAGCAAAGGAAGCCCAAGAGGAATGGAAGCTCCAGCTGAGGGCAGACTTCTGTTTCTGGGTTCTGGCCCCAACCCTTCTAGAGCCCCCATTCTCACCATCCCAGACTTCAAAAGGTCCCAGGAGAGCCAGGGCTGGTTTAGCTCAGTGGCTAGAGCGTCTGCCTGCGGACTGAGGGGTCCCAGGTTCGATTCCGGTCAAGGGCATGTACCTCATTCCCAGTGGGGTGTGTGCAGGAGGCAGCTGTTGTTTCTCTCTCATCGATGTTTCTAACTCTATCACTCTCCCTTCCTCTCTGTAAAATATCAATAAAATATATATATTATAAAAGGTCCCAGGAGAGAGGGGGCCACTCTGCTTGCAGCATGCCAGATGACTAGGGAAATCGTCCTGAACTCAAGGGCACTTTCACCAGCTTGCAGCGCCCCCTGCAGGGACCATTTTCTCCTTCCTCTCCCTCTGTGTCAGCAGAGGCAGGAAGGCCAACAGAGTACGTTGAAAAGCAGGCTTGGAGCTGAGGCTCCTCCAGGCCCCTCATAACCCAGGAGTCCAGCCCCATCCCTCCCACCCACCCGAGCCCCTGAAAGGGAAACAGCCCCACAGGAATGGAAAGGGAGACAGCCTGCCCCAGACTTCAGGCCCATGTCCCCGGGCAAAAGCCTTCCCTTGGTGCTGAGGCCAGGAGGAAGGCGGAGGAGGAAAGTCTGCAGAGATGGTGAGACAACAGAGTGGGGAAAAAGGTGGGGTTGGGCAGGAGCCACCTCCCCTCCCCTCTACATCCTGATGGTAGAGACCCTTCAGGATCTCCCAACGCCAGAGAGGGGGAGGGTGAAATTAAGGCATTTCCCCCAAGTCAGCTGAAACCAAGGCACCGAACTTCCTGTTCCGTCTTCACTCAGGGAGACTCCAGAAACAAAAGGTACTACCTGGCCCCCTACCCACCTTGAGCTGGCCCAGGCTCCAAGGGGGAAAAGGATAGAATTTGGGAAGGTGGGTGTGAGATACAATATGGAGAGAGGCTGCACAAGGTAGGCCCATATCCTACAGAGGAAGCCAACTTTTCGAGCTGAGATGTGGGCCACGGGAAGGGGCCTGAGACAGCTTAGAGGAGCAGGAGGCGAGGCTGAGAGACCCACACGGCACACGTCGTTGAATGTGTGACTTTTTGTTTTTAATAGAAAAAATAAACAAAATCACAATGATGAAGCCCAGAGGACGGGGCCGGGGCGTCATAGGGCAGGCTCCTGCTCCATAGGCTCCTCCGCGGGCCTGTGGGGACAAGCACAGGGAGGGGCAGTGAGCGGGGTCCTCGGCGTAGGCCAGGGCAGAGGGCTGGGAGGAGCCTCACCTGGGGCTGTGCTCCCTGGCTGCAGCGGCCTGGGCCTGCTCGGCCCCCACGGACAGCAAGGCCATGGCGCTCACAGTCTCGGCCTCCTCCGTCTCACCTGCCTGGGCCTCCCGCAGGGAACGACCCAGACCAGCAGCAAACCTCTGCACACAACTCCAGTGTTTGCCTGTGGATGAGAGACACGCAGGAGATCAGGGAGGGCAAAACCACCATATGAACCCGTTCATCCCCAGCCCTGGCACACCCCCACGCTCCGCCCCTCTGGTAAGGCCTGAGCCCCTCCGCCTGTCCCCACATACTCTGGATCTCGATGACTTTCTCTAGCGTGGCCACTGCGTTGATGTTGGGCTTTTGCTGTAAGACTGTCTCATCCAAGGGCTGTAGCTGGCAGCAGAAGGAAGAGAAGGCTTAGGGTGGGGAATGGGTGGTGGTGCCTGACATTCTAACCTCCCCATTCAGCCTCAGACATCTCTCATGATAGGAGGAACTCCTACTCAGAAAGCTCTCCTGGCCTCCAGCTGTCCGGAGGACCCAGGAAAACCTTCCCAAGGGCCCTCGGTACTGCTTGACCCAGGAAAGGGCCTTCCTCCCGGCCTCTCAGACCCTGGCCTACTGGCTTACATCCCTTCACCCCTCACCTCCACGCTGAGCAGAGCGGAGACACAGGCCTCAGAAGCATCACAGATGGCGGTCAAGTCGTGGCCTCCCTCCAGGGCCAGCACCACCCGGCCCCCTGCCAACGTCATCAGCTGCCTGGTCAAGTGGCCAAAACCTTTAGGAATGAGCAATGAGAGATGGTAAAAAACAAACAAACAAACAAACAAAAAAAACAATTCAAGAGAAGATAAGAAAGGAGAGAAATAGAAACAAGAAGTGGGACAAATAGCACAAAATAAGATGGTAGACTTCAACTCAAACGTGTGTGTATATACCCATAATAAAATTTAATGTCAATGGACAAAATGCTCCATTAAAGACAAAACATAACAGATAAGCTTTAAAAACGCAATTAGATGTCTTTTAAAGAATACTGCTGATACAGGATGAATCAACAAGCTCCATGCCCAGCCTCCGGGAGGAGACACACCCTCTGCTATTCCCCCACCTCCCTCCTTGTTTGCCTCTCAAGGCCAGGATTGGCAGAGGGAGACTAGGGGGCGCTGCCAGGATTATTGCAAGTCTTGGACCTGCCCCAGCTCTCCTCCCAACTGTGCAGCATCAGTCTAACTGCTCCACACCCCCACTGACCCCTCCTTACTGTCCCACAGCCTCCCTTAATCCCCCAGCAGGCTCACATCTGGCCGTGACAGAGTAGCCACCCAGCGGAGACAGGTGTCCTTCCACAGCATCAAACCCGGCGGAGACTAGGACCATGTCAGGTGAGAACTCGTGGGCAATGGGCATCACCACTGTCCTGCAAAGGGAGGGCCCAAGCTGACCCTGGCAGGAGGCTGAGCCAGGCCTCGCCCCACTGAGCCCCCCGAGACAACCCCCTCCACCTACACCAAACTGAGTGTCTCTGCCCTCCCACGGCAGGGCCCGGGGGCTCCCACCCCTCCCTTGGCCCTTCTCAGTCTTCACCTGAAGGCTGTTAGGTATTCCACGTCTCCGATGGGGGGGTCCACACCTCCCGTCCATGCCACGTTCACATTGTACCCCACGCCCGGCCCTCCGCCAACCTGGCAGCACGGTGGGGGAGGGGTTATTCTCACTGCCTAGGGATCCCAGAAGTTGCCCCCACCCTCAGCCCTACCTCCAGCCCTCACTCCACTGACCTCTGCTCTGCATGGAAGGGCAGTTGGCCGGTGTGGTCCTCCCACTAGGAGCCCAGACTCCCCAGGTACCAGCACCACCAAGGGCCTCCAGGACTCCCTGCCAAGTCCCGTTCTGCTACCTCCCTAAGGGGCCCCATATTTGCACCCAGGAGCTGTACCTCTTCAGGAGCCCCGGAGCCCGGGAAGAAGTTCCCATTGTCGTAGCGGTGCAGGGATATGTAGAGCACGGAGGGGTCATTGTAGAATGCTTGCTGGGTGCCGTTGCCATGGTGAATGTCCTAGTGGAGAGAAGTGAGAGCATCAGGAAAATGGCCCAGGCTCTCGCCCACAGGTAAAACAATTCCACTTGTCACCCCCCACCCCCAATATGGTGAGTACAGCCCACCACGAGCTACAGGGCATCTGTGTCCTGTTCACACCAGTATCACCCTATGCTTCTCTAGCCAGGAACTGTACAGGGCAGATGCAAAGCCACGAAGCGAATGTGGCTACTGTCCCCAGGGCCCATTCTAGACAGCAGTGTGGAGGGCAGTGTTAAGGCTAGTAAGCCTTAGGGAACAAATAGATATAGCCAACCGGCATGGCTCAGTGGTTGAGCATCGACCTGTGAACCAGGTCACGGTCTGATTCCCGGTCAGGGCACATGCCGGGGTTGCAGGCTGGATCCCCAGTGGGGGTGGTGCAGGAGGCAGCCAATCAAATGATTCTCTCTCATCATAGATGTTTCTCTCTCTCTTTTCCTCTCTGAAATCAATAAAAATAAAAAATAAATTTAAAAAAAAACGCACAGATACACTCTGAAGAAAAATCCAACATTAACATTAATTTTTAAGCCAAAGTTGGTCTTCCAAGAGATTCCACCCTTGATGAGGATTGCTCATGGCTGCTTCCCCAGCTCACAGGGAGTGGTGGGTGCCTTACCCTCTGCCAAGAGAGACAGTTTGAGAGGCGCTGTGCAGGAGCAAGAGTACAAGTGTTGGGGCCAAAAGACCTGATGTGAAACCCAGTGCCAACCTCCCAAACTAAGCGGCCTTGGCTGAGTAAGTCACCCAGCAGCTCCGTGTCTCCACATATAGAAATGGACATCCTAATTCTTCCTTCCTACGTAAGATAGCTGAGTCCACTGTGTCGAGATATTACGATGGTATTGGTCTCTACTGTTCAAAGTAGGAAGTCCTTTCAGTTACTTGAAGCTGCAAGGTGGGGGCCAAGATGGACCAGGGGCTAAAACCACTTTCGAGTTTCCTAGTGAAGAGGGAGTCCCAAGGACATGGAGGGCTGGGCTAAAGCTCCAGGAGGAGGATGGAAAGTAAGCCATCAGGCCCAGCTCCTGCGTGGGCACCCGAGGAAGAGGAGGCAGGGTTGGGTGGGGGCTTCCTGAAGGTTGACCCTGGCCCAGCAGCTCACTGCTTACCCAGTCCACGATGAGAACCTTGCCCACATTCAGCTTCTGCTGCAAGAGTTTGGTTGTGATGGCTACAGAGTTGAAAAAGCAGAAGCCCCTGAGGGAAGGAGGAGAAAGAGCGGGGAGGTCAGCCTTCGCAGTGTTTTGCTCCATGAGCAGGATACATCAGCTCGCTGAGAGGGGAAAAGGGTGAGGACTGCGGGTCTAGTGCAGGGCTGGGTGGCACTCACATGGCTGTGGATTCCTCAGCATGGTGACCTGGGGGCCGGATGATGGCAAATCCATTCTGAAAAGTTGCAGACAGAGGTAAGGAGATAAGGCGGGCAGGCAAAGTGGCCACAGAGGGGTGGACACAGAAGGACAGAAACATAAGCCAAGCAGGGAAGAAAACACAGATCAGAAACATGTATCATAACACACCTGTGGCCAGCTGTGGGCCACGTGGGCAGACAGGCAGACCATCCCAGGCCTTGAGATGCCCAGGAGAGCACCAGACACTAGTGCCACTTTGTTGGTCCCTCTTTACCCCTCATCCCCCAGCTGGCCTTAGAACTGTCACCTCCTCCCAACTCTGGCACCTGAAAGTTGAGGTTGCAAAGGACCATGCCTTACTGAAGGGAAAGCTAAGGCTGCCCCGTCCTCGGCTCCTGAGGATACAACCAAGGCAAGCAGGGCTTAGCTCCCTCTGCCAGTACTCACCTTAAGCTCCCCAGCTGCCACCTTGAAAGCCAGCTCCACCAGGCAGCCCACCGCCATGCGCACGGCACTGGAGGAGTGCATCTCGTTCCACACAGTGTCACTGTCCACCTGCAGGGGCAGGAGAGCAGGCTTCAGCGTGCCCCCTGCAGGGGGAGGGCAAGAATGGGGATGGGCCCTTGGACAGCCAGCAGCTCTGTTGGGCAGAAAGGAAGGGGCCAAAATTGGGAGAACCATTCACCAACCCCCACTGGCAGGTGTCCTACTCACCCCGATACCCCCACAAGGCAGCATGGCGTACATCTTCTGGCTGATGGGGCCTGCAGGGGAGAGAAACAGAGCAACTCTGGAAGTTGCCTCCACTGCAAAGGCTGTAGGTTGGGGTGTGCAGAGGGCAGTGAGCTCAGTCATAGAAAAACACCCAAGCCCAGGACAGTTGGGAGATGTCTGTCCCCTGTGTTGGGGGTACATCCTGCCTCTGGGGCAGATAGCAGGGAGGAAGGGGCAGGATCGTCTGGGAAGAAGAGCAAAACACACCCCCATCACCACGCCGGACCCCTCACCTTCCACTCTGCAATGCACTCCCACTGGCATGCTCTGATAATGTCATATTCTACATGAACAGAGTCCCTTGGAGGTATGCAATACGGCACTGAACCACCTCTGCCTTGGGGATGACCTGTGCTCAACAGGACCCACCTGCCTACCCTGGCCAAGCGGTCTTCCTGACAGCCCCCCATCCCACCCAGGCAGTGGACAAGGCCCGGCCCACAGCCTGCCCGTCAGCCTGCTCACTCACCAAGCAACTTCTTGCTGTCCAGCTTCTGTCGGTTGAGGGGGCTGGTCCCGTAGAGCAGGGTATGGTATTCAGAGTGCACCGTCTGAATCTCGTCCAGTGTGGCTTTTCGACCCCGGATCCGCTGGCAGGGGAGATCAGGGGAAGCGTGGCACTGAAGGCCCGGCTCTCCGTGAAGCCCAGTCCCTCTCTCTGCACCACAGCCTGGGGCACATGGGGCCACTCTGACCTCAGGAGATCCAAAGGTTTTGAGAAGATATAACCTGGCCCCCCCCCCCCCCCCCGGACCCCAGGCCAGGATCCTCCCCGATTCAGCGGGGGACCACAGGGGAAAACGGGCTGTAAGGGATGAGGGGACTGGCCCGAGGTCAGGGGTCGTACAGAGACACGGAAAGAGGCTTCGCCAACAGGGAGCACAAAGGCCCTCGCTGGGTTGGAGCTGAGACTGGAGGAAGGAGGGCTCCCTTACCTCACACTTGCTGAGCAGGCCCGTCTCCTGCAGCCGGGACCAGATGCTCTGGATCCGGCCGGCATGCTCGGGGTGCACGTGTGTGTTTCCGCACATGCATTGGTGCTTCAGCATGAATGTGTCGTAAACCACGCCTGAGCCAGAGACACACTGCCCGTCAGCTCTGCTCTGGGCCATGTGACAGACTCGCCACCGCAATCCTCAGAAGAGCTCATTGGCTCTCCCCAGCCACCCAGCCACCCTCCCACACACCACCCCTCTCCCCTCCTCCATTACTGCCTGTCCAGCCTCCCTGCTCCTCAAACCTCCCCGAGGCTGACCTTGACACCCCCTGGTGTTTATCTCTGCCCACGATGCCCCTGACACTGGACCCTCATGGCACATCCTCCTTTCCCCACTCCTGTCACAGCCCTCGGGTGCTGCTCCCCTCCCCACGCCCCACTGATGAGGAGAGACCATCCTCAGGCATCTGTGGCCCCAGCACAGGGCAGCGTCAAGGGGAAAGGCTTTCTGGAATGGACAGAGGCCTCGTGAGGCCCTCACAGGGAGTCCGAGGAAGCAGGAAGGGCAGGATCCAACTGAGACAGTGGGCGTTCTCCACCCACTGGAGGGCTTGTGCGGTGATGGCACAAAACCAGGGGTCCCTCGGCAGGAGTGGGTGGGGGCACGGAAAAGATGCTGCCCAGTGGGTATGGACAGGGGACCGCCACGCTCCCTCGCAGTGGGCAGAGAATGCCCCCACTACCACAGGTGGCTGGTGGTGCACAGGAAGAGGACAAAGGCCTGCTTCCCTCCCTCAGGACACTCTGAGGGGCCCTGGCAATCCCTTCAGGGCAGGGGCTGTGTCTCTTCACCATTCCCACCAGGCTGGATGCATGCACAGGCCCCGGCACACGGTGGAAGGGCAGTCGGCAGCAGGGGGGCTCACCTGTGGTGAAGAGGTGCTTGGTGGGCTGGTCTGGGGGGCTCTTCATGCCCCCAGGAGCAGCAGGGGAGGACTGGGTTCGGCCCAGGGCCTGGTGGGGCACAGTGGACAGGCTGAGAGGGGCCTGGTATACCTGTAGTGGCTGCAGCTGCTGGGCATCTGAGAACACCTGAGGAGGAGGAGAGGAGGAGGGGGCCTCGGTGAGGCTTTGTCTGAGATGGCTGTGAGGACAGGTGTCCTGGGGCCTCCAGTGGGGTCCCCAAGCCAGCCTTTCTAAACCTCCTCCCTCCCTCCCACCCGCTCCCTCCAGGAACAGAAGAAACTCCAGCTTCATTGTCTCCCTCTCCCGGGAGAAGGGAGGGAGGGAGGACAGCGATGAGTCATGCAGAGCAGCACTGAGGTAAGCGTGTGGGAGGGGTGGGATGAGTCAGGCCCCGAGGGCTCAGCTGTGGCCGCAATGAATGAAGTGCGCTAGGCACAGGGCACACTGTAGTAACAGTGAGGGTGTGTGTGTGTACGCGCACACATACACACACGCACGCACAGGGACCAACGCACAACCGACCCTACGCAGGCGGAAATGCAGATACGGCCACGTTCGTTCAGACACACAAGCAGACAGGCGGGGGCGATCACAGACAGAGGCAGGGAGGGGCTGGCGACTGGTATTGGCAGCTGAGACCAACACCAGCAGTCCCCCCCCTTCCACAGCTCCTTGTCTTTTCCTACTCCCGTTTTTTTTGCTCTCTTCACAAAGCTGGCCCCGCGCAGCCTGGACTCTTCAGACTGGGGAGGGGGAAGGGCAGGGTGGAAAGGAGGAAGGACAGAGGGATGGTGACCAAGGGCCGGGGGAGGGGGCACCTTTCTGTAACCAGTTCTGGACTCCTCCAAGTCAGGTCCCTCCTCAGCGCCACTCTCGCCCTCCTCATCCTTGACCTGGATGCAGTCCTCCTCCTCCTCTTCCTCCTCCTCCTCCTCCTCTTCCTCCTCCCCTTCCTCCTCTTCCAGGTCCTCCTGCGTGCTCTCACTCTCCGTGGAGCCTCCTCGGGGCATGGTGAGGGCTCCCTCCCCCAGCACGGCCTCCTGCTGCTCTGTGAGCTCCTCCTCTGTCTCCTCGGGGTGCGTGGTGGGCTGTCGAGGCAGCTCCCCAGTCTTCGTGAGGATCTGGGAGCAGAGCAGAGGGAGCGCGTCAGCTGGGCGGGGAGCAGCTGTGCAGTCGGTGGCCCAGGAGGGTCCACCCTTCCCTCGCCTCTCCCCTGCAGCCACCCGGCCCTTACGGAGCTGTGTGAACCAGAAAAAGGCAAGGTGCTGAAACCGGTTTGGCTCAGTGGATAGAGCGTTGGCCTGTGGACTGAAAGGTCCCGGGTTCGATTCCGGTCAAGGGCATGTACATTGGTTGCGGGCACATCCCCAGTGGGGGGGGTATACAGGAGGCAGCTGGTTAATGTTTCTCTCTCATCGATGTTGCTAGCTCTCTATTGCTCTGCCTTCCTCTTTGTAAAAAATCAATAAGAATATATTTTTTTAAAAAAAGAAAAAGAAAAGAAAAAGGCGGCACCGGGGAGTGGCCTCGGGTGTCAGCCCCCTCTCCCTTCCTGCCAGCCCGGTCCTGCCCCCAGCACAGCCCTGCGCGTCTGCTTCTCAGGCTCACCTTGCCCAGCTGCAGCTGCTGCTGCTTCTGCTTCTCCAGGAACTGCTGGTGCTGCTGCTGCATGACCAGCTGCTGCAGGGCCTGGGGGCTCTGGGGGAGCGGCGAGGACTGAGTGCGGCTCAGGGGCCGGTGCCTCGGGAGCTTGCCCACCGTCCGCATGCTGGTAGCCACTCGTTCCCCCGTCACCAGTGGGGACTGCCCATGGAGCGGCACTGTCAGGGGCAGGGAGGAGAGTAACCATTACTGTCAGGCCCCTCAGCCCATCCCAAGACTCTCCCCATCCCAAAACACTTATACACTCAGGAGAAACTGTGGAGGGGCCTGGAGCACCCCGCCCCCGAATCTGAGCCCCGTTCTTCCTCCTCCCCATAATGAAACAGTCTCACGGCTAAGAGCCACTGCCTCCCGCACGCCTTCCTGGATTCTCCATCCTCTCCCTTGGATTCACTTATGTTTGCACATTTAGTCGTGGCCCCTCCATGTGAACTAACTAGCTCTTCCCATCTACAAGACCTCCCTGCTCAGGAACATGGATCCTGGGCTGGGGAGCCCAGGAGCCAGGACCACGTGTCTTTTAAGCAGAATCTCTTCTGAGGCCACTGGCTACTTAAGGGCTGACTGTCCCAGGCTGTGCTGTCCAATCCCACAGCTGCCAGCCACACTGACTACTGAGCACTTAAAATGTGGCCTGTCTAGCCCTAGCCGGCTTGGCTCAGTGGACAGAGCGTCAGCCTGGGGACTGAAGGGTCCCAGGTTCGATTCCGGCCAAGGGCACATGCCTGGGTTGCGGGCTTGATCCCCAGTGAGGGGGGTGCCTGAGGCAGCAGATCAATGATTCTCTCTCATCATTGATGTTTCTGTTTCTCCCTCCTTCTCCCTTCCTCTCTGAAATCAATAAAAAAATATATATTTTTTTAAATTATTTTTTTTAAAAGAAAGAAATGTGACCTGTCTAAATTGAGATGTGCTCCAAGTGTGAAATACACACAGGTTTCAAGAGAGTGTAAAACACAAAATATCTCACTGATAACTCTTTATATTGCCTACATGTTGAAATGATAATATTCTAGATATAGTGAGTTAATTATATTATTAAAATTAACTCCAGCTGAAACTGGTTTGGCTTAGTGGATAGAGCGTTGGCCTGCAGACTCAAAGGTCCCAGGTTCGATCCTGGTCAAGGGCATGTATCTTGGTTGCGGGAACATCTCCAATAGGGGGTGTGCAGGAGGCAGCTGATCGATGTTTCTCTCTCATCGATGTTTCTAGCTCTCTGTCCCTCTCCCTTCTTCTCTGTGATAAATCAATAAAATATATATTTTTTAAAAATAATAAAATAAAATTAACTCCACCTGTTTTTTCTTTATGTCTTAACGCGGCTACTAGGAAACTAAGTTACGGGGGGGGCCTGTGTTCTCGGTTTACTGGGCAGCGCTGCTCTGGCCCGTGAGCGCCATCAGGGCAGCAGGAGCTGCGGAGCACAGGAGCCGGGCCCCGCAGGCTGCAGACTGTGGAGAAATCACTGATGCCACTGAGGGGAGCTATGGCAGGGCTGGGAAGAATCCTTGACTGCTTCTGCCTGAGGGTCCTGCCTTGAGCAAGGTGACCAGACGTCCTGATTTTTAAGAATTTGTCCCGGGGCGTTTTAAAAAAAAAGGCGGGACTTCTTTAAAACGCCGCGGGACGCGGGACAAACTGCTGGAAATCGGGACTGTCCGGCCAAAAGCGGGGCGCCTGGTCACCTGAGCCTCGAGCCCTGGAAGTGGGGCTGCCCCTCCTGGCTCGCACAGCTGCTCGCTCGCACTCACCGGCGATGAGGGTGCTCTGCTGCCGGGCCTGCTCCAGCAACAGCACGTGCTGCAGCAGGGAGGCGTGCCCGTGGGGGCCCGAGTCGCCCTCCAGGGTCACACCCAGCAGGCAGCCGGGGATAGAGGATGTGCTCATGAACTTGCCGGTCAGCGCGCCACCCTGCCGCAGGGACTGAAGGGCCTGCCTCTCAGCCTCCTGCTGTGCTGACAGTTTCGGGGAGGCCTGGGGGTGGAGAGGGGAGACAGGTGAGGGAGGGGCTCATATCGGACCAGCACCCCTCTCGGACCCCCTGCCCCCCTCCCAGCTCGGAGGGAGTGTGCGTGATCTCCCTCAGCTCTCGCTGGGGGCATCCGGGACTAGCAGGGCACGCGCCGTACTCACAGTGAGGTGCGAGTTGGTGACAGTGACGGTGGCCTGCAGCCCTAGGGAGATGTTGGGCAGAGAGGGAGACGTGTAGAGGCTGAACTGGTTGGGAGAGCTTTCCAGAGGGAGGGCCCGGTGCTGGGGGAGCATCTGGGGAGCAGTCAGGAGAGACAGGCATGAGCGCAGGCAAAGGGGGGCCACCTGGGGCTGAGACCGAGAGCTCTGAACGGTGCCCTGCTCCCCCCCCCCCCATGCCCCACCTGGGGGCGGGCCAAGAGTCACAGCCCTTCAGTGGGCACATCCCCCTCCAGGGCAGCAGGTCTCTCCAGCCTGTCTGCGTGGGGAGAGAGGTCCCTGCTGGGCACTCTCAGCGAGTCGGGTGGGAAAAGGGGTGCCTCGGGCCCCCCCTCCCCGCCCACAGGCCCGTACCTCGGTGGGGATGTTGGGGACGGAGCCAGTAAAGCCGTTCTCGGCGATGGTGCTGTGCGAGCTGTTGGGGGAGCTGGGGCCGGAGCCTGGCGCGCTGTTGCACACAGATGATACTGCGGGAGAGGCAGCTGTCAGCCTGGCCTGCCGGAGCCCCCGCTACGCCCAGGCCCTCAGCACGGGGGCAGGGGAGGCGTCCTTACCGCCAGGCCCGGCTCCTGTGATCTCCACAGCTCTCTTCTTAAAGGTGCTGATGACAGTCCCATCCTTCCGACGCAGGAGGGGACTGCTTCTCCGCTCGGCCACCTTCTGCTTTAGCCTCGAACGCACTTTCAAGTTAGGCTCAGAGGCTGCGGGGGAGGGAGCCAGGGCTCAGACGCATCCAAGCAAACGGGCACCGACCGCAGCCCAGCGCCCCCCCCCCCCCCCCAGGAGCCCCGTGCCGGGAGGCCAGGCTGGCACTCACCCGTTTTGCGGAGGGGGAAGTCATCGCGGCTGTCATAGGGCCCGAGCAAAGGCAGTTTGTAGGAGGGAGGCGTCCCAGGGGGGCCGCTCTGGGGAGGGGAACTCTGGTCCAAAGAAGCATGGTGGGCTCCCCTAGGGGTTGAAGGGGGGCAGGGATAGAGACGGAGTTAAGGTATCACCTGTCACCGAGCATTCTACGTTTATGGAATACCCACTGTGTGCAGCGATAGGAAAAACGAATCCTGATGAGGGAAGCGAGAGGAACCAAGAGTGGGATTCCCTAGGAGGGACTGCAGGGCCCATACATGGCTTTAGGTCAGGAACCTCTTTCCAGCCTGCCGGCGGGCAGCCCCCGCGCGGGCACCTCTGCCACCCACGCCTCCGGGGTCATTACCAGCACTTGGGATGCTGCGGGAGGGAATGGTTGAGGCCGCCTGGCGTGGGCTCCTTTGACTTCGACAGGAGGAACTCCTGGAGCCTCAGCTTCACCTCGGTGCTGGCGATGGCACCTGTGGGACAGGGTGCAGCTGACCTGGGTGCTCGGGCCGGACCCCTCAGCCTCGGGGAGACGGGCAGGAGCCCCGCTGGCCCCGGGAGGCCCCGGGCCTTACTCTCTTTGCTCTTCTCCTTATTCCGCAGGATGAGCAGCTGCTGCTCCAGCCGCTGCTTCTCCAGCTCCTCCTGCCGCTGCTGCTCCCGCTGCCGCTGCTGCTCCAGCTCCTGCTGCCTCTTGGCTGCCAACATCTGCTGCTGCTGCAAAGGCGGCGGGGCGGGGCGGGGGGAGGCAGGCTGAGCAGGTCCAGGCGGGGGTCAGAGGTCGGGGCGGCCCCCCCGCACCCCCCTCGCTCACCTTGAGGTGCTTCTGCAGCTGGACCTCATGCTGCCGCGTCAGGTGGTCGTGCTGCTTCTGGAACTCGGCGAACAGGAGCTGCTTCTGCAGCTGCTGCTGCTGCTTGAGCGCCAGGAGCTCCTGCTGCAGCTGCTGCTCCCGCAGCGCAGGGTCCACAGAGCCGGCCAGGGCGCCCCGCAGCTCCACTGGGCTGGGGCTGCCTCCAGCCCCGCCACCCAGGGAGCTGGGCACGGCCCCTGGCAGCACCGGCTTCACCTCCACTGTGGGGAGAAGAGACAGAAAGGGGTCCCCACTAAGCCCTGGCAGCCACGCCTGACACCCAGAGCGCTATCAAGCAGGTCTACTAGACCAAGAGAGAACGGAGAGATGGGAAGTCAGAACCCTCTGCTCTGGGGATACAGCCTTCTGCCTCAGTTAAATGAGGCTGGAGCCGTAACTTCAATAAGAAAAGATGCGCCTGGCCAGCTCGGCTCAGTGGTGGAGCGTCGGTCTGCGGACTGGGGGGGTCCCGGGTTCGATTCCGGTCAGGGGCATGTGCGCTGGTTGTGGGCACATCCCCGGTGGGGGGGGGTGGTGCAGGAGGCAGCCGGTCAATGATTCTCTCTCATCATTGATATTTCTATCTCTCTCTCCTTCTCCCTTACTCTCTGAAATCAATAAAGAAATTCCTTAAAAAAGAGAGAGAGAGAGAGAGAGAGAGAGAGAGAGAGAGAGAGAGAGAGAGAGAGAGAGAGAGAGAGAAAAGATGCAACCCCAGTACCTGGAAGATGGTGAGTGTTCAAAATGTGCTACTGCCACTGAGAGCTAATGCCACTGGATTCTTTATGTGAATTACTTTACTGATGAGGAAACTGAGGCTGCAAGAGGTTTAAGTAATATGACCAGAGACAGACAGCAGGTGACCGATGAACCAGGATATCACTACTGTCCTTGTGCCTCCTCCCTCACCTCTCCACGCCACACGCTCCCCGCCAAAAAGTCTGGATTAGAGAGACACTGAGGCACAGAGGTCGGTTCTAGAAATGACAGGACTGGCAGCCAGGCCCTCAGTGAACGCAGGAGAGGCCCTTGGGGGCCCTCTAGACACCCCTGTCCACTTCCCTTCTCTTCCCCTCACCCAGCTACGGGAGCTGAAAGCAGAGGCCACGGGAAGGGGGGTGAGCTGGAAGCGGGAGGCCTCAGGGGAAGGGGGTGCAGGGCTGCACCAAACCAGGGACAGGAGGGGGCTGGGAAGCAGACTGGCTTCCTTTGCCGGATTATCTCCTTTCAACAGTTTTATTGTAATTACCCTGAAAATGCCGCTATATATAGAGTGAGCCAAACAGCAGCTGTGTCGGGGGGAGGAGGGAATGGGAGAACGGGAGAATGGGAGGGCAGGCGCAGAGAGGAGGTGGGAGGAGGAGACAGGAAAGGAAAGGGAATCAGACAGGAAGAAGGTAATAGCAGGGGGGCGGAGGGGGGACGGGACGGAGGCAGAGAGCTCCGAACTGCAGTCCCAGGGACAGCCGGCTGGGAAGCGAAAAGGAGTCTGGGGCCTGCTGGGTCCCCAGGCCTTGGGTCCAGGCCCCCAAGTGGACAATGGGAATGGGCCGATGGGCCCAGGGAGTGGCAGAGGGCTCCGATGGGAAGGATAAGCCTCAGCCTCTTGATCGCTATACGCTGTCCTCTGGGCACTGAACGTCACTTCCCATCGCTGCCCTGTGGTTGCCAGGGCAAACACCGCACCAGCAGGGAGCCCCAGCCCCAGCCCACACCCCACACAGCCTCCGGACGCCAGCGGGAAGGGGAAGGCAGCTCCCACCGCCTGGGAAGGAGGAAGTGAGAGAGGCAAGGCCAGCCCATCTTGTTTCTTTTCCATCTCTTTCTCCAAAGAAAGCCCTCGCTTTCCTCACTCCAGCCCCGGGAGGCCCCAGGGGGTGGGGAGGACTCTATGGCAAGAGCCCCCGCCTGCCCAGCCTGGAGAAGCACCCTAATATCCGCGCGGCTGCGGCGCCTCCTGCCCCGAGCGGGCTTCTGCCCTGGTTCCCCCAGCCCCTCATCAGTAGTGGGGGGTGGGGGGGACAGGACAGTGAGGGGCTGAGCTAAGAGAGGCCCCCACCCTGTGCAGTCAGCCTTTGGGCCTAGATCTGAAAGAATGTCACGAGGCAGGGGCTAGGGGACCCACTGGGGGAGGGGAGGTGCAGCCTGAGCAGAATGTCTCTCAGTCCCCATCGTCCCTTCTTCCCCAGGCACTGCTAGGCACATTCCTCTGTGGTCTGCCCGCCAGCCACACTGACGACTCTGCGGCCAGAAAGCCAGAGCCACATCTGTAGGAGTGGCCAGATGCGGCCAGAGGGTGGGGCTACACACACACACACACACACACACACACACACACACACACACGTTCTATCTCAGCACCAGGACATTTCTGGAGGTGGCCCGCACCATCCAGGGGGCAAAACAGGGGGTGGCAGCAAAGAGCCAGCAGCCAGCCTCAGGTCTCCCCAGCTCTGGAAACACCCAGCAAGGCCCCCAGCTGCCCTGGCCAGTGTGGCTCAGTTGGTTGTCATTTCATGCACCGAAAGGTCGCTGGTTCCATTCCTGGTTGGACACATGCTGGGTTACCAGCTCAATCCCCTGTGGGGGCATGCAGGAGGCAGATCAATACTTCTCTCTCTCCTCCCATCCTCTCTCTAAAATCAATAAAAACTTTTTTTTAATGAACCTTTACCATAAGGGCCCGAGCTGGCTGGAGAGCCTGTTCCTAGGTAAGCCTGGCTAGGCCCGGGGCACTCCAACCACGCAGCCGAAGGTAGACAAGCTTCAACCTGCTGCTTCCAGCAGCGCCGGGGCTGCAGGAGCCAATGCCAGCCCAGAGAAGGGCAGGGGTCCGAGTGATCCTGGCTCCTCGCAGTCCTGGCTTCCCTGGCAGGAGGCCGACAGAGAGGGCATGGGCTCAGGTGAGGGGAATCTCCCACAACGGCTCCCTCCCAGCCTCCATCACTGCTGTCACCGAAATGCCAGGCCCCGCGCTGCAGTCAGAGCTGCAGCCCCATTGGTATGCGGGTGGTGGGGCAGCCAGCGTGCTCTGGGCTCCGCCACGTAGCATGGTTCCCACGCAAGCAGGGAGCACGGGCGGCTGGAGACGATCAATCCGCAGGCCCCGCGGAGCCTGGACCGGATGCAGCACCCCAGGGGGCTGCCAGGTAGATACCTGGCTCCATCCGCGATGGAAGGGGCTGCTGCGGAGCAGCTGGAATCAGAGAAAGGGCAGGGGGTAGGCACTGAGCCCCTGCATGTAGTCTGTTAAGACCTGGGGCCTAACTGGCCATGCGCCCCCTCAAGGACCTGTGCCCTCTGCCGAACCGGCACGAGCAGAGCAGGTGCAGAGACTGCCCTCATGGCGAAGCGCGGGGAGGAGAAATGGGCGTGTCGTGGGAAGAGGCTCTCGATCGCCTCCAGGACGGTGGGAGCACCTCTGAAAGGGAGGGAGGACGGAGGGCACTGCTCCTTACGAGGACAGGTGAGGAGACCTCAGAGGCCAAGTGTGGGGTCACGTACAAGGGCAAGACCCTGGTCCTCCCTGAACCCCCGCACTTCCTTCTGACGGCGAGCTGCAGGGAACAGAAAGCGAGCCGGACAGCCTACACGGCAACCTCCTACAGGGGAAGCATGTCCGCCCGCTGCAGACGCTCCTTCCTGGGGACTCTGACCCTTTCTCCCGGGAGTGGCGGCCTTGGGAACAAACGGTAACACCATCCTGTCCTCTGGCCTTCTGTGGGTTGGACCCACACTACCCTGTGGAGAAAGCCAGCCAGGTAGCCGGGTAGGCAGGGCTGGATACTTGTAGCCGTCACAATGACCCCACGTGTACCAGGCTCTGGCTCAGAAGGAACCTCCCTGCCCAGCTCCTGGGCACACCTGGGCAATGGAGAGACCTCAGTGACACTTTCTTTTTCTTTTGTTTTTTAAATATATTTTTAAAATTGATTTTCTACAGAGAGGAAGGGAGAGAGATAGAAACATCGATGAGAGAGTCATCGATCAGCTGCCTCTCGCATGCCCCCTCCTGGGGATGTGCCGGCAACCCTTGACCGGAATCGAACCAGGGACTCTTCAGTCCGCAGGCCGACGCTCTATCCACTGAGCCAAACCGGTTTCGGCATCAGAGATACTTTCTTCCCATCTAGCTGGGCCTCCTGTCTCTCCAGGAACCCCTTTAGTCCAGTGGGGGTCCCACAGCAGATTCTCTGAGCAGCACAGCCAGGGATAGCCTACATCCTGGGGGGGAGATGAGGCAGGTACTTACGGGAAATCTTTGGGACAACTGCCAGCACATCCTTAGTCTACAAAGAGTGTCCAGGCCACGCCTCACTCCTGATCTGAACACCCCACAGGCCATGCTCCAGCTCCGAGCCGCTCTGGGGGAAGTCGCCAACTCCAGAATCCCTACGGCCCAAACCCTGGCAGCAGGGCACGGTGCCTTTAGCTGCCCTTGGAGGAGCCCTGGAGGGAGCAGGGCAGCACCGTGTATGGCACAGTTGGCTCTAAAGTAAGGTGACCAGACATCCCGATTTTTAACAATTTGTCCCGCGTCCTGCGGCGTTTTAAAAAAAAAGTCCCAACAAAAATCGGGACTTTTTTTTAAAGCCGCGGGACGCGGGACAAATTGTTAAAAATCGGGACTGTCCTGCCAAAAGTGGGACGTCTGGTCACCTTGCTCTAAAGAGACCCTCGTCCCCGGAAGTCCCGGCCACAGAAGTCGAGGGAAGAGGAGGAGACCACGTGAACGTAGACTATGAGGGAGGTGTGCAATGAGCGGTTAGGAATGTCTACATGCGACCAAAACGAGACCTTTGCTGATAAGCCCTGGACCTGAGCGGCTCTCCTAACAAGAGAGGAGAGGGGGTGAGAGGGGCTTCTGAGACCATCTGCTTCAATCCCCTTGCTGAACAGATGAGGAAACCCAGACTCGGGCTCCTGTGCGGACAATCCCACCAGCTAAGGAGCAGCAACTCGAAACCAAGTGTCCCCACTCCCAGCTCAGACAGCCCGTGCAGCCTGGCTCTGCCGTGGGCACCAGGTGCTCAGCACCCATCAGACCTAGACAGCGACCTCTCTGGAGAGCACCAGGCTGGCAGCAGCACCAATACCCTCAGGAGCAGGTTGGGGAGTCAGCAGCTTCCTGCAATGTTTAGTGACCTCACTCTGTCCCTCTGGAGAATGGGAAGAGGCCCCTGTCCCTCCGCCGGTCTTGAGGGATTCTGGAAGGAGGCACAGACCAGCGTTTCACACTCCTCCCCGTGACGCCGATGACCCCGCCCCACGAAGGATGCTTTCCCATGATCTATTTCTGTGCTCCTACGTGATTAGGGAGGCCAATTTAGGCTCAACAGGTTCGACCACAATTCAGACAGCATTTCCACACGTGCGCACTGGGGTGACTCTCACCCAGCAATTTTCCCAACACCTCGCGTAACGCACATCCCATCATGGGGAGGAACGAGGGCTGGAGTAAGAGAAGACCAGGTTCAAGTCAGGCCCGGCCACGTCCCAGGACGAGGGACCGAGCGCCTCCCTGCGCTCCGTGCAGGCATCTGTGAAATGGGAGGAGGCATAGCACCTACCGCCCAGGGCTGCTGAGCTCAGGAGAGAGGACACAGGCAGAGCGGCTTGGCACCGGGCCCGGGAAAGTCTCAGGAGGTGCCGGTCAGGGCTGTTATTAATGACTCCTGACGTTTCCCGGACCCCTTTGCCAATCTAGGGAAGCCTACGGACCACTTCTCAGAACGTTTCTAAAGTGAGTGACGTCAAATACTTAGAATTGCGTGGGGTCAAGTTCGCAGGCTACCTGAACTCCCAGGAAGCCAGGCTCAGCCCTTAGCCAGAGAGAGGCTTCAGCTCTCTCCTTTCAGACTGCCCAAGGCCGCCATGGTCCTGCCCCAATCAAAGCCCTTCCTGTGGGCCACACGCAGCACAAGCTGGACTCACCAGCCGCTGGACCCCAGCGCTGCAGAAGGCATCTCTGGGAACAGACTCTTCCCCAAGGTGGCTCCTCCGGGCTTTTCCTCCTGCCCTGCTACCTCCAAGAAAGGCCGCTCTGTCCTCTGCGGCCCTGCCCCGATCCCTCCTATCCCTCAAAAGCATTATTTAGCCCAGATGAGCCTGAGTTTGGAGTCCTGCTCTCAGGGTCCCAACCAGAAAGCCTTCCCTGGTGTCTAACCTTACTGTGCCCGCTGCAGGCAACACCTCCCTCCGCGGAACTATTCCGCATCTTCCTGGGCCCCTCTTCGTGCAGAAGCAACGTGAACTGGCCTCAGAAACTCTCAGAATGATAGGACAGGAAGGGCCTGTAAGTCAGCGACTTCACGTCCCCAGTTGACAGAGGAGGACCGTAAGCCCAGAGGTGTCAGTAATTGGTCCAATGACACCTGGAAAGAAGGTGCAGGAGCCAGGCAGGGCTTCTGGCTCTCTCCCTCCCACTGAAAAAGCAGGAGGGATCCTGAGGCTGCTCCTGAAATTAACGAGCGATGGAGTAAGGAGCCAAACTCAATCTTCAGGATCCAGGGGTCTCGGGGCCCCCAAAACACCAGAGACCAGGCACACATAGGAGAAGGGAGCCAAGTTGATGGAACCCCCAGAAACCCCGAGGCAGACCGTGCCTCTACAGCCTTGGGGGCACAGAGCCAAGGGGAAGGTACAGAGTCCAAGTAGAAGGTACTGGTGACAATGGAGTTCGGCATTGATCTTGGGCTGCCACGTGAGGGAGAAATAGACTCACTTCTCGCAGCCCAGCCATTTCCAGGAAACACTTGGGCACCACGCTGGAGGCAATTAGGAGGCACGATAACCATTCAGAGCCTGCAGCTGTTGCTGAGAATGTTCACTCCACACCTGGGGTGGACAACAGGGGCCTCGGGACATCACCCAGCCCCCGAACGTCCGACAGAGCAGCCTGCCCACCTGCCCACCTGGCCGCTGGCCAAAACCCCCCACCCCAGCTGGGGTTTAGCCACCTGCTCCCCAGCGTCTCAAGACATCCTCCCTCTCCAGACGGCCAGGCTGCTAAGAGCTGGATGTGACTCTGACCGGGGTAACCACCGCCCTCCCTTTGCACAAGGCCCTTCTCGAAAGAATCCTCAAGCCCGCTGCGGCCTTCCAGGGTGGCCGGCGACGCCCACTGGCAGGCTGCTCGGCCCCGTGACCACTGCCCACATGACCCCTCTCCACGCAGCCTCGACTTCAGCGTGGTCTGAGGCTGCTCCCGTCCTCGGCGTCACCTGAGATGTGCTAAAATGCTGGTCCTGGGCTGCCCTAAAGGATCCGAGCCTGGGAGGGGGAGGGCGAGACTTGGGAACCTGCATTTTAACAGATTCCTTTGGTAATTCGGACACAACTGAAAGTTTGAGAACCACGTTCTCACAGGGTCCCTGGGGCGGCTGCACTCATTTTTTGCTGCCAACCTGACAGCTGTTACAGCTGTGTGTGTGGACACAGTTAATCTGATTTCCTGTCTGGCAGCTGTGCAGCAGGGAAGGGACAGCTGAGGGTCTCAAAAACAAGACGAGGGGATGGGGGAGGAGGGAATGGGGGCAGGACAGGCTCTCTGAAGGGAGGGGCATGCAGCTCTGTCCCTGAGCTCCCCTCTCCTGTCGGGCTGACCTCCCTGCACGAAGGGAAACGGTGACCAAGTGATCCCCAGTATTTATAGAAAACAATCTCCTCTCTGAAGCCTCAGAAGTCCCCCCAAGGCCAGCCTGGTCTCTGTTGTCTAGGAGCACAACGTGGAGGTACAAAAGCAGGCCCACCACACACGGCTGTGCAGGTTACACACTGCACAAGGGCACCTGATCGAAGGGACAGGCTGGGGACTGAAACCCAGCCCTCAGCCCAATTGCTAGGCCGTGCCCTCGGGCATGTGGATATCTATCTGAAAAGAAAAGGGCCACTTTCTACACTTTGCACACGGGAGCTCTTTTGTGTGGGTTGGCAGCGGCCCTACCTAAGAGACCCGAGTCCGAATCCCAGCCGTCTCTTACTCTGTGACCTTGGGCAAGTTGCTTAACCTTTCTGATCCTCCTCAATTATAAAACGTGGCTATTAATACCTCCCTGGAAGAGGTAAGGTAAGGAAAGCACCTGAGATCCCGTCACTTAGTACCCTATATTAGTTCCCTTCCCACCAGTCTCACCCTTCCTAGCCTCCCCACACCCTACACCCACACCCCCGCACACCCCCACGCCCCCACACCCAGCCAAGCTCGGGATGGTCTGAAGAACGTGAATAAGAATGTCCAGGGGAAACTGCAATGCCAATCCAGGGCACTTCTCAACATCCCAGCAGGCACAGCATCTCTTCCTGGCACAGGCAGGATGCCCGCCCGCCCGCCTCGCTGGGAAGGAGACTCCTCTTCCGTGCCTGCTCATCACATCCTGCCCAGTCTGGGCCGGAGGGGAACCCAGGGCTCCCGGGGGGGGGGGGGGGGGGGGCAGGGGCTGCCCCAGCACTGCATTCTGGGGAATCCCATCCTGCAGTTCAAGTTCCCAGCCTCCCCAAGCGGGGACCAGGCCTGGAAGAGGGGGTGCCCACAGTGTGCTGGGCTGCTGTGGAGGAGCCCTCAAGGAAGACCTAGGATGGCACGAGACCTGCACCCCACGTCCCTCATGGGCTCCGTCTGCCAAGGTTCTGGCTCACCCACTGGGGCAACCATATCTGTCTATGTACCCAGAGGGCCACGCCCCAGAAAGAGCCTCGGAACCCTGCCATCAGCCCTGGACGCCAGCCCCTCGAGCATCATTCCTTCATCCGTGTGCCAGGCACTGTGCTAACACTGGGCAATGGCTGTGACCAAGAGAGCCGGAGAGCCATGGATGCCCCTCAAACGGGTACTGTACTTGCTGCTGGAGTAGGCAGAGTCCACCCCGGAAAGCCCCACGCCCCAGCCCCTCGTGCTGCAGAGGCCTGGCCCCAAAAGCATCCCTGACACCTGCTTTTTCAGCCTCCGGCTCTCGCATCCCGTGTCCAGAGGTTGCGGGGAGAGGGAGAGACGGGGTGCCTGGGCCCTCACGGCCATGTTTATCCAGGGTGGAATTTTTTTAACCCAAAGGTTAAAGTGTTTCTATTTGAAACATCTATTTACATTCCAGAGTGAAAAAAAAAAGCCAAGGCCTCCGAGCTCCGGCCTATATCTGTCCCCAGCCGCGTCACAGACACAGCATCAGAGCTGCGCGGGGGAGAACATTCTTAGCCCTCTCCCCGGGCTGCCGAGGTGACTCACAGCTCCCTCCTGCCAGCACGGACCCCGCCGCCGCTGCCGCCGCTCGGAAGGCTAGGCCGTGAGGGTGTTTCGGGGGAAGAGATTAAGGGGAGACGGGGATCTGGAGGGAGAAACTGGCGGGGGGGGGGGGGGTTCTATGCAGGTACAGACAGCCTTAGGGAAGAGATGTGGGTAGCGGGGTTCCAGCCTGCAAGGATTCTGGGGTTTCACTTGAAAGAAGGTGCGAGAACGTGCTGAGGAGGTAACCTCAGCCCGACCACCAGCTGCTGCGGGAAGGCAAGGGGCAGTGGGAACAGGGCAGGAGGGTGAACTGATAGGGCATCTGCCACAGGGGGGAGAGCTGCCCCCAAGCAGGTGCTCTGCGGTCAGTCCCTGACTTCCCAGGAGAACACCTTGGCTGCTGCAGGCTTTGGGATGGGGGTCAGCAGGCAGGGTCTTTAGCCAGAGCTGCAGACTCAAGTAGACCAGCCCTCCATGTTTATACTCCCTCCCAGGGGACTTTGCAGGGTTGGTGCCCAGGGTTATGCCCCTACCCTGGGAGGCTACATGGGCATCCCCGCCCAGGCAGATGGCAAGCCTTGTTCCAAGGGTTTCCCTAATTTTCCCAAAACAGTCACCCACTGACACATCTCAATTCAGCTGCAACCTTATCCCTGGATGGTTTGAAGCCAAATCACACCAGCTCCCACCTTCCAATTCGAAGCTTGGGACCCACGCCCACGTACCCAGAGGCAAAGACTCCCCAAACGTACGCACACAGACGCCCACACCCAAGTGCCCAGCCACTGCCAGGAGGGGCCACGCGGGCACGGATCCAGCGGGCCCCTCCCTCGAGGAAGCATCTTGTGGTGCCGGCCTGGTGGGAAGGCTGTGCCAGAAAAGCCTTGATGCTGCCAACAGGTTCCTGGGAGGGAGGGAAGGAGTGGCCCAGCTCTAGGGCACCCCACCCCCCAGCCAAGAGCCAAGAAAGTCCCTGCTGAGAAGGTGGCGGGGCTAGGGGGTCCCAAGCCTGGATGAAGGCACCTCTTTGCCCTCATGAGATGGGAACAAACCAAGGCCTGGGGGAAGGAGATATATGGGGGAGCCAAGGCCTAAGGCAGCAAAGGCCCCTGATACCCCAGCTGCCAGCCTCTGCCTAAGTCCACAGCTGCACAGCCTCCTCCTTAGGTGTCTGGTCCCCTGAGGACTCCTGACGAGGGACCTGCAGAAATCTCTGCATGGACCCTGTGCTCCTCAGGTCCCGGCCGGAGGAGCGAAGGCAGCCTTCATGTGTGTGCACACTCAGCCGTGGCTTCTTCCCCTGCCCAACCTGGGGGGCGGGCAGCCTGGCGGCAGGTCACTGACCCACTTCCTCCCCTCTGACCACGGTGCCAACTAGGCCAGGATCCTCCAGCAATCTGCAGCCCCCGGCAGGCAGTGCTGACCCCGCTGGAGGCCAGAGGGGCTGGGAGGGATGCGGCACCATGTAGCCGAGGGGAGGGCAGGAAACCCCACCTCCCTAACTACCCACAGTCTCAGCACAAAGCCCCTAAGAGAGTCCTAAGCGAGACCCTATCCGGGCGAGGCTCAGAGCCAGACACTCAGCCCCAGGGACAAGGATGCTCAGCGGCAGAGGCCAGGCGGGGTCGCCGAGGCACTTACCTGCCACAGGGATGCCGTGGAGAGGGGTCCGAGGCAGGATTTCCAAGGATGGTTCCCGGCCTGACATCCCATCTGCTGAGAAACAGGATTCCGTCTCATAGATGGTCTGCAGCATGTCCACGAGCCCCTGAGCCTTGGGCACCAGCAGCATGCCCGAGCGGGGCCGCCAGAGGCGGGAGTCAGCAGAGGGAAGGTGGTGGGGCAGGCCCTCAGGGCTCAAGGGCTCCCTCCGGCCGCTGCCGCTGGGACCCGCGCTTGGGGAGGCGCCTCATCCGGCCTGGGCACTCCTGGCAGCGGGCGGAGCCGGGAGGCCCGGAGCCACAGGCCCAGCTCGCCCCTAGAGGGGCATTGGACCACCGGCCTGTGCCCAGCTCTCGGGAGCCGGAGTGTGGCAAAGCGCTCGGGGGACAGGAAGGGGAGCTCAGCAGGCAGGCGGGCTCTCTGCGTTCCCTCCCAGCCCTGGGTGACAGCTCTGGGACCGGCTCCCTGCTCCTCCTTCCCGAATGAGCCGCCGGCAGCTGGCAGAAGACTGAAATAGCAATTGGGGGAGGGCCCTGTCTATAAATAGGTGGAGCATGCTCAGGGAGCTGCAGGCTGGCTGCCAGGAGCCAGGGCCTGGCGGAGGCCCCATGGGGGGAGGCGCGTTCCACCCCAGGAGGAAGCGCCAGGCAGGGGGATGGGAACCGGGAGGGCCGTGCTCGGGGCCAAGGCCACGGAGGCGGGTGGCCAGAGGCGAGGCCGGGGAAGGGCACCCCCGGAGTATCCGTGCATCTGGGACAGCTCTGGTGCTGCTCTTGGCAGGCGAGGGGCTGGAGACCGAAAAACAGCTCCATCCTCTCTCTCCCCTCTCGCACCCAGGGCATGTTTAGGAACAGGAGAGGTCTTCAGGAGGGCAGACGGGGCCGCCTGGCCTAACCCGGCATCTTTCTTGGAGTTCTTCTCAAAGCCGGAGAGAAGTTTATTTAACTTCCGCTCTCCCTCAGAGCTGAGAGGAGCCTCTTCAGCCCCTCAGCCAACGTGGAGATCCCCGGGCAGCAGCTACATGGCAGCTTCCTTCAGCATATCGGGGCGTCACCTCTGGGGGCTGCTCTGCTTCCTTCTGGGGGCAGGACTCTTCCTGGTCAGGACCCATCCCGGCCCAGGGAAGGGGACCCGGGGGGCACCTGCCCATTCTCAGAGCACAGGTGGTTTCTCCCTGCAACGTGCCAGGAGGAATGCCAACAGCAGCACATACATCCCCTCGTTTATTCCGCATGATGACCTCAGGAGATGGGTGCAGAAGGGGAAACCAAGGCTCTGAGAGCTGAAGTCACTCACCCTCGGTCATACACACCTGCTTACATGGTAGGGCTGGGCTGTCTTACGCTCACTGCCACAGCCCACTGCCTGCTGCACAGCAGGACGAAGCTGCCCCAGGGCTTCTGTTAACAGGGACCCGGGAGGAACAGACTTGAGGTTGGAGGCCCTCTGAGAAGAATCAAGAAGCTGCTAGCACCCAGCCTTCCTCACCAGACCCAGGCCCGACAGAGCAGCTCCTGTCCTGGGTGCTGCTGGGGCCGAGGGCTGGTGCCCCGTGAGAACTGGTGACACGTACCTTCCCTGCCCGCTGCTGGCCCATCCCTTCCCCTCAGATTGTGCTTCCCACTGGTACAGAGATCCCACTTGGCCCCCTGACCTCACTGGAGCCTTTTAATAGCCTGGTTATTCCTGGGTCTGTGCCCCCCTCCCCCTTCCTGATGTCACAGTTGCTATTTTGGAGCCCCCTCCTGGTCCCTTCTTGCCCCCAACTCCAGGCATGGAGCCAGGGACACCTGTCCTCTCCCTGGACTGGATGACCTCACCCTCCTGTCGGGAGCCCGGGGGGAGCTGGCCAACCAAGGACACGGTGGCTGTGGGTCCTGAAGCCCATCTTCCCACCAGCTTCTGCCAGCCGGGTGCCTCCTGCCTCAGGTGGGTGCACACGGGCAGGGGAGGTGGCAGAGGCGGGCATTCCCAGGCTACAGACTGGCTGGCAAGATGTATATGTGAGGGGGAGGGGGAGGAAAAGGGGGTACAGGACCTAAACAAATGTCTGGAGCCTCAGCTTCTTAGCCAAGGCAGATTCTAGAAAAATGGGGATGGAGCAGGACCCCCATAGGGGTCTGAAACTGGTGGACACCCCAAGGTAGGTGATGGGACGGTGTTTACCAGCCACCAACCACACACTCATCCTGGCCAACCGGGTCCTCTGAACAAGAAGGGGAGGCCAAGGTCTCCTCAATGGGGTGACGGGCAGCAGACTCCAAGGAGCCCAGAAATAGCCCCTCCCAACCCAGGACTCCACCCACCCACGCTGGGAGCAACCGGAAGGGCTGGCTAGCCCTGTCCCGGCTCCCCTGCCTGCCCCAGGCACAGGAGAGTCCGCAGGGGAGCCCAGTTCTGGAGGAGAGGAATCACCAGTTACGATGGTTCCAAGCAGGGCCTCCAGAACCTGGAGCAGCCAGAAGCCCGAGGAGAAAACGCTCTGCTTAGGGAAGGCTGGAGCACCCAGGAGACGGGGCACCCAGAAGTGGCCAAAGCCGGGGGCTTCGGGCAACTCCCAGCACGGCTCTGATGTACAGTCACAGCGAGAGGTGGGAAGGGAAGTGTCAGACACAGCCAGACAGTCCTCAGGGCCGCTCCATGGGAACAGAGAGGAGGACTGGGAAGGAGGCAAGTCTCTTTTTTTACTTCTGGAGATTCAAATGATGCAACAACATCTTCCTAACGCCTAACCTGTCTTTCCTGCGCTATCGCCTTTCCTTTGGATCATGTCTCTTCTGCATCCCCACTGATCCCATGAGTCACCCCACAAACCTTACAGAGCGCCCACCAAACATGAGCCTCCTCCGGAGCCAGCGCCATCCCCTCCGAAGCACAGTGACCTTGTTCCGTCCCTCGGAGGCTTTGGGTCAGGCCTCCTAACCCCCTAAACCTCGAGGAAGGGAGCCCCCTCCTTGTGCTCCTCCAGGCTTCCATCTCCTGGACCCCAAGACTGGGGTGGGGCCTGAGCTAAAGGAAGAAAGCAAGGTGGGCTTTGTGTACAACAGGAAAGCCAAGGGCTGACCCGAGAGCACCCCAGAGGGAGTGTGGGGTGCCCACTCTCCTGGGGTCCTGGAGACATGAGGCCTGCCTGCCCTCCCGTTTCCTCCTGCCCTCTGAGCCCAGTCCTGCTGGAGCCCGTTGGCATCGCCCGGGAGCTGCCATATGCCAGGTCCCATGCTACGTGCTGGCTGAACCCTCTCGTGTGAAACCGAGCCCAGGAGAAGCATAAACCCCTCAGGGCTGACCCTGCCTCCTCCCACCTTCCCATGCTAGGCCTCGGTCCCTTTGGAATGACGGCCCAAGGAGAGGAAGCCGAGCACAGAGATGCTCTGGGCGCCCCTACGTGGAGAAGCGACGACAGGAGTCACTGCCCAGGACCCGCCCCCCGCCCCCCACTGGCACTGACCCACTTTCTCCTCCTCAGGGCTGGCTCCTTCCCCAGGGGCTCAGAGGCAGAGCCCGGGCTGGAGACCGGGAGGCAGGACGCCGAGGTTCCTGGCTCCACCCCACGCCCATGCCCCAGTTTCTCTGGTCACCAAGAAAGGAGGGGGCAGCTGCCCGCCCGCCCGCCCGCCCGCCCTCCTGGGAAAGGAAGGAGAGAAAGTGTGGAGTGCGCTGGGAGGTGCTGGGCAGGCAGGTGTTGTCAGAAAGCTCGTCTCCCTCCCACGCTGCGGGTGAGGAGCCCGGCTGCCTTCTCCTGGGGCCCTGCCACACCGAGGCTGGTCCCACGGCGGGCCTCACTCCTGCCCTCTCCTCTGGGCAGTGACCAGGCAGGCCTAGGTCCCAGGTCTCGGGTCAACCCCAGGTAAGGGACAGATCCTGCCAGTCCTTCAGTCCCACTGAGGGGAGCAAACGTGATCCGTTCCAAAAAAATAAAGAGAGCCTAACTCCTCAAGCCCCCTTTTCCCCGAAGAGAAGCCAGACACCCGGGCTCTGCCTTCACCCCGGACGGGAAAGGAGGCAGATCAGGGGCAAGGCTGGCGCTGGGCCCCCTCTGGGGAGGGCTGGTCAGCTCCCGCGACCCAGGGAGGGGAATTCAGCCCCAGAAGCAAAAGCAGCCTCGAGTCTCTCCCTGCCGCCCCTCACCCAGAACTCCCTCTCACTGGCTCATTTGCTCTGAGAGCAGAGATGACCCGCCTCCTATTTTTCTCCTGTTTTCCCACCGGCTGAAGCTCAGGGTCCCACACGTTGGGGGTAGTCAGCAAGGACGTATCCAATAGGAAAGCTCCTGCGCTGAGAGGAGTTTAGGGGAACCCCACAACAATGCTACTCTGTGTCCCGGGGAAAGAGGAAGGAGTCTGGGGATTCAGGAGAGGGTGGGAGTGCTCAGGGGCGGGGCCGCCCAGAACTCTCCCCGGGCCCACCTCCCTCCCAGCCTCATGGTCCCTCGCTCTCCCTGGGCCTCTCCGAAGGGTATCCACCGGGGAGGCAGACACCACAGGCTCCAGCTACAACCCGTGGTTTCCTTTTTCTTCTGTGAAGTCCAAAGGCACATGGTATCCACGGCTCTGCCTGGCGCAAGGCACCTGCAGCCCCAACCCAGATGCCACCTGAGCTCCGAGAACAGCAGATGCCAGGCCCCTTGAAGGGGACGAGCTGTGTGGAGGCGGCTGTCCCCCGAGCAGCTCAACCACAAGTGGGAGAGCCAGTCCTGGAGCCCCAGGAGCCCTCAGCAGGAAGGGCCTGGGGGGGAGGAGGGTGCTCCCAAGGAATGACGCCAGTTCTGAGGCCTCTCCACAGTCCTAAAATGAGGCCCCCAGTCCCTAGGCCCCTCTTTCTCCCTCCTTCCCACACACGAGCAGACAGCATCTCCCCCTACTGGGGGGAGCTGGAAGGCCAGACAGAAGGCACAGCCAATGCTACAGGCCCCGCTCCGGAGGCTCCTCCTGCAGCAGCTCCCTGCCGCCTGCCTCCTGGGCTGCTGGGAGCCTCCAGCTCCTACCACTCTCCTGCCAACCCTGGCAGAAGTGGCTGCAGGGGGAACTGGGACCCCCAGAGCCTAAAGAGGCAACCCCGTGACCTCACCAATCCAAGGCTGATGATTTTACCCTTTTCTTAAGGGAAACGTCCTTTCCAAGCCATCAACAGATGCCTCTGGGCCGCTCTGGTCCCTTGGCCCTGGCTTAGGCCGCAGGCCTGGTGTGCCTGGAGGTGGCTCCTGGACCGGCCAGCATAGTAGCTCAGATGGCACTACTCCCAGGCACACCTGACCCTGCCAGGAGAATGTCTAGCTGAGATAGATGGGCAAGGGACTCCTGAGCACCCACCAGGCCTCTCCTCTCCCTTCACCAGCCCAGGCTCAGAGGAGGAGGCAGGAAGTCAGGGCTCAACAGCCTACCCTCCAGCACGGGAGTCACACACACCTCTCTGAGTCCGACAGCTGGCACGGCCCCTACAGGGGGACTGGAGGCAAGGGCAGAGGTGGAGGGTCTGAGAGGGGGCTCCGCAGGCAGAGCTCCTCAGGTGGGTCTCAGGAGGCCTGCCTCCTCCGGCTGGCACTCTCCTCTGCCTGCAGCCTGTGCCCTGGCACGTCGTGCTGGGAAGGGAAAGGAGGGAGAGGGGGCGCAGCCTTGACCAAAACAAATGGCACAAAGCCAACAACCCTACCAACTTCCAGATTTCCTAAGTCTGCTGGACCCCCCACGACCCTGCTCAGGGCAGCTCCCACCTCCCGTCACACCGGGGCCCACACAGAGAGCGCCCGTCCAGCACACTGACCAGGGGGAGGAGGTGGGAGGGGCCTGGACTCCTCCCTGGTGCTGCTGCTGTCTCTCCTGCATTTGGGTTTTCATCTTTAGGCCAGTTTCCCTGTCTCCGAAAGAAGGAACAATACCCTCCACCTCTACAGACAAAGCTGTGGGGCACAGGATAGGCTTGGTGAGCAAGAAGGGCTCTGACCCTTTAAGACTGTCCAGAAGAAGGCAGCCACGGAGGGAAGGCAGTTATTACTTTGACCACACGGACCCATGACCCTCCTGGGAAACTCCTGAGGGTCCAGCTCAGGCCACTTGGGCACATCGGCACGGGCATACACCCAGACCCACCCCCACAGAGAGCCAGCCGCCTGCGTCCCACCCACAGACTATTTCTGGCGGCCCGAGGCAGGCTCCTAAGGGCAGAGAGGAATAGGAGATCTCGGAGGCAAGACCCCAAATTAGGCATCTGCCGTGTCCAGGGCCCAAGGGGGAAAGGGGTAGTGTACCTGACTCAAAGGAGAGAGCCGAGAGTCTTCTAACCCACCCCAATACCACACACCCCGGCAGAGGCCAAGGCCAACGACCCCGCAAACCTCCCCTAAGAAGAAAGTATGGGGCACAGAGAGCCGCCACCACAAAAAGGAAGCCTGGCACTCGGCTATTGTAGGATCTTCTTCCAACAGCATCCCCAGACCGCCCCGAGAGGCTCCAGGCCCCACGCCCCCCTGGTGACAGGACGGGACACAGCTAACACCAAAGGCCCGCTCGCTGAGAGGGCAGGCATGGGGACAGAGCTGGACCCGTGCCCTCCGAGGGCCAGTCCGGACTGCTGGCCCGTCGATTCTCAGGGGTAACCCGGGATCAGTCACTTCAGGTTCACCTCTTGCGATGCTTCTCCGCTCCTGACCCCTCTGTCCCCTTACAGCTCAAACGGGCCCAGGCTCTCAGCGTGCACAGCCCATCATCACAGCCAAAGCCACCCGGGGCGCCCTCTTCCAGCCTCCTGGCTCTTACCCGAGTCGGTGGGAGAGTTCATGCCGGCTCTGGGCCTGCAGGAAGCTGGCGTTGGGGGCTGGGACGGGAGGGAGTGGAGCTGCGGTGATGTCAAGAAAGACGGACGATAACAGACAGACGGACGGGACAGGAGCCCGGGGCCGCTGTGCCTCTAATGCCCATCCGAGGCCATCCTTCGGGGCGAGGAGGCAGTCAGGCACTCAACACGGCATCCCTGGGGAGAGAGGGAGCAGGGTTAGAGGTCCCCACCTCGGGAACCCGGGAGCTGCAGAAGACCTGGGGAAAGGGGAGGGGCACGGAGGAAAGCCGCAGACTGGACCCGACCTTGGTCTCTGCCCTGTCTAACTGGTGAGGCTGCCAGCACTCAAGGGAAGGGAAATGGCTACAGCAGTCCCACCCAAATCAACTCCTTTTCCCTTGGCAGTGCCCACCGCCAGGTGGAGACCTGACAGGCTCCCAGGGTGCCCAAAGGAGAAAGTGCAGGGAGGCTTCGAACTCTGTCCTCAGCCGTGGGGAGACGCGGGGCCGACCTGGAGTCCCTGGTGACGGGAGATACTGGTACCCCAGCCCCAGCAGCCTGAGTTGGGGCTCTCAGGTGAGTGCCACCTCCTCCTCCTCCTCTCCAGTCCTTGTGCCAACGCCTGAAATGTGATGTGCTTCTGGCTTGGTCTCCCCCACGTAACAACTGGTCAGGGAAAGAGGGTAACCCTCTCCCACACATAACCCACGCTGTTTCCAGGAATTTGGGAAGGCAGAGGTGTTCACCCCACATCCGGCGCCCCCAGACTTGGGTCCAGGACCGAAGTCCGGGGCTTTGTGCGTGTTGTGCAAGGTCTGAAATGCAGCCTGCGGTCTACCTGCCAGGCTAGGGGTCCCCAGGCTGAGTCCCATCGGAATAAGGGCCGAAACCGGTGTGGCTCAGTGGATAGAGCGTCGGCCTGTGGACTGAAAGGCCCCGGGTTCAATTCTGGTCAAGAGCATGTACCTTGGTTGGGGGCACATTCCCAGTAGGGAGTGTGCAAGAGGCAGCTGATCAACGTCTCTCTCTCATTAATGTTTCTAATTCTCTCTCTCTCTCTCTTCCTCTCTAAAAAAAATCAATAAAATATATTATAAATTAAAAAAAAAAAAAAGAATAAGGGACATCTTTTTCCAGTTTGTACAAAGGCACCAACAGGCCCAGCGGTAGGCCTGCCAGGGCCAGGATAGTAACAGAGGATGTCCCAGGACTAAAAGACCATGAGCTGGACAACCTGTCCCCACTCCTCCTAGAGCTGGTCCTCAAGCCTCCGATACTACACCCTCACCCACCCCCCTGAGCCTATCCCTAAAGGCCCACGTTCCACCCCGGACGTGATCTCATCCATCTTCTCCCAAATGGAGGTAAAGCCCCCTAATACCCAGTGAAACTGCGGTGGCAGGAAGTGATCCGAGGAGGCTGAGAGGAGCTGAGTGTTTAGGCTCTAACAATGCTCCGAGCCGGGAGCATCAGCCCTGCCTCTGGATAGCCCCACCTCCTGGCAAGATAAATTCTCCGTGAGCCTTGAATTCTCATCAAGGATTCCCAGGAGGGGGGTCCATATGGAGCAGAGTAGCCTTGCAGTCAGCCATGGCAGGGACACAGAACACACACACGCCCATGCACACATGCCCATGCACGCATGCACACACATGAGGAAGACTTCAGGTCTTCCTAGGCCTGCTTGCTGCTTGCTCTTACCCACTCGGGGTTTGGACTCTGTCGCTGGAGAGAGGTGCGCTCTGATCGGGGAGGTGGGAGGAGGCAGGGAGAAGGGGCTGAATGGCTCCAGCAGGCCCAGGTGTGGGGCAAGGACAAAAGAGGCTGTGCAGGGCTGGGGCCGACCTCAGGAATGCAGCAGGTGGAGCTGCTGGTGCCGTGCAGGGCCAGCGTGGGCAGGCAGCTCAGCCCGTGCCCAGCCCGTGCCCACCCGGGCTGGCGCCCAGTCCTGCTCACACCCTTTTCCGTGGGCTGTGGTACACAGCTTCAGGAATTCCCACGATTCCCAGCAGCCCAGCCCATCTGCCTATAAAAGACTCCTCCACAGCAGGATGCGCAGAAGGGGCCCGGCCTCAAAGGCACAAAGACTAAGGCAGTGTCAGTCCGGAGCCCCCATCATCCTCACCCCCTGGGGAGGGGAGGAGGGGTTCCTAGAACACCCAGGAGCTCAGGATTCCTCCCCTCCCTGCAGGAAGAGACCCCTGGGCCCTGTCCACCTGCAGTGTCTGCCAGTACCCCCATCGAGCCTTCCCAGGGAGCAGGGGCCCTCCTGGGAAACAAAGCCGCATTCACTGCCTAATCAGGACAAGTGTAGATTCTTGTCTGGGGCGGGGCATGAAGTGGGAAAAGGGCCGCGTGATGGTTAAAACCTGAGCTATGTGGTCCCTCCTCTGCCAGAGAAAAATCAGTGCCAGCCACGGTTACATGAGGGTCTCAGTGGGCAGCTGGGGGAGGAACCAAGAGCGGTGTGGCTCCTGAGTGGCAAATGAGTGAGCAAGCCCTGCTTTCCTGCCATAAGGAAGCAGTCTCCAGGGCCCTGTCCCCGCCCCATCCATGCTCCCAGTCAGACCCCAGGATCCAAACCCACCTCCAACGTCCAGCCAGGATGGCAGGGCAAGGAAGGAGGAAGCAGCTCACCCTACCAGCTCACGGCTAAGCCAGGGCAGTTAAGGCAAAAAAAACCACACACACACACACAAAAAAAAAAACACAACACAACATAAAAAACCCACACCCCATTCATGAGCAATAAAAGCTCTGGCAGAGGGTGGGAAGAGACAGGCAGAGGAGTGAGGCAGATACAGAGTCATGTCATGCCCCAAAGGCCACACATTTATAGTGCTGCCCTGCGGGGATCTTGCCCCTCACACAACTCCCTCAGAATTCCTGGGGAGTCAGGTGTCCAATCGAGGGCCTCTCTGGCACCAGCATCACCTGCAGCCTTCAAACAGCCCCGGCTCCGGCCCTGCTCCGGGCAGGCCCCGTTCTGAGCATGGTGGCCAGGGTCCCTCCCCGGGTCCCAGGCGGCCAGGGGAGCTGTCTGAACCAAATCCTGTGAACCGAAAACTGCCCACAACCTGATATCTACCTCAAAAGACTTCATCCGAAAGCCACAAGCCCAGACACCCCATCCCGAGGCGCCCCGGGCCTCTCCTGACGTGGACACGGGAGACCCTTTTCCCCAGCCTCCCAGAGCTGCCACAGCCGTGTGCCTGCCCCAAACTGGGCCGCCAGAAGCCTGGGATTATCAGAGCCATGAGGGCTGGCTGACTCGGATGTCCAGGCCCCAAACTAAGAGACAGGAGGGTGGCGGGGCAGGGCGGGAGGGAAAAAAAAGGCACCAGCCAGGCTGACAAATTCATCTTTGCAATCAGCCCGTTTCTGTTTGTCTGCTCAGACGCAGCTCCAGGCATCTGCACAAACCAGATGGAGGAGGCTGCTATTTCTAGAAAAAAAAAAAAGGGGGGGGTGAGATGGGAGGGAGGGAGGAGGAGGCAGAGGCAGAGGGCAGAAGACCTGGTCTGTATGGTATCCCCTCCCAGCACCACCAGACAGGGTCCCCATCCTGAGAGGGCCGGCCTGGGCTGGGGTGCGGTGGGGCGGGGGAGAGAAAGGCAGAGAAAGTTTAATCAGCCGAAGTTGACTAGAGGCTACAACAGGCCCCCTCACAGGCGGCATCGGGTTTTCATTCATGAGCAAGCGACAGTGCTCCAAAAACGCCAAGAACCGCCCCCCTGACAGTCTCCCCCC
Organism: Pipistrellus nathusii; assembly: GCA_963693515.1. NCBI lineage: Eukaryota > Metazoa > Chordata > Mammalia > Chiroptera > Vespertilionidae > Pipistrellus > Pipistrellus nathusii. Next base: position 35,302,354 of record OY882873.1, read on the forward strand.
CCCCCCCCCCCAGGAGTGCAGCCGCTAGCTGGCTGGCTGAGCCTGATGCCGCGCTCCAGACAAACCTCCTCAAAGGGATGTGAGTAGGAAGAATTAATTATTAAAGAGCAGCTGGTACTTCGGCACTGACTGTACCCCCCCACCCCGCTTCTATAGCTGGCCCCCCTTCCCCCTTCAGCAGAAACACAAACCACAGCCCCCTTCCCCCCAATCCTGGGCCCCATTTATAAACAGACGGCTAAGATGCCACCCCTAGGGAAGGGAAAGCAAACCTTTGTTTCTGCAGCTCCTTGGAGGGGGTGGGGCATGTGATGCTGCTGCCCCCCACTCCCTCCAAATTACCGGATCCAGCCCCAGAGGAGGGAATGCTGGGGAGGAAGGAGAAGCTGGCACAGAGCGAACGGCCTCCATCCTTGCCCCCAAGTAACTTGCGCCTGGGATCTGTCTCTCTGGCCCCCGGGGACCACACAGGACGGAGTGGAGGTGCTGGGGGCCCCGCTCCCCTAACTCAGAGAGACCCCTGTCTGCCTTGTCAAGACGTGGCCCAGATCCAAGTCCAAGGGGGGACAGAGCAAAGAGAGGACTCAAGGGGAGGGGCAGGAGGCAAACCAGGATCTCCCCAAGCTCCGTGTTTAGGAAGACGAGGACAGAGGGAAGACTGGAATGGAGGAGGCGGCAGCCCCCCACATGGCTCACCCACCATCCCTGGCCCAGCAGCTCAGAGCGGGGAGACTCGAAGGCCCTGGGACCTGGAACGACGACTGAGGACCCTCTCTTAGCCTCTGTCCTGTGAACCGGGAAAGGCCCAGGGCGAGACCCAGACCCTGGCTCAAACCCTGCACATCAGTCTGGTCAAGAGTCTCCCTGGCCGCCGAAGCCTGTTTGGCTCAGTGGTAGAACGTCAGTCTGCGGAATGAAAGGTCCCAGGTTCGATTCCGGTCGGGGGCATGTACGTTGGTTGCGGGCACATCCCCAGTGGGGGTTGTGGGGGAGGCGGCTGGTCGATGTTTCTCTCTCATCGACGTTTCTAGCTCTCTATCCCTCTCCCTTCCTCTCTGTAAAAAATCAATAAGATATATTTTTTTTTAAAAAGAGTCTCCCTGGCCGAGACTCCTGCGTCTCCCAACCCCTGCCTCCTTTTGTTCCTAGGACCTGGCTCCATTCTCCCCTCCAAGTTGGACCCTGAACCCCATCACCGCCCCCAAGAGCCAAAGCTGGTTCCAAGCTCCAGAACAACAGTGGTCACTGGAGCATCCCCCCAAAGCAACTGCAGTTGCTACTCATCCCCTCATCTCAGGCGGCCAACAGTGGGGGTATCAGGTGGTCACCTCCTCCCCCAAATGGGGCACCCCATCTTCCTTTCTTCCCCCCCTCCAAGCAGACTCCCAGATGAATTACTTATCACCCAACCAGTCTCATCTTCCCAGGGCCCCAGAGCAGGGTGAGGTAGAAGCAGCCTCCCCCAAGTGAGAAGGCGCAGGCAGGATCACCGCCTCCGTGAGATACGGCCCAGGATGAAAAATGAGGGGCATCCACCGCAGACCAGAAGCCGGGCGGGCGCTCTCCTCTGTGTGTGTGTGTGTGTGTGTGTGTGTGTGTGTGTGTGTCTATCTCTCTCTCCCCCTGGCTTCAGGGTGTCAGACGGGAGGAGAGGGTGGGAACACACGCAGGAAGGCCTCCCGGGGGAGAGGAGAGAATAATGGGAGAGAGAAGTAAGGTGGGCCCCCTCCTCTTGCACGAACTCAAGGACACAGAACGAAGAAGGCGTTCTCGGGTCTGGGGAGAAGCGTGCGAGGTGAGCAGCGCTCCACGGAGTGCCCAGCCAAGAGGGGCGCCCAGCCAAGAGGGGTGCCCGCCTGGAATCTGGGTGCAGGGCTCAAAAAATCGCTCTGCAACCCAACATGCGCCACTCGGGAGGGGGCAAATCGGACAGATCCGGCCGCGTCCAGGCCATTTGGGGCCGCGGTCACGGGAAGGTGGGCCCTCCCCTTACCTGCAGGAAGGCGCCCCTGCAGGGAGGGACCGGGAGGGGAGGGGCGCGCGCAGGAACCCCGAGGCCCAGCCCCGGGCCCGCGATGCCCCCGGAGGGACGCGGCCAGCGCCGGGAGCCGGGAGGAAGGAAGGGGGCAAGGGGCGCGGGGGGCGGGGGCGCCCGCGGACAGCGCCGGCGGCGGGAGAAGCTGCGCCGCCCCGCGCCCCGGGGGCCCGGGGAGGTGGGGTCCCGGGGGCCGCGGGGCCCGGGCGGCGCGGTGGGCTCACCCGCTGTGGATCGAGCTCCAGCTTCGCGGGCGGCGGCGGCAGCAGCGGCGGCGGCGGCAGCAGCGGCAGCGCCTCCCCGACGGCTCCTCCATCTTTGCGGCGGCTCCTCAGGCTCCGATCGCCGCCGCCACCAACAACAACATTCGGAGACGTCACTCCCGTCACGTGACCCGACCCGGAGCTAAAAATAGACATCCCCCCCCCCTCCCTCCCGCCGCTTCTTCCACCACCAGCCCCGCCCCTCCCTAAGGCCCGCCCCGCGGGGCGGGGCCGGCGCCGCTGGAGCAGCTTCTTAAAGGGCCGGTGCCCGTAGTGGAGCTGGGCTGCGGAGCGGGTGGGAGGCTGGGGTCCGAGCCCCGCGGACAGCGCTGGAAGGAGCGCTGCAGACGGCCGGGACTGCCTGCTGGGGCTCGGCCTTGGGGACACCTGGTCTTCCTCCCCGCGCTTCCTCGGCTTCTTTTTCAAACCCTGGATGGTGCAATCGCCGCCAGCCTGAGTTCCTTCCTAACACGCCCTTCTGCAGTGGGGGGGGGGGGGGACTAGGGGGGAGTTACTAGGGGCTAGAAGAGTCCTCCGAGGCCCCAGCTGAGATGCTGGGGGTGGATGGCTGGGACAGATCTTGAGCTCTGACCTCACACGCTACATCCGTGTCAGGGCAAAAAAGAAAAAATGGGAAAAGCCAGGGTATGGTTGTAACCGTCCAAGGCCTTCAAAAGGAAGACTTCCGGTCTCTGGTGCCATCCTTATCTACAGCCTGTCTTTGGTGCCATTCTCCTCTGCAAAGGACACCATAGGAATATGTGTGGTTAAACCCCGACAGTTTGCCAATAGTCTAGTAATGCCACTAGCAAATTTTATTCTAAGGAAATAAATATGTCCCTAAAAATGAACATGGAAGGAAAGAGATTGTTTATAATGATGTGAAAACTTTAAATATCCATGGATAGGAGGGGGCTGGCCAATAAACTGGGGCACATTCATTCAGCGGAGTGCTATCCAGACATTAAAAATGATGTGTCGCCCTAACCGGTCTGGCTCAGTGGACAGAGCCTTGGCCTTTGGACTTAAGGGTCCCAGGTTTGATTCTGGTCCAGGGCATGTACCTTGGTTGCAGGCACATCCCCAGTAGAGGATGTGTAGGAAGCAGTTGATTGATGTCTCTCTCATTGATATTTCTAACTCTCTCCCTCTCCCTTCCTCTCTGTAAAAAATCAATAAAGTATATTTTTAAAATAAAAAGTAAAAACGATATCTCCATAATGACCTGAAAGATGCTTATGCTTTATTGTTTTCTTGAAAATCAGGATTCAAACTAGTAACTATAGAATTGCTCCGTTGTTGTAAACAACAAACTAGACCCATATGTCTGAGTGTGTGTGCATAGAAAGGAGCCAGGAGAATAAATACCAAAATATTTACCTTTGTTTTCTCATTTATCTTTTCCTGAATGCCTGAAGTTTTGCAACTATCATGTGCCATCTAATAAGAAAAAGTAAGTGACATACATACATATTTCTGGAGCAAAATGGTAAAGATAGTTTCTGCAAAGCATCTCATAAATCAGTTCCCGCTCCAGCCCCAGACACATCCACAGCCCCACCCCTTGCACTCAGCCAAATCACCCCTCCGCTCAGATACTATATCTGCCTCTCCAATTAGTCCACTCCCTGCACCCATCCCTGCCTTGTCCCGAAACCAGAGTGACTGCTTTCAGAACACAAATCTAATCCAAGAGAGGGTTTCCTCACTGAAATCTGTATCTGGCCCAGAAAAGTGGTTTTTAAACTTTAGGGTTCTTGCCGATTAAGTGAGAAATTTGTTCAAAAATGCTAATTTCTGAACCATCTCCTGAACTAATTTTATATATGCTTTCATTGACTCTGATAACCATTTGTAAATATATGTCTATGTATGGCATTGTTGGTTCAGTGTCCACCTCTGTAAGCTTCTTGTGTGCAGAATCCACACATTTCCACCCAGCAGTGCTTGGAACAAAAAAAAAATTTTTAATGACTATTTATTAAATGAAATGAAGGAGTACTAAAAGGTTAAGCCAAGGTGGGCATTTTTTTGACTGGACAATGGACTCTGAGCAGAAAGCCTGGCCCACCAAGTTACCCCATGTCACTCCAAGACAGGGGTCTTCCTGCCTCTGTTCGGCATGGACGGTGCCACCCATTTGCTGGTACTTCTATTCAACCTGTGTGGTCTCCTGTTGGGTTGGGCTGGCATTTTGCTTTCTCCGTCCTTACGTTTTGCCTCCCCAAACGAGCATGAGCCACTTGAGAAAAGGGGTAAGATCATATTTCTTCTTGCTTTTCCAGTACCTATTACATCACCTTGCATAGAGCAGGTACTCCGTATAGACTCTGGGATCCTGAAGGCTGGAATTTCTCCGCTTGAAATCTCAGAATGTGAAGACAGAATCCCCCATCTGGCATGACATATGTCAAGGACTGACTTATAGGACACCTGCTAGGCACTTCTGATTCCCTGAGAGAAATAAATAACTTGCCCCAGATCACTGAGTGCATGCAAGCGAGAACAGGGATTCAAACCTAGGTCTCTCTGTCTGTCCCCTACACACAGGGAACAGGGTCGGGGGCAGCTGATCTCCCAAGCCCAGCACTCTAGCCCCTTTTCTGGAGGTCCCTGACACTGTCACCTTGGTCCCCAGTGATCAAATGTCCTAGAAGTTAATATAATTCACCATATGGGGCCCTGACTCACCCTCACATTTCCCCTTTTTCCAGCTAAGTGTGTGTTAAGTAATTCTGCACTCATTCTACATGTTTCTTCAGTGCCTGTAGTAGGTGCTAGGAATATAGAAATGAATCCGTCTTTAAGGAACTTGGAGTTCCACACAGAGAACAAAGTGTCTTTTGTTATGAGTAACCAGGGTAGGCCCTTGTGAGGGCCGTTTACCATGGAAACAGGTGTCCGGGGTTGGCTGTCCTGTTAACCACGCCCTCTGTGTCCCAACGTAGAACTTCTGACCCTGGGACCCAACGGTGAATTGGGCTTCTTGGTAGAAGAAAATCCGTCTTGGAGGAGAGCCAGGCAGTCAACCTGGCAGGTCGGAAGCACTATTGGACTTTGAGGAGAAGGCGTCAGGGCTGGGGAGGGGAATGAGGAGCGTTAAGCAACACCTCTAGGGGCTCTGGGAATCGCTACTCCTGCCTGGAATCTTGGGGAGAGGCCTGGCCAGGACTTGGAGCAGGAGAGAGAGCAACGTTCCCCCCTGCCTGGTGGACACTGCCATGCCTACAGCTAACCCCCGCCCTCTCCCCCAGGGTCTGTGCTCTCTGGAGTTAGTATTGCTCAGGGAACAGACAGGATACCCAGTTCCCCGGTGCCCTCCCTCACCTTCAAACTCTCACCCAGAATTTCCCCTGCGGTGGAAACCCTCAGGTCCACGGGCAGGATTCCAGAGGCTCTGGGATCCTCTGGCCAGAGTGGTCTAGCTCACATTGTTGTCCTCTGGTGGGACAATACTTAAGCGGGCCCTGATGGCCTCCAGTGAGTGTCTGGGGTGGAAACAGTGTCGTTCTGCCTCAATACAGCCTCAGGCAGAAAATAATATAGAACAAGGAAGAACTGAACTGATAAACCCAAGCAGTTCACTATGATCTCTGTGAAAGAAAAGATACATTCTTTAAAGCTTTTACATTTACCAAGGGCAATCGGTACATAAGGCACTGTGTTCCTATTCCATTCAGCAAGAATGTATTGAGCATACTGACAGTTATGGCGTCATGAGGGGTTGGGGCTCCATGCTAGCGATGCCTCTACTGAGGACATCTCCACGATCTCTGATTTCTGAGGACAGGTCAGCGGTCTGGGTCTGTAGGTGTCTGACATCTATATTGACTCGGGGGCAGAGTTGGTGGGTGGTGGGGATTGTGGCGCCTTTGTTGGGCGAGGGAGGTGGGGGGAAGGACAGGGATGGGGTGGGGGGAGCCTCTGGGTTCCGGGTCTTTTTTGGTATGGGTAAAGCGCAGTACTGTAAGCGGGAGCCTGATTGTGCCATGTCTTATCTGTGTGCTTTTGTCACATTATGTTATCTCAGGCACCTCAGTTTGTGCACCTGGAGAATGGTACCTCCCTTATAAGTCTGTGGTGACAAAGTACACACACACACACACACACACACACACACACACACACAAAAGCTTAGCACAAAACCAGGCATTGCTACATGGTCATTAATACTGCTACAGAAAAAAAAAAAAAATGAAAGAAAATGTATGTGGCCAGCACAATGGTTGGTACTGAGGAGACTACAAATAATCAAACAAGACAAGAGATGAGAAAACCTGGCTCCTAGGACCAGCTCCATCCCTGTGAGCCGTTGGATGAGTCATTTCCCCTTTGGACCTTCATGTCCTTATCTGGGAAACAGAACTTCTCTAAGGTCCCTTTCGGTTCTGACACTCGTGGATTCCCTCTTCGATGTGATGGCAGATGTGGTCACACCCAGCATTGTGCAGCGAGCTCGCCCCTGTGGATGGAGCTCTGTGGTTAAAGTTTCCATGTTGAAGCTGGACCTTCATGCTTTTTGCATGCTTTAAGGTCCAGGGCTGTCAATAGGCTTTTTACAGGATACTGAAGATCCAGAAGAGAATTTATTTCAGGGAAAAACAATTCACATGCTCAAGGCACGAAGCAAAGGAGGGGTCTTTGAGGACTGAGTTATGCGAGTTGAATTCAGGATACCTGAGTTTGGCCCGGATCTCCCTGTGTGACAGAGTACAAGTCCCTCTCTCTCTCTCTGGGCCTTTTGTAGCATGAGGTGGTGGGACTAGATTCCCTTCCTTCCAGCTAAAGACAGTTTTTGTTTTTAAAAATATATATTTCATTGATTTTTTTTTTTTTTACAGAGAGGAAGAGAGAGGGATAGAGAGTTAGAAACATCGATAAGAGAGAATCATCGATCAGCTGCCTCTTGCACACCCCATACTAGGGTTGTGCCTGCAACCAAGGTACATGCCCTTGACCGGAATCGAACCCAGGTTCCTTCAGTCCACAGGCCGACGTAGAGACAGTTCTGATGGTACCATGGATGAAGTTGAAAAGGAAGGATGGCAAAACTGTTCCTCCCCTCCCCCCCCCCATCCCCTTTCTGGAGGAAGAGCCACTGACAGGTTCCTAGGCAAGCCTTCGCCTCTCTGGGCTTCATTTTCCTCATCTGTAAAATGTTCTGATTGGATGGATGACTCCTGAGGATTTTTCTAGCTCTGATAGTAACAATTCCAGAGTTGTGGCTAAAGAGAAAAAAAAGGGGGGGGGGGAAGGGGGAGAAGGAGGGCCTGATCAGAGACAGAACCTCAGTCATTCCTCACTTGAGAGCCTCACTTGTCCCTTGACACGTTCTGTCCCTTCCCAGGCCTCCTCGCTCCCGCCTTGCTGGGACATATTGGGAGAAGGCCACTGGCTGTACACTCAGCAAGGACCCAGCCTGGGAAAGCCAGCTCCTAAAACAAGCTGTGGCTGAAGATTTCTGAATGCAGTTATCATCGTTTTTCATGGTGCATTAAAGAGAGAGAGAGAAAGAGAGAGAGAGAGAGAGAGAGAGAGAGAGAGAGAGAGAGAGAGAGAGAAGAGCAGAGAAGAGCTACTATCCCACATCAGCCAAGAGCTTGCACTGCAGCCACAGGACAGCAGGTGACTGGAAGGCCTGGGACAGAGGTGGGACCCTAGGCCAAGGCTTCTCATCCTTGGACATGGAGTGGCCCACAGGGAGCCTTCTTACCCCTCTAACAGCAAAAGGAGCAGGAGGTCCGGGGGGATGACTAAAAAGGAAACCTGTTCTCTTCCCCACCTTCCTACTGGAACCCGGAACTGGACTGTACGTGGTCCCTGGCTTCCTGCTGAGAAGCCAAGGCCACACTAGAAATGGTCACACCCCCACCCCCTCTCGCTGCAGTTTCCAGCTCCTGAGCGCCCCACCTCCTTCTCCAGGCTGTAGAATCGCCTGGGAGGAGGTAAGCCCCCATGGCCATCCCCAGATGTTTCCCTGCCCCAGGGATGCGAGGCGGCAAGAGCAAGGACTCCAGACTAGGGTTGCGAGTTAGCAAATGAAAACACAGGGTGCCCCGTTAAACTGAGTTTCAGATAAATAATAATTGGGTAGAGTACTTATATTAAGAATTCATAACTTTTTTTTGAAGTGAACATATCAAGATTTTATTGTCATATGATAAAACAAAATATGAACCTTAGAACTGGATCACTTGACCCTTTCTCTTCTTATCTCCTCCCAGTTCAAAATGCTTGCATCTCTTAATAGCCGGCATTCTCTTGGATTTGCAGTTAGGCTCAATGTTTGCAATCTTTTTTTTCTTATTTTTTTTAAATCATGTGGGCATTCACTCCAGCACAGAGTTGGTCACTAGATTAAAGTTGGACAAAGGCTGCAAAAAGATCCCTGAACGTGCTGAAACCGGTTTGGCTCAGTGGATAGAGCATCGGCCTGTGGACTGAAAGGTCCCAGGTTCGAATCCGGTTAAGGGCATGTACCTGAGTTGCGGGCACATCCCCAATAGGGGGTGTGCAAGAGGCAGCTGGTTGATGTTTCTCTCTCATCGACGTTTCTAGCTCTCTATATCTCTCCCTTCCTCTCTGTAAAAAAAATATATATATATTATATTTTATCAATAAAATATATTAAAAAAAAAAAAAAAAAGATCCTTGAACGTAAAGCCAAATCTCGCCAAGCAGGAAAGGAAAAGGGAAAATACCAGGAAGAAACAATTGAGAAGATGCAGGAATAAAGTAATCTTATATACAACTTTCATGAAAAACTTAAAATGAAAGAAAAAAAGAAAGAAAATACCTCCATGGTATTAAATCTTCTTCCACATCAGTTTCTTTGGTGGCCTTGTATTTCATGGTGCTGTTCTACTACCGTTTCTCTGTTCAGTTCCCTTTCTGATGGACATTTGGGTTGTTTCCAATTTTTTACCATTTTAAATAATGCTGTGATGCACATTCTTGTAGCTAACTTGCTGCATATATAAATTATTTTCTTAGAATAAATCCTTAGAAGTGGAGCTGTTTTATCTAAAAGTTCACACAATTTTTAAGGCTTTTGAAGATATTTTTACTTGATTTTATTATTTTTTTCATTCGTTTTTTTTTTAAAGACTTTTTATTGTTTTTTTAAAGAGAGGAAGGGAGAGGGAGAGGGAGAGAGATAAATTCATGTGAGAGCGAAGGATCAATTGGCTGAACTAGCAACCTTTTGGTGCACAGGACTATGCCCACCCAACTTAGCCACACCCACCAGGAATATTTTTATTGATGAGAGAGAGAGAGAGAGAGAGAGAGAGAGAGAGAGAGAGAGAGAGAGAGACATCGATTTGTTGTTCCACTTATGTCTGCATTCATTGGTTGATTCTTGTATGCGCCCTGACCAGGGTTGGAACCTGAAATCACGGACCATGGGGAGGACACCCAACAACTGAGCCAGCCAGCCGGGGCTGGTGACGACCTTTTTCTGACCCTGTAAGGGACACCACCAGGGGACCCAAATGTCCAAGTCAGAATCCTCAACGAAGGCTCAGTCCGAGAGAAGAAGGCTGATGGCCGGGACTGGTTTTGTTCAGTGGATAGAGCGTCGGCCTGCGGATTAGAAGGTCCCAGGTTCGATTCCGGTCAAGGGCATGTGCCTTGGTTGCGGGCACATCCCCAGTAGGGGGTGTGCAAGAGGCAGCTGGTCGATGATTCTCTCTCATCGATGTTTCTAACTCTCTATCCCTCTCTCTTCCTCTCTGTGAAAAATCAATAAAATATATAAAAAAAAAAAAAAAAAAGAAAGAAAAAAGAAGGCTGATGGATGGGGAGTAGTGGGATACAGGTTGTGGGGAGCCGGTGAAGGAGTGAAGAGAAGAGACCCTACCGGCTCTGAAGATTATCAGGTCCTGGGGAGACACAGTGTGGGACTTCCCTGAAAAAATACACACACAGGATTATTCCTGCCCTCTCTACATCCCCTCCTCACCACCAGCCACAGGTGCTCCAGGCAGCAGCTCCAGCGACTCCTTCCCCGCTGCCCCCGTGTTTGTCTTGATGCTCCTCCAAGCAAGCTGGGTGCCAGCTCCGAAGATCACCAGCTGCACCAGCCCCAGCCCCAGCCCCGCCCACACCGCAGCCCTGAGCAGGTCAGCCTGGCTCCCAAAGACCCAGCACGGCACCCCACGGGGCTCAGCCTCCCCGCCTGTCCTCCCGCCCCACCTCCCACCCGCGGCCTTGGAGGGAGACCAGCTCGGGGATGCTGAGGGCGGCGGGGGCTGCATTGGGGGGTGCAGATCCTGAGATGACTCACAGCCACGGAGGGGAGACAGGGGCTGGGCGGTGAATGGATTGCACAGCAGAGGGAGGGGCTGAGGGGCTGAGCTCTGGGGCCTGGATTCGCTCGCTCAATTTCCTCCACATCTGCAGTGCGTGGGGCTGAGCGATGCCGCCGGGGGCTGAGGGGAGGGCCGGGCGGCTCGCTGACGTTTGCTTCCCGCCTGCCGGGTCGCGGGAGCAGTTCATGAATGACTCACTTCATTGTCAGGCTGATTCACTGCTCGCCTGGGGACTGGGGAGGAGGGAGGGGGGCGGAGGGGCCCCTCTGTGCATCCCACGCGCGCACACGTGCGTCCGCGGGCGGGCTCCGGGGGCCCACAGATCTGCGGGGTCGGGACGTGTTAGCTGGGTTTCCCTGCGAAGGGGAAGGAGGATGCACACCACGGGCCTGTGCAGAACACGTTGGAGGTTTCTGTCTGGAGTCTTACCTGGAACGATTTCCATTCAAATTAATTAAAATTAAATACAATTAAAACTTGGTTCTCCCGTTGCTCTAGCCACGTTTCCAGAGACCAGTAGTTACATGTGGCTACTGGCTGCTCTATGGATCACCGCAAACAGAAAATATTTCCATAAACACAGAGAGTTCTACCCCGCGCGCTGGTCTACGCAGCTTTCGTACACACAGAGCCACCAGCCCTTCCCCAGCTCCATACACTCAGATCCCCACCCTCAAAGGCAGCACACAGCACACATTTTATTCCACACGCATGTTACACACGCGCTCAACATGCATCCCCCACCAACACAGCCATGCAAGACCCTCAGCGCGTGTACAACCACACCGGTGAATGCCACTTTCCATCCGCACATGGACTGGCATACAACTGTGCATATGATAAAAGTCCAACTTAGGACAAAATGCAATGGCAAGTATGCCGAAATAGAGAAACTCAAAGCATGTGGTTCCCATAACGAGTCTCAGCACATGTTTGCACACTCAAGCCGGGGGGAAAGGATCCCACATGGCTGAGCCCTTGCCAATGAGCTATGGAGTTGGCCATTTCAATGCATTAATTTTTTTTTAATTTCAAAGTGGAACGGGGGAGGGGGAAGGGAGAGAGAGAGAGAGAGAAAGAAACATCAATGATGAGAGAGAATCATTGATCAGCTCCCTCCTGCACGTCCTTCAAGGAGAAGGACACCTGGGTCTGCCCGGAGCACTTAAGGAAGGCTTTTTAGCGGAGGCAGCCTGGGGCCTCGGGCATGAAAAGTAAGTGGGTGAAGAGGAGTTGATAGTGACTGGGAGGCTGGTTGAAGGCAAGCTAGGGCAGTGAAGACGATGCCAGGGCATTGTAGACCCTGGGGATCTTATATGTCACTTCTGGTGTGACAGGGAGGGATTGAAGAATTTTTATTTTTTCCATTGATTTTTAGAGAGAGTGGGAGGGAGGGGGAGAGACACACAGAGAGAAACAGCAATGTGAGAGACAGCGAGTAATTGCCTCCCACACATACCCCGACTGCGACAGGGATGGAGCTTGCAACTGAGGTACGTACCCTTGACCGGAATCGAATCTGAGACCCTTTTTTTTTAATTATTATTTTTTTTAATTTTAATTAAATTATTATCTTTGTATATATACCATTCCTCCCTCTCCCCCCTCCCCCGCCCCAACTCTGAGACCCTTCAGCCTGTGGGCCAACACTCTGTCCACTCAGCCAAACTGGCTAGAGCTGAAGAATTTTTAAAAAATACTTTTATATGGTTTTGTTAACTGATTTATGAGAGAGGGAGGGAGCCATAGAGATCAATTTGTTGTTCCTCTTATTTACGCATATATTGGTTGCCTCTTGTATGTGCCCTGTCAGTGGCACTGAACCTGAAGACTGGGGACTGAGCCTGAAACCTTGGTATTAGGACAATGCTCTAACCAACTGAACTATCCGACCAATTTGTATTTCATATATATATATATATTTAGTTAAGGTATTATATGTGTACATATCTTTCCATTGCCCCCCCCTTCCTGACCAATTTTTAAATCACAGGCAACCTCCATATTGGGTCTTGTCAGGCCCTCCCCTAGGTCCACATTTTCCATTGGCTCCCATCCTCCCCTAGGTTCTCACAGGAAGTGGCAGCAACAGATGCTAAGTATATTTAGCTGAGAAAGGTGATGGAGGAAAAAGCATAAGATTTCCAACCAGAAGATACACCACTGAGTGGCTGTGTGATCCTGAGAGAATCCCTTCCCACTCTGGGCCTCAGTTTCCTAATCTTTAAAGTAATACCTGCCCCTCACTCTGTACAGGATGTCTGTGACACAAAATGAGGTCTTGGTTAAAACTGGAAGCTGTAGAGTATGGTGTGGATAAGAGCCATCATTATTCCTCTTGGCTTTTGGGGTTCTGTGATCTCCTGTCAACCTGAGCTGACGGAGGTCAGAGCCACAGGGAGCCCTCTAACTGGGCCTCCTCCGGGCCCACCCGCAGTGGTGCAGAATGAGTGGTAGCCGGATTCCTGTGAGGAGAGAAGCCTGTAAACGGGAGGGTTGGGATTTTGTCCCCCAGATCAGAAGCACAGAGGCCTTGAGAGGATGGCTAACTTGGATGAAAGTCAGGAGTTTAGGTCCCCTTTCCCAGTGCCATCCTGGCCTCCATTCTGACATGTGACAAGAAAACTGGTCCACATGAAGTTATGAAAGAAGCTGTAGGCCAATGGATGCAAAACTCTGGGGAGGGAGGGCATGTATGGGGGGGGGGAATTGGTAAGATATGTACACATATAATACCTTAATAAAAAAAAATGAAAAAAGAAAGAAAGAAGCCATAGGCTGTCAGAGGGGAGGCCAGGTGAGACAAGCCTAGGAAAGATTCAGGACTGGCTCAGATCAGATGGTTAAGAACTCAAGTCAGAGACCTTCCTTCTGCCTTTTGAATCCTCAACACCATGCAGCCCTCCCTGTCATTCTGACTAGCCCTGTGATGACAAGCATAAGAGAAACTGAGTTCCAAGTAAGGGTCATTAACCACAGCAGGTTTGGTGACAGAACCTGGCCTTCTCAGCTCACTAGGCCCCTGTCCATCCCTCTACACAAATCTCCTGGACTCTTTTGGACCTGTGTCTCCCTGACTGGTGTGTGAACTTGAGGGCACAAGCAGCCATTCTTTCCTCTATCCCCAGGATCAAGCGTGGAGCTCAGTACATAGTAGCCATTGTGCTATTCAATAACTCTATTGTGTATTGTGCTAAGTGCTGGGGATACAAACTTGAACAAGCCAGACAAGGTCCCTGCCTTCAGGGACCTCATATGCTAGTGAGAAATACACATAACAGAGATGTAAACCAAGATACTTATGAACTATGAAAAGTGCTGAGAAGAAAATAGTGATGGGGTGGGTTGGGGAGGGATGCTACGTGAGAGAGTAGATGATAGGGAAGATCTGAAATCTCCGCTGAAACACGGAAGGATGGAAAGAGCCAGACGGAGAACATCTTTAACTTACTAAATGTTTTGCAAAGATAGACGGATGGAAAGATGAATAGACAAACCAACGGGGTGCCTTCTGGTGTGAATAAATCACGCTCAAGCACCCACTCCCTAGTGTGCTTACCACAGTAGAAGAGGACGGGCAGGGTTGGGCATAAGGCGCCCAAATGGCCAACCTTGCTCTCATCAGAACACTTATTGAACCAGCTGACCCAGCCCGAGTGGCCGCTGGAGGGCGCCCGAGAGCCCGTCAGTTCCCCTTTAAGGCGGGGGCGGAAGACTGGCGGAAGTAGTGCCTTTGTGTCGGCGGGATAAAAATAGGCCCGCCCCTTTAAGAGGGCGGAGACGCCGGAGTGGCGGCGGCTTCGAATGCGACTCAGGGCTGGGCCTTCACCTTCCCGGCGACCCAGTCTCGGCACCGGCCCGGGTCGCAGGGACCTCTCCGATCTCGCTCCAGAGATACTGTCACCGGACTCCGACCCGCCCGCCCCGGGACAAGTCCGCGGCCCCGGCGACCCCTTGAACTGGGGCCTACCCGGCTCACCCTCTGGCGGAAGCGCGCCCGCCGTCGCCATGGTAATGCCGTGCCCCCGGGCTCCTGGCCTCTGGGTCTGGGTCTGGGGCCCAACAGCTGCCTTTCGGGCTCCAGCCCCTCTCCTGGGGGAGCTGCAGGGCGAGTTTAGGGTTGGGTGAGAGTTAGGTGGGGTCGGGACGCCTGGGTTTGGCGTGGACGCGCCCGGAGACCCTGGGAAGGCTCTCTCTCCCCTCCTCTCCCCCTGGGCCTCAGTTTCCCTCCTGTGGCCTTCCATCTCTTCTTGGCGAACTCTCCTGTTCATCCTGTCCGATCGATGCGCTCAAATGTCACGCCTCCTGAGCCTGATCCTCTCCCCCCAACCCGTCCACTCTGGTCCTTGGACACTTGGGGGCAGGCACAGCCCTGGGCTCTGAGTCCCTAGCTAAAGCTCTTGCTGCTGGAGCCTCTGGGGTTAGGCACAGCCCTTGGCTCTGAGTTTGACACGCATCTCAGAGCTGGCCACGGCAGCCCTGCTGCCCAGAAAGAAGGGCCTGTGGCCTGGGGCATCCCACCTTCCTGGGGCCCTGGCCTTTGGACATGGGATTAGAATAGAAGGAAACGACTGGCTTGGCATGTTTGGGTTCACGGTTGTGTCTTCTGTGTGACAAAGGTTGCTCAGGCCAGACCTTTGGGATGTTGCAAAATGCTCATGCCCATGTGTGCAGCGCCGAGTCTAAAGAGTGACCCATGCTTCCTTTGGCAGTTTTTCCTTGGCCTCTGCCCCTTCCAAGATTAACGCAGAGGGACCCGCGTGGGTTGTTTTATGGAGAGAGGATTTGAAATCATCCAAGTCTCTTTAGTAAATCCCATCTCTTCTCATCCCTTATTCCTCCCCCAACACCAGCAAAACAGACACACCAAAAACAGCGCACCTGATGGTCTTATTAGAATTGGGAAGAAGCAGAGTGAGAACAGAATGTACTTGTACATGGTGTTTCTCCTCCAACCTCAATTGCTTTGTTTTCCTTCCAGGCATGCAGTCTGCAGAAGCTATTTGCTGTGGAAGAGGAGTTTGAAGATGAGGTAAGGAAATGTTGGTGAACAGATGTAAATACCCAGGGATATATGTAATACTTTCAACAATAAAGATTAAAAAAAAATAAAGATGTAAACACCAGGCTCAGAACATTTTGAAGCAATGCCCCCCTCCCTCTCATACCCTTCCGTCTCTTTTTGCTTGATATATACATTGATTTTTGTCTGTGAAAGATGAAGAATAATGAGAAATATAAACAATTTATTTAACTGTTTTAGAAATAAGTAAATGCCAGAGAGATGAGCTCCCTGCTTGTCATACTTTTTTAAAAAAAATTATTTATATATTTTATTGATTTCTTACAGAGAGGGAGAGGGATAAAGAGATAGAAACATCTATGAGAGAATCATCCATCAGCCGCCTCCCGCACACCCCCAACCGGGGATGTGCCCGCAACCAAGGTACATGCCCTTAACCGGAATCGAACCTGGAACTCTTCAGACCACAGGCCGACGCTCTAACCACTGAGCCAAACCAGTTCCGGCTGATGGTCATACTTTTAAGTATAAGGGCCCCTGACTGGAAGCTGTGTCTGTAGATGACTTGATTTGCTTTCTTTTTTTTTTCAATCCTCATCAAAGGACATGCTTTTCTGTTGATTTTAGAGGAAGAGGAAGGGAGAGGGAGAGAGAGAGAGAAACATCAATCAGTTGCCTCCTGTTCACTCCTGGACTGACAATTGCACCCGAAACCTTGAGTATGTGCCCTGACTGGGAATCCAACCCAATGCACACCTTCGGTGCACAGGACACCACTCCAACCCACTGGGTCAAATGGCCAGGGCTGATTCATCTTGATGACGTGCTTGAAGCGGGAAGAAAGTTTGTGGAGAGCCAGACACAGCACGGCTATTGGACAGCAGGAGGCCTGGTGTCACTCTCTGGCCTTCCATTTTCTCTTCTGCAACATGTGAGGCATTCTGCCTCACGTGTTCCTTCCACCCCTCTCTCCTCAGAAGATGGGGGATTAGACTAGATCTGAAGCTGGCACATTAGAATCACCCCTGTCGAGGTCTGTTACACACCAATTAAATCAGAATTTCCTGGGATGGACCCAGGCAGAGGTATTTCTACCCTCCAGGTACAGCCAGAGACTACTGAACTAGTGGGCTCCATAGACCTTTCCCACTAAGATCCAAGGGATATAATTTCATTTGGGAGGCCCAAAATTTCTATTTCAAATCCTTTTCACCAAGTAGGACTCAAGTGAGTAAAGTCCAAAAAGATAAATTAACCTGCTTGAGAATAAAGCACCAACAGCCAGGATGAGGTCTTGGCCCCGACTCAAGTCTTAACATACATGGAAGTTACTAAACTACGTTTATAGAAGAAAATGATTCTGTTTGATCGGTGACAAGCCATTCAAACCTACTTTTTGTGTCCCAGCACTTTGCTTTAAAAATCACACTTAGAATTTGTCCAGATGCCAAATTTGTGCTGAGTAGGATAGTGAATGCTGCACCAGGGACCTTTCTGGCAGTACAACACCACACTCGTTCCTCGGAGGCTTTTGGGACATGAGGTTTGAAGGAGAGAATAAGCTTTGTCGAACCTCATAAAAATCAGTTCAGCTGGCTAGTGTGGCTTAGTGGATTGAGCCTTCTCAGGCACCAAGAGATGACCTGTTCAATTCCTGTTTGGGACACAAGCCTGGGTTTTGGACTAGATCCCCAGTTGGGGGTGTGCAGGAGGCAACCAATCCATGTTGCTATCTCTCCCTCTTTAAAAAAAAAAATAAATTAAAAAGATCATTCATTGAGGCCCTAAGACATAGTGACAAGGACACAAATAGGTTCTAGTTTGTGGTTCTGTGAAGTAACTTAACTCCTCTGAGTCTTAGTTTCTACATCCAAAAACCAGGAATAATAACAGGACCTATTCATAGGGCCCATGTGAGAATTCATTGAGAAAATTCTGGTAAAATATTTAGATGGTACCTGACACCTAGTGAAGTTTCAAATGTTAGATGTTTTTATTATCACTTGGGGACTTTTTTTTTTTTTTAATATATTTTATTGATTTTTTTTTACAGAGAGGAAGGGAGAAGGATAGAGAGCTAGAAACATCGACCAGCTGCCTCCTGCACAGCCCCCACCGGGGATGTGCCCGCAACCAATGTACATGCCCTTGACCAGAATCGAACCCGGGACCTTCCAGTCCGCAGGCCAACGCTCTATCCACTGAGCCAAACCGGTTCCGGCAACTTGGGGACTTAACAGTTATTTTTACAAATAGTTAAAAACTTCCAGCTTTGTCAAGAAGTTGCATCCTTTGTCTTTTCGCTTTAGAGATGTGTGATCACAGGCTGAAAAGGTGGCTGTTAAATTGACCCTTTTGAGTCTTACTGGGAGATGGTAGGACTGCCAGGCTGGTCGTGAAATTAAGAGTAAAGAACTCTGACAACTCCAGTTTCTGATCCATGACCAGATCCCTTTCCCCTTCCCCGATAACATCACACCTGAAAGAGAGGTCTTCCTGAGAAAAGAGATCCACAACCCCTGAGGTCATCAGTATTTTACTGCTACAGTAACTCTAAAGTTATTAATATTATTGCTAAGTCCCAAGGTAGTGGTGTTGGAGAATGCTACTCTCCTGGTAATACACAAAGCAGGAAAAAACCTCTCTCTAGCCCAGACAATACAGTGAGGCAGCAAGGGGCGGGGGCGGTGGGGACCTTCCTGCCAGTTAAATCAGCAGTTCTGACTCAAAAACACCCTCGGAACAGGTCTGTTGCTCTTGAAGATGTCAGTCTCACCTTGCTTCCCAACTGGAACCCATACTTAATTTAACTTGCCTGTAAAGCTATATTTAACTGCTGCCTATGAGGCCTCTCTGGCTTACTGAAGGCTGTGTGTGTGTGTGTGTGTGTGTGTGTGTGTGTGTGTGTGGTGGGGGAAGGGGGGTGGTAAGGACAAGCAGCGTGACCAGCTGGACACATCCCTGTTTCTCAGGCTGAACAGCAGAAAGCTAGACCCCTTGTGGCCTTGGGGGACTGGTTTGACCTGTTGGTGCCCAAGTATATTTACCTCTGCTGCTCCCCCAGCTGCCACCACTGCCCACCCCCACTCAAGACTGACTAAAGAGAGTAAAGCTACTGAAGACTCAGCCTGTGAGTGTTACTGGTAGAAGCCTGGAGGTAGGGCGCTCATGGCAAGATGACGCGTTGGTTTCTTGCTTTTGTGTCTCTGCACATGTATATACACCATGTGCCTGAGAAAGTAAAAGCAGAGTGTTTCTTGATTTCTCACTATCTGCTTCTTCGTAGGATTTCTTGTCTGCTGTGGAAGATGCAGAGAACCAATTCATAGGCCCTGAGCCATCAGGGCCTATGAATGCCGGGTGCCTCAGATCTGTCTCTTCCAGGCCAGACACTGTGCAGGCACGGCCTTCTGGGCAGCTGCCATCATGCCCTCCTGCTTCCTCAGAGGCTGTGGACCTACCGGCCCTGGGACTCCGCCTTCCTGCCTCCAGCAGGGGTCCAGCTGCCACAGGAACAGCCCGCCTGAGGCCTGTCTCCACTTCCAGCAGCTGGACCAGCAATCAGAGACGAGTGCCACTGACAGAAGTGCTCAGAGAACCAGCAAGATCGCGGTCCTCGGCCGCCCGCCCCCTGCTTCCCTTTGAGAGCAAACAGCAGGCGATCAGCGGCTTTGAGGGACCTGAGCAGGATGAGTTTGACGAGGTCCTGGCAAGCATGGAGCTGGAGGGGCCCGGCGTGGAGCTGGGACTTGAAGCTAACAGTGAGGCAACGGGAATCCTGCCCCCCGGGCAGCAGGGAGACTCAGCATTGACTAAAAAGGCTCGGGTAGCTGAGCTGAGCAGACCTTGCCAAAAGGGCCCCATGCCGGCCACCCACGTGACTGGTATCGCATCAGCCCAGGGTCAGCCTCCAGAGCCTGTGGTCGACTGTAGGACTCCGCAGCCCCACTTGAGGACTGGTGCCATGGGTAACCTGCGTGTCCCCACTGCCTCCACACTTCCCGCTCAGCAAACCCACTGGGAAGTCCGCCCTAAAGCTTCTCCAGTCCGAGGACCCCAGCCTCTCCAAGCCACTGGGAGGCCTGTTCAGAGCAGCCCTCAACATCGTGTCCCCCGTCAGCCATTCCAATCTCCAAATGCCCACTTAAGTGGCAAACCTAATTTTCTACGGACTCCCAACTCAAGCTGTTCTACTCTCTCAAGGACCGGCTCTGGATTTTTCCCTCGGGGACCCTTACAACCCCGAGCTCCACTGTCTTCAATTGAGTCTCCTGTCAGCACCCCCAAGGGCCCCCAAGCAGCTCTGCAGACACCCATAGTGACCAACCACCTGGTACAGCTGGTCACTGCTGCCAACCGGACACCCCAGCAGCCCCCGCGCACTGCCACGCGGGCCAAAGCACGCCGCTTCCCTGGCCCAGCGGGGATCCTGCCTCACCAGGTGAGTGACAGCTTCTCTGGCTGAAGTCAGGGCCACCCAGGATGTTGGGGGAAGGAGAGCGAAGGAAAGAACCAGAGTTGCAGCACTGTCCAGTCCCAGTATGTCTTCACTCCTGGGGGGAGAACGGGGGAGGTAGGACATAGGGGGAGATAGAAACAGCAAATCTGTGCCGAAACCGGTTTGGCTCAATGGATAGCGCGTCGGCTTGGGGACTGAAAGGTCCCGGGTTCGATTCCAGTCAAGGACATGTACCTTGGTTGCGGGCACATCCCCAGTAGGGGGTGTGCAAGAGGCAGCTGATCGATGACTCTCTCTCATCGATGTTTCTAACTCTCTATCTCTCTCCCTTCCTCTCTGTACAAAATCAATAAAATATATTAAAAAAAAAAAAAAGAAGAAGAAGAAGAAGAAGAAAGAAAGAAAGAAACAGCAAATCTGTGGCAGAACCCAAAGAAGTGGGAAGGAAGAATTGAATGCTTGATAAACCACACATGATAGGGATGCATAAGGCTCTGAGAACTTCACGGTTTTCTTTTTTAAAATATTTTTATTGATTTCTGAGAGGAAGGGAGAGGGAGAGATAGAAACATCAATGATGAGAGAGAATCATTGATTGCCTCCTGCATGCCCCACACGGATTGAGCTCACAACCCCGAATATGCCCTGACCACGAATTGAGCCATGACCTCCTGGTTAATAGGTGGGCCTCTGAGCCATGCCAACTGGGTGAGAACTTCACAGTTTTCCTACGTTTGTTGAGTAACTACCGTTTGCAGGCACTGAGAAAGGAATACTCGCTCACTTATATTTGCTAAGTTGGGCAATTTGCTTGGAACTCAGAATACAGATTAAGATAGCAATGGTTCCTGTCCTGAGGAGCTGCTTCTAGCACAGTGGTCTGCAAACTCTTTAGTCCACAGAGCCAGATATCAACAGCACAACGATTGAAGTTTCTTTTGAGAGCCACATTTTTTTAAACTTAAACTTCTTCTAATGCCACTTCTTCAAAATAGACCCGCACAGGCCGTGGTATTTTGTGGAAGAGCCACACTCAAGGGGCCAAAGAGCCGCATGTGGCTCGCGAGCCGCAGTTTGCTGACCACAGTTCTAGGGGAAGAAAGAAATGCAAACAAACAATTGTACATAGACTGCACAGTGTGAGCAGAGGGCATTCTCTGGGTACTAAGAGAGACTGGTTCCTTGGGCTTTCTGAAGGGGCTTTGGGTGGACAGTAGGTTAACGGGGTGGAGGCAGGAGGGAGTGGTGTCAGAAGGCTGGGCTCTGGAGGACATATCAGTGGGAAGACAGACAGAAAGAGCATGTGCAAAGGTCCAGAGGCATGAGAGCAGATGCTCTCGGGAAGCCATGGAACAGTCCATTGTGACAGGCGTGAGGGATCCACTCGGGGAAGCTGGGCTGTGCTGAGAATTTGGGTTTCAGCAGTGGTGGGGGGACAGGACCCATCAGACTAGTCTTGAATCAGACCCTAGACCATGAGCATCTGGTCTGGTCATGGTGGGTGCACTCCTTTCCTGGCATTTGAAAGGCATTTAAAACAGTTTCTACCTGCTAGTTTCTCCTTCCTAGCACTTTAAGAGAAATCCAAGGAGGCCATATCCATTCCTCCTGGGATGGGTCTCTGCAGGGAAGGATTAGGTCCCTGAGAAGGGAGTTGGGGAAAGCTGTCCTTTTGCAGATCACGGGCCTCTCTATTCAGGTCAGCGCCCCCTTCAGGAAGCTCTGGGTTTTGCTCCTGGGCCAGCTCCATCTTCCTCGCATCCCCAAAACGATCCCCAGCGCGTCTTTTTTGAGCTGCCGATGAGGCTCCTGAGACTGCCAGGAGAGATGTAATATGTGTTAATTGTCCCTGATAGTTTCCTGAACTCATTACGTAACCCAGACAAGAAGCTCCACTTGTAAATAACAGCTGCTGAGCTTGCTTTCACCTTCTTCTCTCTCCCCTTGTAGTACAGCGGGAAAAACCTGGAGGAGATCATGGTTTCCACGCCCCAGACTCCGACTCATGGCGCTCTGGCTAAATTCCGGACAGCGGTAACTGATTCTGTGCAGACGTTAACTTCTTGGGCATCCTGTAAGAGGAGGGCATCCCTGCACTTTGAGGAGTTGAGAATCAGAGCTGATGCTGTGAGGCATCAGCTCTGATTCTCTGAATCAAAGAATTTCATTACGAAGGCTAATTGTTAAAGCCAGAGGCACCCCAAATAAAATGTGCTAGGCGCTCTGCAAGCCTATAAATGTATGTGGAGTTCTCTAGCCCTGAGACTTTTTTTTTTTTTTTTAAATATATTTTATTGATTCTTTACAGAGAGGAAGGGAGAGAGATAGAGAGCTAGAAACGTCGATGAGAGAGAAACATCAACCAGCTGCCTCTTGCACACCCTCCACTGGGGATGTGCCCGCAACCAAGGTACATGCCCTTGACCGGAATCGAACCTGGGACCTTTCAGTCCACAGACTGACGCTCTACCACTGAGCCAAACCGGTTTCGGCAGCCCTGAGACTTTTCAAGTCTAATACAAGAGACAGGCATGGACAGCCTTTTGCTTTGATGAATTAAAATCAGGACCTGGCCAAAACTGGTTTGGCTCAGTGGATAGAGCATCGGCCTGCGGACTAGAAGGTCCCAGGTTCGATTCCAGTCAAGGGCATGTACCTTGGTTGCAGGCACATCCCCAGTGGGGGGTGTGCAGAAGGCAGCTGGTCATTGTTTCTCTCTCATCATTGATGTTTCTAACTTTCTATCCTTCTCCCTTCCTATCTGTAAAAAATCAATAAAATGTTTTAAAAAAGAAATCAGGACCTGATGTAATATAAAAGAAAAGGAAGAGTGCCTCTGCTATTGCTGCTGAGTATGATATTGTGATACACAGCAATATTTCCCGTGCCGTTATCTGACCGGGAGATACACAGAGAAGACATGGTGGCCGCCATGCACAGGGAGCTCGCCTTTCTCTTCCTTTCCTCCCTCCTGTCTCAGCGGAGGCCTGTAGCCAGGCGGACCCGTTCATGCAGCCCCTCTGTTTTGTGGTGCCAGATTGTTCCCAGTTCCCAGACATCAGCGGAAGAGGATTTCCAGCGAGGGCCCTGGCTGGCCATGAAAACTGCTCTGGGCCTGGATGAGAGAGACCCCACCTGCTTCCTCTGTACCCACAGCATCGTCATGGTGCTGCGCAAGGTGAGGGCCCGGGTGCTGAGACACGAAAGGAAGACCATTTTGTCTTTTCCACCGACCTCTGCCCTGCCCCACCTCACAAAGGGGCTCTGTTTGCTCCTCTTACCCCAGGCCTTTTTCTGAACGGCAGCATGAAGTCCCTTTAGTGTTATCTTTCGTTCACCTACTTTCCCACTCTCATCACAGTATTGGGCACCAGCAGAAGGAGAGAGTGCATTAGGAGCATGTCTCTGCACAGGCAGGCCCTGGATTGGGGGGAAAGGGTAAGCACACTGCTCCCCAGAGATCAAGGGTCACATGCAGACACATGTTAGTACGTGTGCTAACATATCCTTGCCCTTGGCCTACCATGATAGAGCTCTACATACATACATAGACATGAGAAAGGAGGCGGGGAGAGCAGTGAAAGCCTGCCAGAGGGAGATGAGAGGAGCCCTTTGAACCGCTGCTCTGCCTTCCACAAGGGAAGGCCATCAGCACCCCTGTATTCTGTCCCCTCCCCGCCACCCTCCAGTTGGCCCTGGCACCCTTGGGAATCTTACAAAGTGGGACGTGGCTGGCTCAGCAAATGCCTCTCCTTGCAACCAGGCCGCCCTGAAGCAGCTTCCCAGGAACAAGGTCCCCAGCATGGCCGTGATGATCAAGTCCCTGACTCGGAGCACGATGGACGCCAGTGTGGTTTTCAAGGACCCCACGGGTGAGGAGTTAGGTCCTGGGAGTGTCTCCATTTGTAGATGAGAAAACTGAAATAGTGAGCAACCCACTCCCCAGCCAGGGCCCAGCCGGTCTCTGTGCTGCCCTTGACCCTGAGACTGATGGGCCGTGCATTTGCAGGAGAGATGCAGGGCACTGTGCATAGGTTGCTGCTTGAGACGCGCCAGAATGAGCTGAAGCCCGGCTCGGTGCTGCTGCTGAAGCAGGTATGGGAGCGGCTCTCACCCCTCCTGCTGGGAGGAGGCCCTCCACACTGGCTGTGTGGCTCTCTTCCCCCGCTCCCCCCATGACCTAAGCGAGGAGTTGCTGGGCTGGTGCTGACCCGGGCTTACTGGACCTGAGTAAAGACACAACCTCATTCTTAGGGGGCGGATGAATGGCGTTTGTGCTGTTGGGGAGGAGGGTGTGGTAGGTGGTTCTCCTTTGACCCCAGGGCTGGGGCTGGAGGAGGTGTGTGATCCTGGTGCAGACACTAACTACCGAGGGAGAACACGTGGGGCCGGTGGCTGGCTGGCAGCCTCTGGTGCTTCATCAGGGCACTGACCTTCCTCTTCCTTGACTCCAGATTGGCGTGTTTTCTCCTTCGCTCCGAAACCACTACCTCAACGTGACGCCCAACAACCTGGTCCACATTTATAGCCCAGATTCCGGGGATGGGAACTTCCTCAGGGCATCTCAGCCCCTCCCCGAGGTAAGAAGAGCGGATGCAATGGGGATGATAGAGCCACTCTCTGCGTGGGTCTTCTGACTTCTTCCCTTCCTCCCCGGGAGCTACAGAGACGGCTTTGGGGACAGGACCATCTCTTCCTGCCCTGGCCCAGCTGCCTGCCAGGTGGCACCGTAACAGGACCCAGAAGAATAGCTGGCTTTTTAGAGATCCCTGAGAGAGCCATGGCAGATTGAACATTGGAGAGGCGGAGTCACTTGAGAACTAACAAGTTGAGGGTCCAGGGGCGGGCAGGGGAGCGGAAAGGGGAGGTGGCCCTCGGTAAGTGACTGAGGAACAGATCTACTATAGGTGGCCGTGCAGAGAACAGTGAGCTGCAAGTGGCCTGCCCGGTGAGCCAGCACTTGTTCTGCTTCTTCCCTTTGCTAAGTGTGGGGGTACCCACACAACTCGGGTGTGGACACCCCTTTGGGAACTGAGGGAGACTGGGCTTCCAGACACTACTCCAGGGTGTGAGCACAGAGCCTGGCCTTGATTGGCACACAGCATCTCCTCTGTGGCCACTCCCATCCTCCCTGGGATCCTGGGCCGGTGCCGTGGCCTGGCCTAGCGCTCAGGAGACCTGGGCCATGTCCCCACTCTGCTGGTAATGTGTGATGTGACCTTGGCAAGTCCGGTCTTCTCCCCGGCCGTTGCTTCATCTGTAAACGGGTGTGTTAGAATCAGTGGCTTCTAGTCAAGTTACACCCGTAGTTCTAACTTGCAACTTCCATTTCCCTCATTTTTCTGTTTAACCTTCCACCTCACTTCAAATAAATCCTTATTTTTCTTTTAAATGTAGAGTCATTCATACTTATTGAAAAAAAAATTAACATGGTACAGAATAAAGCAAATCATGAAATTTAACCTCTCCACTCCCATTCCCCAGAGCTAACCATGGTTAATGATTTAGTTACAAGTTTTAATTACCTGTCCATATATTAGCTAGTTTGGGGATTAACAGCTAATTCTTAATCCCAAGCTAACTGTTCAACATATTTCTGAATGACCCCTTATTTTCTGCTCCAGTTATACAGATTCCCCGAAACATCAGGTAAAAATAGAATTAGGAAAGAAAATCGGCCAGAAAGGTTTCTGTTTCTGTTCTGTGTTTTTAATTATCTGCTGCTTTGGACGTCTGGTGTCTCAGCATAGGCACGGGTGACTGGCCCTTGCCTCGCTCCTTCGTCCCGTCTTTCCCGAGCCCCCACCTATTCCTTTGAGGTTGTCGGCGTGGAGATAGTACTAACCGGAGAGGCTTCAGGGGCACCGGCATTGGTAACCAGATCCTGTGTCCCCAGGATCCAGGTAGCTTTCCTGACAGCCTCCAGCATGAGCCTGCAGAGCCTGGGAAAGACCTCAGACCAGCGCAGAATCCAGAGGCGGGGCCATTCCCACGAGAAGTACCCCCAGAAGCAGGTAAGACAACCAGCCTGCCCGGGAGCAGAAGAAATGCTCCTGTTCCTCTTGAATTGCTCAGCCAGATGCTTCTGGCTGCATCTTGTTCCTCCCGTTCATCTTTGGCTCTTATGGAATCTTACAGAAATCAGATATGGTGCCTGCTCTGGCAAACCTGGAGGCCACAAAATAATTAACAGTGGGACGGGGGCCACATACAGCAAATAGAGTGTCATCCTCTGGTCTCTCCCCCATTTCCAGGCCACGTACTGATAGCCACAAGGAGGAGGTGGACTGGCACCATCCTTGTGCCACCTTGAGTCTTCTGTGGGCTGATGGTCAGACCACAGAGGCAGGTTTCCCCATCCTGACTAAGCGTAGGGCTCTCCAGGCAGTGCTGAGGAGTCACACATCCATGGGGTTAGGGTGGGATCAGGATACAGAGCTGTGAGGTTCAAACACAGATGTCTTAGGGGAGACCAGCTTGCTCCTTAGGAGGCAGCATCACCCAAGTGAAGCCAGCACAGTCCAGATCTGGTCCTTAGCTTTTTTTATTCCATAAATTTAACCCTGTCTGTCCCCAGAACTCCTGGGATTCTGGGTAGTAGAATCACAGGAGTTCTGGGGACAGACAGGGTTCATTCCTGTCACCAAATTCACAGTAGACTAATGGACAAAACACAAAGCCCATTTATTTGTAGCCTATGAAAAAGTATTCTTTATACTGGAAACTTCTCTGGAAACTTGCACTCTGTCCTTGTAAATAAGTTTGATGACAGACCAAAGCACCATCAGGAGGTTTCTGGGGGCATGGAATGAAGTGAGGAGGTGGTCTGTGGAATATGGCAGCTGGTATCCCATCTCCACTTGAAGGGCAGACCTGCCAAGCAGGCAGCTGCTAGAGGTGGCTGGCCAAGCTCAGAGACACAATACTAGTTCTTACTCTGATTCCCAGTTTCCTGACTATTCATTTCTCTTCATTTAACATAGTGTTCCTTCAAATAGTCATAATGTAGCTAGTGAGGGGCAGCTTTTTTGTTATAATCAAATTCCAGTCCTGCTTCTCCAGGAACAATGCTGTCGCCTTAATTAAAGTTTAAGTCCCAGACTGACTCTGTCCTTCTAGCAGCAGTGTCTATCGTGTGCTCTGTGCCAGGCTGGCAGCTGGGCTCTGCCAGTGCAGCTTCCAGTCTGACTTACTCCTACGGCTGCCTGATCCCGACCAGGAAGCAGGAGTTTGTTAAAAGCTGTGACTGTGGCATCAGATGGAGCCTAAGGGTGCCCACCCTGAGCGAGCAGTTTGACCTCTCTAAACCCTGTCCTTTCAGGTAACGGGGATTATAACAGGCACTACCACGTGATGCCCTGTGAAGAGGTGCTGTGAGATGTGAATGAAGTGTTAAGTGTAATATATGGGACCCTGTGCCTGGCACAGAGCAAGCACTAAGTGTTAGCTGCTCTTACTAACCATCATAGAAGCAACAGCGATTATTGAGGTCAGCTCAGTTTTCAAATTCCCATTCACAAGCACCCCGCCTGAGGACTAGCCAAGAACAGTTCCTTTATTCCCTGCCTCCACAGAGGTGCTTTGGGGGGCGGGATAATGCTGTCTCCACTCCTCAGAAGAGAAGCCAGTTGAATGAACTGTGATTCTGAACACATCTGATGGCTTTCCCCAGCCCGTTCCTCCCTCTGTCCAGTAAGAGGTTGCACTAGGAGACCGCGGAAGCCTCTCCGTTCAGACGTCGTGCCTCTGGGTGGAAGTAGAGGCACCAGCCCGGGCTGGGTCACTCGGTTAGAGTCATCCTGATTTGCCAAAGCTGCGGGTTTGGTCCCCGGTCCGAGTGTATACAAGAACCAACCAATGGATGCATAAATAAGTGAAACAACAAATCAGCATTTCACTCTCTTTTTCTCTCCTTATCCCCCTCTCTCTCAAATCAATCAATAAATTAAAAAAAAAAAAAAAAAAAAAAAGGAACCACTGAGGCCCAAGGGGAGCCTTTTTCTCAGCAGAATGGGGGCATGTGGGGAACAGAGGGAAGATGGAGGTCAGGTCAGCCTTAGGCCTGTTGGCCCAGACACCACTGCCTCAGGAGAGCCACCTCCCTACTGTGCTGCCAGGCCCAGGCCCTCCTAAATGGAAGAACCTTGGACGTGTCAGTCTTCTCATCCTCTCCACCCCCCACTCCCTGCAGATGACCTGGATGGACTCCTGAGTGAGCTCCCTGAGGACTTCTTCTGTGGAACCAGCACCTGGTGCCCGAAGGCAGGACACCCGCCATGAGCAGGCAGCTCTGAGCATCAGGCAAGGCTCTGGCTGTGTCTGATCATGCACAAGGGGAGGAAGACTGGCACACAAGGAGGTTGGCAAAGCTCGGGACCTCTGTGGCCGCTCCCCCCTGGGTGCCTCCCTAAGAACACCCTTGTCCCTTGGAATCTGCACTGTCGTCACTTTGGTCTTTGTTGGCAAACAGAACTCGGCCCAAGACTGGCTCTCCTGCCCCGCTGTCTTCCAGGCCCTGGGCGCATCGTTGTCCTGCCCACAGGGAAGGTGTGTCGTCCTCCCTCCTCATCTTGACTTTGCAGGGCGTTGGACCTGCTTGGTCCCTTTACTCGTTACTCTCCGTACAGCTGAGGAGCTCAGAGGAGCCACACCGCAGCAGTGGCCATCTGTCCCGGTGGACAGGGAAGGAACACACTCAGACTTCCCTCTGCTTTGCCTCTGGAGGCCTAGAGCTGCCCAGCTTACCTGTGTCCAAGGTTCACAGGTGCGGGGGGAAGGGGTGTGGCTATGGTATCTTGTTCTGAAATAAAGCAGCTGCCTGCTTCACCGGCCTCTCTCTCTGCCATCCTCACTGCTCCTTGCCCTGTTCGCTCTGCCAGTGGTGCTTTGATCAAGCAGAGCTAGGCTACTCGTTTTCTCTTTTTTCTTTAAATAAATTTTTTCTTTTAGACGGTTGTAGATTTATAAAATCATTGAAAAGATATTACAGGGAGTTCCCATAATACCCCACACCCAGTTTCCCGTATTATCATCAGACAGTATGGTAGCTTTGTCACAAAGAACCAGTACTGACATATTATTATTAACTGAACTCCATACTGTATTCAGATTTACTAACTTTCTCCTGATGTCCTGACTCTGGACAGAATCCCACATTACATTTAGTCATCATGTCTCTTTAGGTCTGAGTTGGGGAACTTCTGGCCCTGAGGCCCTCGAAATCATTGGGTCTGGCCCTGCCAAGGCATTAGGGGTGAGTTAATTAAATGTTTGACCAAACATAGGCTAATTTTTTAAAAATATGTTTTTATTTATTTCAGAGAGGAAAGGAGAAGGAGAGAGAGATAGAAACATCAATGATTAGAGTGAATCATTGGCTGCCTCCTGCATGCCCCGTACTAGGGATGGAGCCCACAATCCTGGGCATGTGCCCTTGACTGGAATCGAACCTGGGACCCTTTGGTCTGCAGGCTGACACTGTCCACTGAGCCAAACCAGCGAGGGCCATAGGCTAATTTTTAAGTTGATAATTTTGTATGGCTCAGGAATGATGTTACAAATATCCAAATGACCCTTGGCAGATGAAAGGTCCCCAATACCTGCTTTAGGCTCTTCTTGGCTGTGGCTGTGTCTTAGACTTTCCTTGTTTTATGGCCTTGACAGCTTTCAGGAGAGCGGCTCGGACATGTTATAGGGTGTCCCTCTACAGGCATTTGCCTGATTTTTTTTTCATGACTAGACTGGGGTTATATGTTTTTGGAGAAAGACCACAGAAGTAATGTGCTATTCACATCATGACAAGGGTTGATGTTGGCCTTGATCACCTGGCTGAGGTAGGGTTTGTCAGGTTTGTCCACTGTAAAGTTACCTTCTTCCTTCTCCCTCTCTGTACTGTCCTTCTTGTGCAGTCCACACAAGGCGTGAGGAGTTATACTTTACCTCTGGAAGGGAAGAATATTCACATAGATTATTCTCCCTTCTTTTAAACTTGGAAAACATTTATTTACTTTCCCACATCAGTACTCATTGATATAAGTCGCTAAATTTTATGTCTCCTCAGGAAAACATAGCACTGTTGAGGATCTGGTACATCTTGTGGAGAACTTCAATCTTAGGTCATAGCGTTAGGAGCTCTGCTTTGGTCCCATAAGCTCTCTTTGAAATGACCTATCCCTCATTTTTTATTCATTCATTTATATCAGTATGGGCTCATGGGTATTTATTCTAAGCTTTGGGTTATAACCTAATACTACTTTATTTATTTTGTCAAGCAACTCTTGGTCACTGTAGCTTCTCTATGTCACCTTTTAGACCAGAGCCACACAGGGACATGGGTGCGGTGTAAAAGGCCTAATGGTACCAAGTTGCCAACTTTGTTTTCCTTTCCTGGAATAAAGGGAAGAAAGGATTTTTCTCTCAATTCATGGGTGAGGGGGTGTGGATTAAAGATCCCAATTTGGCCCAGCCAGTGTGGTTCAGTGGTTGACCATCAACCTTTGAACCAGGTAGTCATAGTTCGATTTTGGTCAGGGCTCATGCCCAGGTTGTGGGCTCGATCCCCAGTAGGGGGTGTGCAGGAGGCAGCCAATCAATGATTCTGTCTTACCATTGATGTTTCTATCGCCCTCTCTGAAATCAATAAAAATATATAATAAAAAAAACAAACACCTCAGTTTGACCACCAGCCTCCCGGTTTCCACCTGTCTTCACTAGGCAGCTGTGAGTCAGGGACCTCTCCTGGGCGGGTGCTATTCTGGGGAAGGTGTGAACCTCCCTTTTCCCAAAGAGAGGCTGATCCCAGGGGTCCCACCTCAGGACTAAAGTGAACGAGTGCTTTAAGAACCCCATACCCAGTTAGCTGCTGGCTGCAATCAGGCCCTGGAAGGCTTTTGTGTTCTAAGCTCAGGAGCAAAAAAGGACTAATCCTCCAGCACCCTTGCCCCTTCGCACTCCCATTTGGCCCTCCTACCTGCCCTTCTTGCTCTTCTGCTCACTGCTAACTCCCCAGCTCTGCCTTTGTAGCTGAGATCTGTGGTCTTCAGGCACCTAAACTACCCCTGCCCCTGGCTGCAGTGCCCTTCCCCATTCAGCCCCCTGCCGCTCGCAGTCCTGGCTGAGGTCCTGGTTTCTCTTGGTGTGCTTCTTTTCCCCACAGGTTCTGAGCTCCCAGAAGGCAGGCTGGGTGTCCAGTCACCTGGCATGGCTCCTTGCCAGTGGAACTGGGCTTCCTGTGAGCTCCTGTGTGGGTTGAAGAATAGGTCTTGGGAAGTTAAGGCAAGGGACAGGGGACAGAACGCCTGGTGTCCCTGGGGACTGAGCTGTAGCCAGGGCACCTCCAGGCCTGTGTGATGAGAAGGTCACAGGGAGGCTGGGAAGGCCAGCACGATCATGGGCCCCCACGCCATGACTGTTGTGCACCTCACGAGGGAGGGGATGCCTACCACACCTTGGCCCCTCTTGGCCCACCTGGCCTTGCCAACTCCCAACCCTGGGAACCCAGCTGTGGGTGCTCAGTCCGGCCGTTGGTGGGGCAATTAAAACACTGAATGGGTTCCAACAGGGTTAATCACCGCTGTGTTTATAGAGGCGCCTTTCTCTGAGGATCGCTAAGCCCTCCTGTGCATGATCTCATTCCTCCTCTGGGATCCCTCACCCTGGAATACCACCAAGAGGCTGAGGCCAGAGTGGGTGAACAGCAGGAGAGAGGCAGCTCCGGAAACAGCCCCAGCTGCCGCCGCCCACGTGGGCAGGCTGATGAGTGTTTGCTCTGGCAGAGAACAGGGCCCTCCGTGAATGCTCTACACACAAGAGGCCAGCCTGCTCTGTGCCAAGTGCCCCTAAACACCATGTCAAGACCTACTGTGTGCCAGGCCCTGCTGGGACCAGAGGCCTAACTGAATACATTCAGAGCCTCCTCTGGAGCCCACGCCCAGCACGGCAGACGCCCCTCCACAGAGACCCAGGCTCACAAAGTGCATGGACTGGGAGCGGCCGGAACCGGAGGAGTGGGGGACCCGGCGCTGCTGCAGCGGTGTCCCCCAGAGCAGGTGGACTTTGAGGTGGACTTGAAGGGAAGCGTCAGAAGAGAATTCCAAGAAGCGGGAATGGCAGGGAAGGGTGAGGAGCCAGGATGAGAATGCGACATGATGTGAGGCCAAACCGAGGATCAGGGTCTTAGTTGGAGAGGGGCGGTGTTCGAAGTCGGCAGAAATCTTCAAGAGAGGAATTAACCATTTTAGTTAGGTCCTTCCATGGAGGCGGTGAAGCTGAGGGGTGGTGGACAGAGGAGGAAGCACCCGGCAGGGGGCTGGGCTGGCCCCGGTTAAAGACATTGAGATGGGGACTGAAAATGGGAGGCCGGGAGCTGGGACCTCTCTGGGCGAGGGGAAGAAGTCAGAGATAACTGAGCGACGGCTGCTGCAGAACCAGGGAGGGGAGGCAGGGCAGGGGCCTGGGAGCCAGGAGCCTACAGCACTGAGGAAGACAGAGGAGAGCTGCTGATGCAGGGACCGGCACCCCTCTGCCTCCCCTCGCCTGGCTTTGCCATCACACCGGCTAATGTCATTTCATGGCCTCATTCCTCCCCCTAGAGGCTCCTGGGAGCACAGCCGCTTTCTCCTGAGAGGGAATAGGTTCCTGGCTTTAAACAGGTTTCATCGGTCTGAATGCCCAGAGTTGAAAGGTCAAGCCCTTGGCCCTCAGGCAGGCATGTGAGCCCTTTTATTTATTTTTTAAAAATATATATATTTTATTGATTTTTTACAGAGAGGAAAGAAGAGGGATAGAGAGTTAGAAACATCGATGAGAGAGAGTCATTGATCAGCTGCCTCTTGCATGCCTCCTACTGGGGATGTGCTCGCAACCAAGGTATATGCCCTTGACTG
Organism: Pipistrellus nathusii; assembly: GCA_963693515.1. Taxonomy (NCBI): domain Eukaryota; kingdom Metazoa; phylum Chordata; class Mammalia; order Chiroptera; family Vespertilionidae; genus Pipistrellus; species Pipistrellus nathusii. Next base: position 35,335,330 of record OY882873.1, read on the forward strand.
GAATCGAACCTGGAACCCTTGAGTCTGCAGGCCGACGCTCTTCCCACTGAGCCAAACTGTTTTTGACCATGTGAGCCCTTTTAGGTAAGGTGACCAGATGTCCCGATCGGGACTGCTTCGCCAAAAAACGGGATGTCTGATTACCTTACTTTTAGGAGCTGGGGTGGGGTGAGGGGACTCACTGAAGGTAGTTTCTGTAGCCCATGGTGTCCCTGATAGAAGGGTGGGGAGAGGCTCACAGCTGTCTTGGCTCTCACCTCAGACCTTGCCAAACCAAAGTGCTCACTCCTAAGAGATGGGAGGATGTGGACCCTGGGTACAGGGATGGGTATCAGCAGGGCCAGGGGCAGGGGCTGGCCCAACACCTCTGCACCGGGATCAGGACTCTGGGTGAACCATGTTTACCGGAGATCTCAGGGCCTATTTATAGTCTCAGCTGCTGCTCTCTCTGGGCCACGGGGAGGGGGCAGGGTGGCTCCTCACAACAAGGGTGGTAGTCGCTGGCTCTGCCCACCTGCCGCCAACCAGACCCCTTCCCATGGCAGAAGAGACCCTCCCCTCCCCCTCCGCCAGGCTGCGCGCTCTCCGCCTGCAGCGGGAGTGGCTGGAGTGGGAGGACAGGCGCAGGGCAGCAGCCCAGCTCTGCCGGAGCCAAAGGTGCCCCCCAGGTTCTCCGGCCCGACTGGCGAGGCCCCGCCGCTCCTGCCGAGACCCAGCGGTCCACAGCGCCCTGTTCTCCGGCGACCTGCAGCAGGTCCAAGCCCTGTTCCAAGACGAGGATGCCGCCAACATGATCGTGGAGACAGTGAGCAACCAGCTGGCCTGGTCGCAGGAACAGGGTAGGGAGCAGCATGTGTGGGCAGGAGGGGAGGAAGAGGGGAGAAGGAAGGGGGGCTGGGGAGAGGGGGAGAGCCCCAAACCCTCCCTGCAGTCCATAAACTACGGTATGCTATCCTTTCCCACTGCCTGTCCCAGTTCCCTGCTAAACAGCAATGAGGCATGGTTAGTGGTTTGTATTTCCCCCCCACCAGAATTAACGTTATATTAACACATTAGTGACATAAGAATACAAGTATATTCTTATGCAATTTTTTATGAATATATATTCACGCATGGATATTTTTTCCTCCACAGAATGAAATTATAATCCTCATGCTATTTTTTAACCTGATTTTTTTTTTCATGTTAAAACATGTCAATAACCATAAGTCAACATCATATTTTATATAGGGGCGTAAGTTCTGTATGGGTATGCCATGATTTATATAACTAGCCCCCAAATAGGTTGGAGAGAACCGGTTCCTGTTTAAAAAAATATGTTTTATTGATTTCAGAGAGGAAGAGAGAGGGAGAGAGAGATAGAAACATCCATGATGGAAGAGAATCATTGATCGGCTGCCTCCCTCAAGCCCCACACTGGGGATCGAACCCGTAACCCGGGCATGTGCCCTTGACCAGAATCGAACCTGGGACCTTTCAGTTCGAAGCCTGACGCTCTATCCACTGAGCCAAACCGGCTAGGGCAGTTGCCCTTATGGTTTTAAAGAGCAATTAATTTTTTTCTCCGACACACATACTCTGCGTTGTTACAGACTGACAAACTGTTCTAAAAGGCTGTTCTGATTTACTCCCAAACCAGGGCTTGAGTGAGCTCCTCTCCACAGGTACAACCGGGCACGGAGTGCGTGTGCAGCCAGGGGCACAGAAGGAAAACCAGCATCAGCTGTTCACCACAGCCTGCCCTGCTTCCGCGTCTCACCCCCCACCCCCCCAATGCTGTCTGCTCTCCACAGGGCTCTGGATACTGACCCCCAAGACCAAGCAGACAGTGCCCCTCACCATTGCTGCGGCCCGAGGCTACACCGCCTGTGCCCGCCACCTCATCCACCAGGGAGCTGAGCTGGATGCCCGGGTTGGGGGCCGGGCTGCCCTGCATGAGGCATGTGCCCAGGCCCACTCCGACTGCGTGCGGCTGCTGCTGGCCTTCGGCGCCAAAGCCAACGTGCTGTCTGAGGAAGGCACAACCCCCCTGCACCTCTGCACAGCGCCGGAGTCCTTACAGTAGGTGCTCAGGGCTTGTCGTGATTTGGGAGGGGGTGGGTGTGTGTATGTGAAGCTCACAGCCTGGAGACAGGTCTCATTCTACAGATGAGACTTGTCCAAGATCAGCTGCCTCCTGCACACCCCCTACTGGGGATGTGCCCCAAACCAAGGTACATGCCCATGACCGGAATCAAACCTGGGACCTTTCAGTCTGCAGGCCAACGCTCTATCCACTGAGCCAAACCGGTTAGGGCTCTAACTAACGGGGCTGGTTTTTCACATGGAAAGTGAAGATGCTCCTGGTGACTTCCGTGGGCCTTCCCCAGGGGACCTCCTGTGAGCCTGATGGCGGACACCAGCCTTGCCCTCGGGTGGGAGAAAGGGGATGAGGGAAGACAGGGGTGCTCTCCGGCCAGGCCTTGGTCCCTCAAGACTTGCCTGGGTCCCTTGCGCCCGGCCCCCAGGTGCGCCAAGCTGCTGCTGGAGGCGGGAGCCGCTGTGGACGCGGCGGCGGGGGCCAGCGAGGTGACAGCCCTGCACGTGGCGGCGGCGCGCGGCCTGCGGGGGCACGTGGCCCTGTACCTGGCGCACGGGGCCCGCGTGGGGCTGCGCACCAGCCAGGGCGAGACGGCGCTCAACGCAGCCTGCGCCGGCGCCGAGGGCCCCAGCGAGGGCCGGGAGCACCAGGCGGTGGCGCGCCAGCTGCTGGAGGCCGGGGCCGATGCCCGGGCGGCCGGCCGCAAGCGCCACACGCCCCTGCACAACGCCTGTGCCAACGGCCGCGGCGCCCTGGCCGAGCTGCTGCTGCGCCACGGGGCCTGCGCCGGGGTCTCCAACGCGGCGGGCCACACGCCCATGGACTGCGCGCTGCAGGCCGTCCAGGACGCCCCCGGCGGGGAGCCCGAGGTCCTCTTCCGTGCGCTGCTGGACTATGGGGCCCAGCCAGTGCACCCTGAGGTGCGTAGGGGGAGCCTGTGGAAGGGGGGCCCAGGTGGGGGGGGCATTGTGCCTGTGGGATTGCCCTCCCCCCCCCGCGGGGGAGAGCCGGGGCCAAAAGCCTGGCCCTGTAAGCCCACCTTTTGTGTCCAGAGGTCTGTCCCCATCTTGGGAAAGACCGCTGGGGGCTATGGGGGGAGAGATGCAAAGGAGAAAAGGGGTCCCAAGGAAGCTAGCTGGGGCCAGGAGGTCGTGGTGAACTGAGCACGGGCAAGTAGGAGAGGCTCAGACCGCGGTCTCTGGGTTTGGACCTGCCCCTGGTTGGGGAGAGGCACGGTGCCCCTAGACCCTCTTTGGATTCCTAGATGCTGAAACTCTGTGCCAACCTCCCTCGGGCACTGGAAGTCCTACTTAATGCTTACCCCTGTGTTCCATCCTGCGCCTCCTGGGTGGAGGCAGTCCTCCCGGAGCTGTGGCAGGTATGTCCACCCAGGGGCACAGGTCCAGCCCGGGCTCTGGGCGAGATGGAAAGGAAGGTTGGGCCCCCGGCGTATCCCTCCAGATTGGGCTGGAGGAGGACAGGCAGAGGGAAACCCCGAATTCTAGGTTCCCTCTACCCCCAGGCAGCTCAGAACAACCTCTAATTCCACACCCTCTCCCGGCTCTCTGACCTGCATTTGCACAGACATTTCTTTTTCTTTTACTAGAAAATATTTTTATTGATTTCAGAGAAGAAGGGGGAGAGAGAGAGAGAGAGAGAGAGAGAGAGAGAAAGAGAGAGAAACATCAATGATGAGAGAAAATTATTCATCGGCTGCCTCCCACAGACCTCACACTGGGGATCAAGCTTGCATGTGCCCTTGACCGGAATCAAACGTGATATCCTTCAGCCCGCAGGCTGACGCTCTATCCACTGAGCCACACCAGCCTGGCATTTCTTAGGCATCTCTGACTCCGTGTGCACTGTGCCGGCATCAGGAGTGGGGATGGGTGCAGAGATGGTGGAGACTGGGCTCTTCAGTGTGGTCCCAACTCCCATGACCCCTGCTGGGTCTCTCTGGCTCTGAACCTGAGTCTGTCAGGATGCATCAAATTTTACATGTTGCAACATCCTGGAGCCCTACCACTAGGTAGCCCCAGTTGGAAGGGCAGAATTAAGGGTCCTGGGCCATCTGACCCTGTGCCACTCACGGCCTAGGAGCATGAAGCCTTCTACAGCTCGGCCCTGGCGATGGTGAACCAGCCCCGGCGGCTGCAGCACCTGGCCCGGCTGGCTGTGCGTGCCCAGTTGGGTAACCGCTGCCGCCAGGCTGCCGATAGCCTCCCGCTGCCCCAGCCACTCAGGGACTACCTGCTGCTGCGTGTGGAGGGGCGCATCCAGTGAGCACCGTGCCGGGCTGCTCCCACAGCTGTCCTGCTTTCTCCATCCACCTTACTCCATCCACCCTGGACAGCCAGACCCTGGGCCTCGGTTTATACGCCCTGTCTCTCCACTGACTCCTTGAGACAACTGCTGGCCAGCCTTACCTGAGCTTCAGCTCATCTCTGATGGAAATATCTGCAGATTCAGACCTCACTCATCTCACCTTTGCCTAAGTGGATGATGCCAGGAGGTGATTATCATTGTTGTAACCCTTCATCTTCTGCTGCCCATATGTCTTAATTCTATAAAGAATGACAGGCTCTGCCTCTAGCTGTACTGCCTCTGCCCCACTTGTCATTGTCATTTGAAGGGAAAACCTCACTGCCTGGTCTTAAAACCCATGCTCTTGAAACCCTTTTTTTTCTTTTAAATATATTTTATTGATTTTGTACAGAGAGGAAGGGAGAGAGATAGAGAGTTAGAAACATCGATGAGAGAGTCATCGATCAGCTGCTTCTTGCACACCCCCTACTGGGGATATGCCCTCAACCAAGGTACATGCCCTTGATCGGAATCAAACCCGGGACCCTTCAGTCCCTAAGCCGACGCTCTATCCATTGAGCCAAACCGTTCTCGGCTTGAAACCCTTTGTTCCCAGGTGTTCCCCCTCCTTGACATACCCTCCCCACGTTTTTTTTCTTTCCCTGATTGAAGCTGATATCCTCAAGACAGCTCAATTTGATCAGCCTAGCAGGTAGCCTTCCTTGGTATGATATCTATTTAAAACATTTTATTGATTTCAGAAAGGAAGAGAGTGAGAGAAACATCAATGATAAGAGAGAATCATTGATTGACTGCCTCCTGCACGCCCCACAGTGGGGATCAAGCCCGTGACCCAGGCATGTTCCCTGACTGGGAATCAAACCATGACCTCCTGGTTCGAAGGTGGATGCTCAACCACGGAACCACACTGGCTGGTGGTGTCATATCTATTTAAGAGCCTGTCTTCTCAACTAGGCTTGAACAGATATTTTGGTAAATGGTTGTTGGAGGAATAGATACATGATGCCTGGGACCCATTTATGGTTGCATTGTGCTCCCCCCCACACACACACACCCCAATGATGCATGGTGTCTGAAACAGTGGTCACCACACTTGTGATCTCTGAGGATCTGTGACAAGAGGACCAGCCATCAGCTGTCACCTGCCCCCTTCATTTCCTCTTCTGGTTCCAGAGTCAAATGCACTACCGTTCATCTTTTTTTTTTTTTTTTTTTTTTTTTTTTTTTGTGACCATTCATCTTTAAGAGGAAGCTTTTCAAGCCTCGCTAGTTTTTATGAAAGCAAATAAATGATTTGTGCACAGTACCAATGTGTGAATGTGGTTGGGACAGAGATACCTATCACTCCATGTTTATTTCCCCCACTTTGTCCTCTTCCATGGTTCCCAAATTTTCTGCACTGAGCAGCTGTCACTCTTATGATAGCAACAAGACCTCATCCCAGCCCCTGAGCCTAAAGCACCCACTGTGGGAGGGAACTGAGGAGGGACCCTGGGATCCCTGGCCATTCCCGTTTGCAGTCATGTGCTAAACATGTCAGGAGTCCTGGAGGTGGCTTCCTCAGCTGTCGCCCAGGCTCCTCTCTTATGTGGAGTTGTACCGCAGAGATGCCCTTTGACTAACACAGAGCAGATCCATCTTGGACTCTGGGGGAGATGGGTTTGTTTACCTCCTTATGTGGAGCAACATTCTTTCCTTTCTTGACATTTTCTCTTTAATTTCACAGAGCCAAAGGCCCAAGAGGAGAGGATGAAATCCTCTTTAGTCCTGGGCCCACGCTGGGGGCCTCCTTCTCAGGGGAGGATGCTGAACTGTCCATCCTCTCACAGCTAAAACTACAAGATATGTTTAAACAAAACGAAAGATACCTGTGAAGATGTATATTATTTGGGGGTAGGGCAAAAGCACAAAAGAAAAGATTAATATATATGGATACAGAAAAAACTTAATGAAAACACCAAGTCATACATACAGCAAAAAGGCAAAATATTGGAAAATGTACTGCAGCTAAAAGATTTTATTCCCTTGATCTATGAGAGAAAGAATAACATCTGTTTTATTACCAGTGTTGATTTGGTTTCTCTACAGTGTATATTAAAACAGTAATATGGCCGAAACCGGTTTGGCTCAGTGGCTAGAGCGTCAGCCTGCGGAATAAAGGGTCCCAGGTTCAATTCCAGTCAAGAGCATGTACCTTGGTTGTGGGCACATCCCCGGTGGGGGGTGTGCAGAAGGCAGCTGATGGATGTTTCTCTCTCATCATCGATGTTTCTAACTTTCTATCCCTCTTCCTTCTTCTTTTTTTTAATATATATTTTATTGATTTTTTACAGAGAGGAAAAGAGAGTGATAGTCAGAAACATCGATGAGAGTCATTGATCAGTCGCCTCTTGCACATCCCCTACTGGGGATGTGCCCACAACCAAGGTACATGCCCTTGACCGGAATCGAACCTGGGACCCTTCAGTCCACAGGCCGACGCTCTATCCACTGAGCCAGACCAGTTTCCGCTCTCCCTTCTTCTCTATAAAAAAATCAATAAAATATATTTAATTTAAAAAATTAAAAATAAAACAGTAATATGGCCAAAACCAGTTTGGCTCAGTGGATAGAGCGTTGTTGGCCTGCAGACTGAAAGGTCCCGGGTTCGATTCTGGTCAAGGGCATGTACCTTGGTTGCAGGCACATCTTCAGTAGGGGGTGTGCAAGAGGCAGCTAATTGATGATTCTCTCTCGTCGATGTTTCTAACTATCCCTCTCTCTTCCTCTCTGTAAAATATTAATAAAATATATTTATTTATTTATTTAAAAACAGTAATATGATATTCCACTAGGTTTGGGGGAAATTTTTTTAATGGCGGGGATATTTTTAAAAATTATTTTTATTTATTTCTTGACCCAAATGCCAGTTCCACCGGTGTGTTCTGTTGGCGAAAATTATCTGAGCTCTTCGCTTATGAGTTTGCCCTGTTTGCATTATTTATAACATAGTTTACCTGAAAACAACCCAGCACGTCTTTAGAAAAAAATTTATTTTAAAAAATCTGGATAAATTCTTGGAAGCTGAACCTTTTCTTGGCTCCTGCATTTCTTATGTCCTAAACCGCCCCTGAATCTGTGTCTTCTTTGAAATGCTTTCTTGCATAATTTACCCAAGTCCCACGCTACCTGAGGCCGCTTTCTCGGAGCTCCGGATAGTAACTAGTCTCCCTGTTTGTCTCCCGACTAGCCCTGAATTCTTGGAGCTCGGAGAGACCAGACCTTACTGATCCCGCTAACTAACCCGGAACAGTAATAAATCCTATCAGACAGGGAGCCTAGGAGCTGGGCCGGAAGAGCAAGATTGGGAAGAGGGAAGTGCGCCTCCGTTCCGCCCAACGATGCCAACCAGCTCAACCTTCCAGACCCGGAACCACGCCCCCTACAAGCACCGCCCCCAACTTCCTCCTGACCCCACCCCTCAGCTCAGGGCTCATCGGGCCCCGCCCACTGGGCGTGGCCTGCCCCGGGAGGGCCGAGATCCCGCTAACAATGACTCCGCCTCTCCTTCCGCTGAGAAACCTGTCCCTTTTAAAGAATGCGCTTACGCCAGCCCGCCTTACGTAGCGTTGCGTCATCAGTGCAAGGCGAGGAGGCGGGACTTCCTGTCTCTGGTTCTAACAGCTTCCGGGAGAAGCCGGAAGAGACTGGACCCTGGACTGAATCGGGGGTAGCCAGTCCCTTCCCCGGCCCCTACGGAAAGGTGAGTCCATCGGCCGTCCTAGAGAAGTCGAAATACTTGGTCTGGCCGTTTCAGGTGAGGTCCTCTTTCCCTATCCGGGCATAGTACCGGTCCGATCCCTTCTTAATTTCCCATGACTCCCCGCGTACACAAGCCCCGCCCCCAGCCCCCCGGCCCCGCCCCGGAGTTTGAGGGGTGTGGAAGGTTTGTGACCCACTCACCCGACTTTACCCCTCACCGGCTGGGAGACGTGGGCTCGGGCTCGGCGGCTGGGGCCAGGAGACCTTTCGGCCCACGGACCCTCTCCTGGGAGAATAGGACCGCCCAAACGCGGAGCCTTCGCTTCCAGGAAAGGCAGGATCGCCCCGCCAGGATCGCTCACAGGCTGAGGAGAGAGAAGGCCTCTGAGGCAGAAGCCCTGGGGTCTTGCCCGGCCCCCTGCCCACGAAAGTTTCCTGTGTCAGTGCCTGTCCTTTTAGCCTCCTCGCCACAGTTTCCTTTTCTGTAAATCGGTGTTAATGACATTAATCTTCTCACCATCAGGGGTTAGTCGTGTGATAATTACTACCATTTATTTATTGAACAATTGCAATGCGCCAGGCACTCTGCTAAGTATTTTGCTTTGATATTTTCCCGTCATCTTTAAAACAACTTTATGAGGTAGGTACTGTTTTTAGCAGGGCAATAATGGGATCAGGTTTTCTAAAATAACCCTCACCTGAGGATATATTTTTATTGATTTTTAGAGAGAGAGGAAGGGAAAGAGAAAGAAACATCGAGAGGAACATCGATGGGTTGCCTCCCCTATGCGCCCCAACCAGAGATCGAACCTGCAACCTAGTTATGTGCCCTGACCGGGAATCGAACCCACAACTTTTTGGTGTAAGGGACAACGCTCCAACCAACTGAGCCACCCAGCCAGGGCAGGTAGGTACTGTTTTTAATCCCATTTTACTTATGAGAAAGCTGACGTTCCGAGAAAATTGTCTGAAATTACATAGCTAGTAGGGGGCAAGATAAGGATTATAAATTAGTGGTCTTTTTCCCAGACTCCAGAGCTCATATATAAATAAGAACGTGGTAACTGGGCAGATGTTGATACATTCCACACATATTTTTTGAGCAACTCCTATGACATGCTGGGCACTACAGCACATAGATAAATACATGTGATCCTTGTCATTCAGGAGTCTAGCCGAGAGAGGTGGACAGATAGATGCATATGAGTTTTATAGTTGCTGTGAGAATAGTCTGGTAATGAGAGTCATTAGGCTGGATTTGCCCAGGGACAACGGTGAAAGCAGCAGATTCTCCAAGGGAAAGAGTAGGTACTCCAAAGAGCAAGCCGTGATCCTTGCCTTTCCAAGAAACTGCTGAGGGAGAACCAGACAATATGAAGAGAGATGGAGGTATGGATTGTGACAGCTATTTGGGGAGTTTTCCAAATCTGTTCTACTCTGGTAGTGGTTTTTTTAAGTTGTAAGCCTGTAGTGATCCAATAGGGTGGTATGTCTGATGTCTGTCCTACTTTGCTCCACAGAGCTTGCCAGAAAAGCTTCATAGACGCAGACACAATGCCTGCTGGATAGTGTTTGCTCATAACCTTTATAGGGCCTGCGGGGTTTTCTGACTTTCTTGTCCCTTGGGGAGATCTATGGAGGAAGGGAGAGAGAGAGAGAGAAACATCAGTGATGAGAGAATCATTGATCTGCTGCCTCCTACATACTCTTACTGGGTATCGAGCCCAAAACTTGGACATGTGTCCTGACCCTGACCACCTGATTCCTGGGTTGACACTCAGCCACTGAGCCATATTGGTTGGGCTGAATCTGCTTTTGATGATAACTTGATTTTCTTTGGCTCTTCACGTCTAGACCATGAGATAGGTTCTTTTCCTTCCTTTTGTTTTGAGATGGGGTTTTAAATGAGAAAATCTGGCAAGAGTGGTTGCAGTATGCCTCCAAAGGGGCTCCAAAATAAAATACAGGCTATTTGATCTCTCTGGGGTCACCTTGGAGGCTCTTCAAAGAGGCAGTTGCTTGACTAAATGATAGACGTCCTAGAGAAACTCAGGGCTCAAAGAAGCAAGTGTTTTTTCCAGCTGCCCAAAAAGCAACAAGCAATTGCAACAGCAACACAGCTGTAAGCTTTTCCTTATGATCCATGTTCATTGGGTGGTTGGATTGTGAGAGAGGAAGGGTATGGAATTCGAGTTTCACAATAGAGATAAAGGGTAAGTCCTTAGCTTTAGGTTGGGAGTTCAGAGTTAGGAAGGTTTTCCCCTTCTGCAGGACAATGAACTCCATTTTCTTTCAGGGCTGGGTTAGTTAGAAGCTAAACTAGAAACCAGATTACCCACTAGCCAATTTGGCTCAGTGGATAGAGTGTCAGCCTGCGGACCAAAGGGTCCTGAGTTCGATTCCAGTCAAGGGCTCATAAGTTGGTTGTAGGCTCCTCCCTGGCCTGGGGCCTGATTCGGGCACATGCAGGAGGTAACCAATTAATGCTTCTCTCGAATCGATGTTTCTTTCCCTCTCATCAACTCGCTCTAAAAATTAGTGGAGCCGATACCAGTTTGGCTCAGTGGATAGAGCGAAGGCCTGCGGACTGAAAGGTCCCAGGTTCAATTCCGGTCAAGGGCATGTACCTTGGTTGCGGGCACATCCCCGGTGGGGGGTGTGCAGGAGGCAGCTAGTCGATGTTTCTCTCATTGATGTTTCTAGCTCTCCCTCTTTCTTCCTCTCTGGAAAATCAACAAAATATTTTTAAAAATCAGTGGGAAAATATCCTTGGATGAGGATTTAAAAAAATAAAAAAGAAACCTGGCTGCAACCCCATAGGCCCTGCTGATGTTATCCCTCTTTGTTCCTGCAGTGTGGACCCTGTCAGCAGCCAGGCCATGGGACTCTCTGATGTCACCCTTATTGAAGGTGTGGGTAATGAGGTGACTGTGGTGGCAGGTGTGGTGGTGCTGATTCTAGCCTTGGTCCTAGCTTGGCTTTCTACCTACGTAGCAGACAGCAGTAGCAACCAGCTCTTAAGCACTATTGTGTCAGCTGGCGACACATCCGTCCTCCACCTGGGACACGTGGACCATCTGGTGGCGGCCCAAGGCACCCCAGAGCCAAATGAACTCCCCCATCCATCAGATGGTAATGATGAGAAGGCTGAAGAGGCTGGAGAAGGTGGCAGAGACTCTGCAGGGGATTCTGGAGCTGGAGGTGGCATTGAGCCCAGCCTAGAGCATCTCCTTGACATCCGAGGCCTGCCCAAAAGACAAGTGGACCCAGAGAGCAGCGGCCCAGAAGCCCCTCTGAGACCTGAGGAGAGCACCTGCCTGCCTCCCAGCCCTGGCCTCATCCATGTGCGGCTCAAATTCCTCAATGACACGGAGGAGCTGGCTGTGGCCAGGCCGGAAGATACTGTGGGCACACTGAAGAGGTGAGTGAGCTGAAAGTGGGAGACTTAATAAGCCCTGTCCCCAATTCCCCCCCCCCCCATTTGCCCTGCTTTGTTGGTTCAGTCCTGTTTGTCTTCTCATTCTTGCTTCTTTCCTTCTCTTTCACCTCAACAGTAAATACTTCCCTGGACAAGAGAGCCAGATGAAACTGATCTACCAGGGCCGCCTCCTGCAGGACCCAGGCCGCACACTGCGTTCCCTGAACATTACCAACAACTGTGTGATTCACTGCCACCGCTCGCCTCCAGGGTCAGCTGTTCCAGGCCCCTCCGCCTCCCTGGCCTCCTCAGTCACTGAGCCCCCCAGCCTCAGCATCAGTGTGGGCAGCCTCATGGTGCCCGTGTTTGTGGTGCTGTTGGGTGTGGTCTGGTACTTCCGTATCAATTACCGCCAGTTCTTCACAGCACCTGCCACTGTCTCCCTGGTTGGGGTCACTGTCTTCTTCAGCTTCCTAGTATTTGGGATGTATGGACGATAAGGACATAGGGAGAAAAATGAAAGGCATGGTCTTCCTCCTTATAGCCTCCCCCTTTCCTGGTCAGAGCTGGGCCCAATGGCCTGGGAGGGAGGGATGGAAAGGATATGGTGGGTTCTCTTCCATAGGACAAAGGAGGCCGGTATAGGGCCTCCCTTTCATGTCCACGAGGGTACAGACATCCCCTCTGTGCAAGCACAACTCAGGTAGAAACGAGGATGTCATCTTCCTTCTTTTTAGGTTCCTGAAGTTCAGAGCCACCCTGGTGGCCCAGCTCAGTGGGGAGCCTGGGCTCTGAGGATTTTCTCCTGTGACCCTAGCTCTTCCCATTGTCCTGCATGTTTGCTCCTCAGCATTCAGGCGGCCTGCCAGGGCAGCGTAGCATGGCCCCAGCATAATCCTGTAGGGAGCCTGGAGTATCTTTCAATTCCTTAGTGGAATAGCCATCTTTTGACTGAAATCACACAGGCAGGAATGAAGGTTGTCAGCTTGTCCTATAGGCACCTAGCTGCCCTCTCCCTTCTCCCTCTACCTCTGTAGCAGGAATAGAGTGTTCTCCATGTTCTGGACAGTTTCCAGTGTTCTTTTTTTCAAAGCACTTTGCTTGCATTCTTTTTTTTTTTTTTTTAATAGTCCTTTATAGAGCTCTGTCAGGAAGGGGATTGGGGCACAAAGCCAAGCCCCCAGCATTGGGAGAGGCCAGGCCACAGCTGCTGCTACCCTAGGCCTAAGGCTGTAAGCAAGAAACGGCTCTGGCTCTCAGCCAGTGACCAGCACTGCCCAGCTCCAAGGAGCTCTGGGTATGGAGCACTGTGCCCCAGGCCCTTGTCTCTGGGGCTGTTGGATGGAGGGCCAGTGTCTGTGACTGAATAAAGTTCCATTTTGTGGCTATGGAGCTTCCTTCTGTGACATTAAGAGAATGGCTTTGCTCTGCCTCCAGCAACATGGTAATGAGGGTGGGTAGGCCCAGCTACCAACAGGAGATGCAGTTTATTTACACCAGCAGCCATGAGGGGCAGGGGAAATACACAGCGTTTACAAAGTTAGCTACCTGTACAAGATGGATTACATATGCAAAAATAAAAATCTCAAGACCACAGGACAGCGTGAGCCCCTCCCCCCTCCCCCAATGACCCCAGCATGCGGTAATGCCAGGCGGGTGGCCCCTGGGCATGCGGGGGGGAGTGATGCATGGAAGGAAAAGCCACCGGCCATGGAAATTAGTACAGAACCCCCCCCACACACTCAGACACATGATAGGATACAGGGTGGACGACACCTAGCCAGGGTGGGAAGGATGGGAATTGAAACCCACACAGCCTGCTGTTAGAGGGAGGGGACTGGGGAGCTCTTAGCCCCTGTTCAACTACATGGTAGGGGGGCATACTCTCCTGGGAAGGAAAGGGATAGGGATTTGTTCTCTTGGGGTCCCCGTTGGACCAAGCCCATCTCTTACCCAGCTTGGGCAGGGGGCTCTGCCCTGAGGGTGGCCTGAGGAACAAAAGGGAAGTGGATGTGGACAAACCCGTTCCCAAACTACTTCCCACTTCTCTCTCCTCCAGAAGGGGAGAATGGGAGAGGCCAGAGGGGAAAGGGTATATTAGGGCCTGAACTGCAGCTGCCTCTTAGAAGGGAGAATGGCCCCTGGCCTTCCTCCCTTCACCTTCAACCTACTTCCAGGACGTCATTTGGAAGCAAGCTGGAGGCTGGCTGAAATCCTCCTTTACCTCTGGCTTCCCCTTCGAGGAAGAAGACTGGGGGTGGGAAATGGGGGGTGGGGGTAGGGTGTCAAGAACAGAGGAGCCCAGGCCCCAGAATTTATTCTAACTCCTGACAAAATTTGTTTGGCTTCTTGAAAAATAATCACAATTCTTGGGTTAAAAACAAATTTGCAACCAGGCATCAGCCACAAGTAGAACCATCCCAGGGGGAGGCTGGGGTTCCAGACAGGGTACTGCAACCCCATCTATGTTGCTCCCTTAACCCTCTAGGATCCCTAACCCAAATCAGTCCAACAAGTCCTGGGTACAAGCTACCCAATGTGGGATAACTCCTCCTGGGAGGAGGGCAGGGGACACATCCAGCAAATGCCAGAGAACTTGGCTTAGGGTCAACTCCACCCGTGTCAGTCAGCTCTGCTCCCAGCCCAGTCTCATTCCTCCAACTCGGCTCCCGGGAGTGAAGGTGCCTGCATGGAGGTGGGATTGCACATCTCTTTAGGATGTAGACCAGGCAGGTGGGCACACTGGCATGACAGTCCACAGAAGGGCAATGCCTAGACATGATATCCCTTCCCCTCTACTGATAACCCAGAGCACAGAGATTACCCTCTTCCCACCCCACTCCTAGCAAAGGGGAAGAGGTAAAGATCAGGATTTTCCTCAGAGCCCCAAACCACAAGTACAGAATAAATAACTTAAAAGCGGCTAAGGAAGGGGAGACAGGGCAGGCTTTGGAGGCAGGAGCATGGAGAGAGGAACTGAAGCTGGTCAAGGTGAAAGAGAGGGGGTAGCAAGCAGCAGTTGGGAACATGGGCTGCCCTGGAAGGCCAATGGGGCAGGGGAGGCAGGAGGAACATGGGGCCACCCCAGGAGGGTGAGGCTGAGCCCCTTCCTGGGGCAGGGAATGAGGTAAGAAAACATTTCAAATAAAGCAGCACCGTTCCCTCTCACCTTGGGGCCCCACTCCTCACCAGCCCTGGATCAGGGAGAAAAGGTAGGGGGAGTCATTTTGATACACAACTCCCTCTCCCTCCCTCCCCTTGCCCAGTCTTTGAAGCTGTAGAGGCTGGAGGCCCTTTCCTGGCACCCAACAACAAAAGGACAGCTCCTGCTGCTGAGGAGGCCCACGGGACTGAGGGGAAAGGGCTGCCCCTGTGAGGGGCAGGGAAGGCAGCGGCAGTTCTGGACGCCTACCTCAGCAGACAGCTCACTGTGCCTGCCTACCCCTGGGATTGGGGGCATTTGGTAGGATTCTGCACACAGACAGGACATGCCCAGCCCTGCCCCTCAGCTCCAAGCACCGGACCCATTCACATTGCTGAGGGCAGCTGGGGGAGGCCCCCTCCAGGCTCAGCTTCTAACCCACAGCCTCCCAGGTAGCCACAATGCTCCTCGGCAGGGCTTAGTCCAGTTCCTGGGTTGGGGGGCAGGCAGTGCCCTGGCAGAGTGCCCAGGTCAGGCCCCTGGCCTAGCTGGACATCCAGTAACTCACAGAATAAATATGAAAACCGCCGCCCCACCAAACTTATGTCCAAGGCATAGTATGTCCAGGTCCGAGTCCTGCATGCCGAGGGGCCGTACTCCTCGCAGAGGATCCCGACACCCCCCAGGGGCGCATAACTGGATCCTCTGCCTGCCTGGCCCACCAAGCTTCCCAAGCCCAGACCCCCAACAGCCGTCCATGTGCCAGGCTATGCCACCTGGGTGGGGGTCGGGAGAGAGGGCTCTGCTTAGCCAAAGGCTATCCCTTGCACCCAAGTCAGTTGATGTCATCGTAGATGCTGGGCGTTGGGGGTGCCGGTGGCTTTGGCTTTTTCTTCTTGTTAGAGCCCAGGCCGGAGGCAGTCCCTACCAGGCTCAGATGGGATTTCTTTTTCTTGGTTTTCCGTGACTCAGAGCTGTTGGTACCTGAAGGGAAAGAGGCACAAGGAATGAGGGCAAGGCTGTGGCAGAACACAAGATGCCCCCACTCCTTTGCTTTGGACCCAGCGGGATCACCTACCTAGACCCCATCCCTGATTCTCACTCGTCTTGGAGGAGCCTGAATCAGAGGGCGAGAGATCCGAGGAGCCATCCCACTGAAGCCGGCTGATCAGGGCCTGGCTGTCAGTCATGTCAAAGCTGTCATTATCCAGAGAACTCTCGACCTCTGGAAGGACACTGGAAAGGGGATGGGCCAGAGAAGAGCTTTACAGATACCAATTATTATCCTAACCTTTCAAAACCCACAACCCCTCTCGGAGGGTCACTTACGCGGAGGGTCCAAGGAAATAAATCCGCACGGCTCGCCGCTGCTCATCGGTGTGCTGGGGGCAGCGCAGGGACCTGGTGGGGAGAGAATGATCAGACCCTGACAAGGCAGGAAGGGTCTAAGTGAGGCCCCTCCCCTCAGCAGAGGTGGGAGGGATGGACAATAGGGGAGGGATGAACAGAGAGCCCCCAGACTGTGGCCTAAGGCCTGCTCATTAGAGGAGGGGAGGAGAAGGGGGGAGTCCCTTTGCTCAAGTCCAGGGGTACTCCCAACCCATGCCCAGGGTGAGTGCAGGAGGGCCCCTGGCCCCCTTTCTAGGTTCTGAGCTCACCTTGTGCACATCTTCTTGGTGTGTTCAGAAATCACCCCACATTGCTGGAAGAGGAATATAAGCTGAAAGGAGGGATGGAGGAGAACCTACTCTAGATACTAGATGTTTTCTTCTGTATAAATGCTAGATAGCACATGCAGAAATGGCCCCAAGGTGTCCAGAGCAGACGGTCCCAGACCACCATTGGCCAGGAAACCCAATTCCAGAGAAAGAACTATAAGGCCCTGATTGCTATGTCGCCAGTTTTCTCCAGGGCCTTGACCACTGCCCGTGGCCTCAGCCCACTCTCAATGGCCTCCCCTTCCCTGGTTCCTCACCGTGGTGAGCAGGCTACGCAGCTCCTCCGGTCCCAAGGTCTCATAGCTGATCCCAGTTGAGCTGTTATACTGGGGAGAACCAGAGGTACAGGTTAGAGAAGCAGCAGCCGAAGAGAAGAGAGTGGGGATGGGGTGCAGACCAGCCCCTCTCAACCTTTTCTAAGTAAGGAGGGCTTAAGACTTCCCAGCAGCTTTTCAATGATTCCTTCCATCCCACCTGCACATGGTGAGGGGCCGGGGCCCAGAAAGAATATAAATATGCAAGATCTAAATATCCCATTGAGTGCTTCTGGCTGTCAGCATTCTGATCCCCACTTGTCTAAATCCCACCCAACACACAACAAGGAAAATGAGAGGGAACCTAAGAGGGGCAGCCCCTACTCACTCACCTTAAAAGGATCCGAATTGCTAAGTTCCCCTGAAGAAGAAAAAAGAAGGGGAAGGGTGTTTGATGCAGAGGTACAGACAGAGAACCCTGAAAATAACCAGAGAGGAAGTGGGGGTGACAGAAGGATTACAGGCCCTCCCTCGATACCCCTGTCCCCCAAGCCTCCCGCCTCCCACCCTCCAGCAATGAATCCCAGAAAACACAGCTAGAATCACTAGTTACTACAGCCCCACTTACCATTTTTGTGTTTTAAAGACTTGGATCTTCGAGGGGAATTGGGGTTCTGGAATGGGAGATACCATAGCTTTGGGGAAAGGGTAACGATAAGGGGGAGCCGAGAACCCAGGGAAGGAAAAAAGATTTGACAAAGAAACATCCTCAAATTTCTACTCTTTCTACCCATTCCCACCCCCATCCTCCCAAAGCCTCTGCTGCCCTCCTGCCCACCAGACACTCTCATCCCAGAACCCAGAGGTACCCAATGACCTCAGACTTGAGTCAAGATACCCGAGGACTCCCTGCCCAAAGGGTAGGGTATTTGTCCTTTGCCCAAATTTCCCTCATGCTTGCCCCGGCTCTCACCTTGTCTGATTTTCTCTTCTTGGCTGTGTAGGACAAAAGGATAAAGGGCAGGGTCACTTTAAGTTCCTAATCTAAGGGCACCGAAGGAAAAGTACAAAACTACATTCTCTGCCCTCACTCACAATAACAAAATGTAGTTTTGTTACCCAATTCCCCCTGGCCCACCTTACCCCCAATGCCCTCCAAGTTTCCCCAGATCCCCAAACACCTTTTTTCTCTGAGCCGTAGGACCAGTCGTTGTCATTGATGTCATCGTTATCCTCTTGGTCACTCTCAGACTTGTTCATGCTGTTGCTATTGGCAATCCTGACAAAGGCAGACAGAGAAAGGCCAGGGCTGCCACCTCTCTTTTACCCCCTATAGTGGAGCATCTGGGGCCAAGCATGACCCACCCACCCTCAAAGGCCCCCAAAGACTACCCTACAAAGGCCCCCAAGAGACTACACCATGTGATAAGCTGCAAATGATGAGCAGCTCCGGTTTTACCCGGAGGAGAAGCCCTCACCGGCGGTTGGCGATTCGGCTGCTGTTCCGACCCATTCCTAGGCACTTCTCCAGATGGGGAGCAAAGCGGGAAGCGGCAATGCTGCGGCTGCAATTGGGGCAAACACACTCCTTGCTCTTCCACTGGTTGAAAACCTGTCCAAAGATGTCCAACCCCGGCTGGTCCACGATCTCTGGGGACAGGAGAGGCGTGGCGATCAGGGTGGGCATTCCCACCCGTGGCCTCTTCCAACTCCCTGCCTGAGCTTACAGGAGCTCCAGGCTCTACGTGTGACATGATCTCCAGAGGAACCTCCAAGCACTACCAGGACTGCTCTCTTCAACCCTGAAGCTCACCAAAATCCTTCATGCTATCAGGATCCGTGTCGTCCAGGAAGAAGTAGCCACACTTGACAGCCCGGTGTACCTCAAAGCAGAATCCCAAACAAGAATCCTCGACCAGGTCAGCGTATATCTCCTGAGCGATGGCCTGGGTGTAGGGGAGAACATCCACAATCACAGGAGTCACGGCCCCGTGGACTGAAAGCAACTCTCACCAACCAAATCTCTTGCCAGTTGGGCCTGGCCAAAAATAATGCTTTCTTTGCCATTTCTCCCTTCTTGACTTTGCCTTCTTTCTTCTGGATCCTTGGGCCTTTTCAGCTGGCCCTATTCCATTTAAGGAACAAGGCTGGCTACCCAAATTCCTCTTTGGTTTGGATGTCAGATATAACAACGTAGAGACATCAAGAGAAAGAACTAGAGGCACACGTGGGGGAGCCCTCACCTCTAGTTTGCTGTTATCCAGGCCAGACAAAGACATTTCCTCCATTTTCATTTGTAAACTCTTGTGGAGACGGCGCTCTGACTGCTCATAGCACAGCGGGCGGCAACACGGCTGCACACATGGGAGTGGGGGTGTTGGTATGAGTCCAAGGCACCTCTGAACACTGCCACCTCCCCTCCATACCTCGATGCCCAGAGCTTAATCCTGGCATCAGGATATACCCTGCCTAAGGCCTAGGCTAAGTCTGGATGGTCCTTCAAGGCCTGAAACCCAAATACGGCCTAGTCCTTCCCAGGCCTTAACTCAGGCCCTGGCTCTGCTGCTAATCAGAGTCTGGGTCTATAGGAGGCAGCAGCTCACCCCAGGTCCCCAAAACTCAAAACCCTCTTTGATACCCATGGTGCAATGCAGCAGGGGGAGGAGAAGGAACTCTAAGGCCCCATAGGGTGTGGCAAAGAACTGCACAGGCTCCTAAATACACCCCCCCTCCCCCCAGGCTCTCCTTAAGAGTCACCTCTGCTTTCAGCCAGGATGTCCACTTGGGGGGGTACTGCTACCAGAAGTAGGAATGGCCCTAAGACCCTACAACCTTCACCCCAATGACTTCCCTTGAAATAAGCCTTCCACTGTAGGAGGGAAGCAGAGTCCACCGAACCCTAGAGCTAAAAGGGGCATTTCTAGTCAGCATGAGCAAGAGGGGGCAGAGCCCGGTGGGATGACATGCCAGGAGTGGGCACTCCCCTTACCTGTTCTTCTTTTAGATAACCACCCTCCCGCCCTCAGGATCTGCCCGGAAGTCTCTCCAACAGCCCCAAAGTCCAGGAATTCCCACCAAAGGATTCAGAAACAGTGCCCACAGTGCGGGGCCCCTCGGAACGGTGGGTGCGAGTGGAAGGAGCAGCCGGGCCTGGAGCGGGGTGGGGACTGACAAATGCCGGGGGCACTTGGGAGGGTCGGGGGCCGGGCCTCGGCTCGTCCCCCGTCCCTGCGGCACTGCTGCTGCATCATACCGGCTGGGGGAGGAGAGCCGGGCCGCCGGAGGGCCGGCGCCGGCCCGGGACAGCCCGGCCCTCCGAGAGCGGACCGAGCGGGGCGCCTCCGGCCCCTCTGCTCTCCCAGCCGCCGGCAGCCCCGGCCGGCCGGGGAGAGGACTCCGGGAGGGTGTCTCTATTGTCCCGGGGGCTGGGGCCTGGCTTCCTAACAAAGGCCCCGCGCCCCCTCCCCGGCCGGCCCTGCCCCGCCCCGCCCAAGGGGGACCCAGCCAGGGGGAGAGCAGGGGCCCCCGGCCGGGCCGGGACGCCGGGGGAAGCCGGGCGTTTCCGCGTCGGCCCGGGGGGAGGGGAAGGGGCGCTGACCCAGACCTGGGGGGAGGGGGCCCAAGCCCCGCCTCGGACCCCGCCCCCCGCCTCCCGCAGGCCCCTCCCCCGTCCGTCTCCGTCCCGTACTTACCCCGCCCGGGGGGCCGCGCCGGGGCCCGGCGGCCTCTCAGGGCCGCGTCCTCCGGCGACGGCGGCGGCGGCGGCTGCTCCGGAGCCCCATGTCCGTCGGTCCGTCCTCGCCTCTCCCCGGGGCCCAGGGCCCGGGGCCGGAGGGTCGGGCCGCCCCCCCGCCTCGCCGCCTCACCGGGCGGCCATGGCCCCTTCCCCTCCCTTCTCGTCCCGTCGCCGCCTCCTCCTCCTCCTCCTCACCTCACCCCGCCCGCGCGCACTCCGCGCGCCGTCCGCGCGGCCCTCCCCCCGCCCCCCACTCCAGCCCGCCTCTCCCGGGCGGGGGGTGCGGCGCGGGCCCGGAGCGCGCGCGCGTGCCGCGGCCGGAGGATGGATGGATGGAGCGGGCGAGAGCGCGAGCGTGCGCGCGCGCGCCCCTCTCCCCCTCCCTCCCTCCCTCCGCGCGGGCCCGAGGCCAGGCGCGAGCGCGCTCCAACCTCCTCCTCTTCCTCCTCCCGCCCCTCCTCAACACCCCGCCCCCGCCCTCCCTTCCTCTTCCTCCTTTCGCTTTCGCGCGCCCAGCGATGGCTCGCGCCTGCTACGAGGGCCCGAGCGCGTGCATCTGCCCCGCGGCCGCCGCTCGGCAGCATTTGCTCCGGGGGGCGGGGACGGGCGGGGAGGAGGGGCGCCACGCCGCCGGCCAAAGTACCGGCGGACGGGCGCGGGGGCGGGGCCGGGGGCGGGGCCTCCCGGAGTCGGCTCGGCCAATCGCCGCCTCGCCTCGGCCGGGCCGGCCCAATAGGTTGGCGGTGAGTGGGGCGGCGTTCAAGGTGAGGTGCGCGGTGCGTCGGGGGCGGAACTTGGTGCCGTCCCGGCGGCTCCGGGGCGGGGGCAGCGGGTGGCGTCTAAAGAGAGCGCCGGCTCCCGGCCGGGCCCGGGACGCCTTCCGGCCCGGCTCCCCCGCCCTCCCCTCGGGGCTCCTGGCTCGCGCGCCCCCAAACCCGGCGTCGACGCTTAAGCGTGCAGCCAGTTTTGCGGAGAGGCCGGAGTGAAAGCGGGGCGCGGTTAGCACCTCGGGGCCAACGAAGCCGTGGCGCTGAAGGGGCTCGTCTGAACCTCCGTCCCCCCTGTTTCTGGATGTATGTCTCAGCTTCCTCCAGGCCTGCGAACCCCAAAACACCTGAGAGGAGGGTCCTCCGGAGAGGACGGAGGCCGGTCTCCGCGGCTCTGGGCAGAGCGTCCTCCCCGCCCTCATCCTAATATAGATCCCACACCTGCTCGCTTTTCCTGCTTCCGGAGCCCACGCTGGACCCCACCCCCACCGCGTAGACTGCCTGGCACCAGCCAGACCCTCCCCCGATCCAGCGCTGGTCTCCGGGGTGTGCCCGCATCCGCCCGCTCCCACAGCCCCCTCTACCTTCTGGCCTTTCCCAGCCTCCGGGCCGCAGTGTGCGTTTAGACGGGCGCTCCCTTCTCGGTTACTCTCCGTGTCTGCAGTCCTGGAACGGGGGTTTGACAGCCCTCTCCCCTCCGAAAATGAGATTAAACGAGGAAAGACTTAAATCATGGACTTGAGGACCATCATTGGCTCTTTAGTTTTTAGCAAACATTTATTAAAGAAGACTGTAGTGATTAAGACCAGAAATCAGATCTGAGTTTTTTTTGTGTTTTTTTTTTTTTAGAAATCGGATCTGAATTTCAATCTGTGGGTTTGACAAATGAGCTTAGGCAAATGGACTCTGTTGCCTCAGTTTCCTCTATTGTCACTGGATTTAAGTTGTGAGGGTTGACACACCAGTGCAGTGACAAATTAGCTCAGTATAAGTGCCTGGTAAGCCTTAACTGTTATTCTTATGGCGCTCTGTAAGAATTCTTATCCGTGCTGGGATGCAAACATGAAATATAACAATTATACTCCCCCAAGTCAAAATTTGTAGTGTAGACAGTCTTGTAGGGAAATAATCACTAAACCACCGTGATAAAAAACGAGAGGGATAGCCGAGACCAGTTTGGCTCAGTGGATAGAGCATCAGCCTGTGGACTGAAAGGTCCCAGGTTCGATTCCAGTCAAGGGCATGTACCTTGGTTGCAGGGGGTGTGCAAGAGGCAGCTGATCGATGATTCTCTCTCATTGATGTTTCTATCTTTCTTCTTCTCTGTAAAAAATCAATAAAATATATTTAAAAAAACAACAACAAAAAAAAAATGAGAGGGATATACATAGGAAACAGGTGACAGAATGAGGGTTCAAGTGATATACGAGAAATGGTGGGCCGGGAAAGGCTGCTCGTAGTAGGAAATGAACCAAGTCAAGGTAAGCCACGCTTCAGAAGTATGGCTCAATCTGGAGACAAACTGGAACAGAGGAATTGGTGGGGAAGCAGCAGGGGGTGAGGAGGTCAGATCACACAGGACTACGGGTGTGCTGAGGTGTCTGTGGGCTTGAACGCTATACGCCATGAGGCGTCTTCAAGGGGAATCCTTTGAACAGACTTGCATTCCAAGTTCATCACTCAGGAATGTGGAGTCTAGATACAACCGTAGAAGCAGTAGGTTTTTATTATCAATTGAGGTGTTGGAATAAAGGGGAGAGACCAACTCTGAGGAGGAGACGTGAAGGTACAGAAGAATGACAAAGTTCATTCTGGGATATGTTGGACTTGCTATGAAATCAGCTGGTGGAGACTCTCAGAGGTGGTTGAACTTGGGTGCAGAGTCAAGGAGTGAGGCCAGGCCTTCAGAGACCTCCGCAGCGTGAATCCACTCCAATGATGTGGCTTCTTCTCTCAAAACGCCTAGTATATCCTGTCCTAAGGAATTTACACCTACCCAGGAAGCCTTCCTGTCTCCTCCATTTGCCTGAATCCTTCATCACTTACCCACCTGTGGCAATCCTCAGACCAAATTCCTTTACAACTGGATGGTACCATTCATTCAGCACTTGGCCTGGGCAGCTCTGTGGTGGTGACCTCTTTGGGCACATGCCCAGTCTCCACAGTTAGCACCAGTCAATAAACACTAAGGACTGCTTTGGGTAAGGCCCTGGGTTAAAGAGAGACATACTTGTCCTAATGGAATTTACAGCCTAGCAAAAGCCTGATGTGGAAGAAATAAAATTGAGTATGATGGCATCCAGGTTGCTGAAGAAACAAATGGCATAGAGATTTTTTTGGGGAGAAGTCTTCCCTGGAGGGAATGATCTTTTAAATGGAGTCCTGCCCAGCTGGTGTGGCTCATGGTTGAGGCTCGACTCATGCATCAAGAGGTCACCAATTCAATTCCTGGTCAGGGCACATGCTTGGGTTTCAGGCTCAGTCCCCAGTAGGGGCTTGCAGGAGGCTTGTTGATGTTTCTATATCTCTCCCTCTCCCTTTCTAAAATCAATTTTTTAAATATTTTTTAAAAATAATTCTATATAATAAAAGGCTAATATGCAGATCGACCAGAGGCTGAATGACCGGTTGCTATGATGCACACTGACCACCAGGGAGCAGATGCTCAATGCAGGAGCTGCCCCCTGGTGGTCAGTGCGTTCTCACAAGGGAAGTACTACTCAACCAAAAGCCGGCTCACGGCTGCTAGTGCAGCAGCGATGGCAGGAACCTTTCCCACTTCCGCAGCAGCTCTGAGGATGTCCAACTGACTTAGGCCGCTCCCCGCACCACCAGTCAGACATCCCTGAAGAGCTTCCGGACTGTGAGGGCTCCCAGACTGTGCAGGCCGGGCAGAGGGACCCTCCAAGTGCATAAATTTTGTGCTTGTTTAAAAAATACAATAAATGGAGCCCTGAGTTAACCTCGGTGGAAAGATGCAGAGGGAACTGTTATGTGGATAGGCAGAATGTGTACAGGCCCGGGAAGAGAGTGGTATGGATGGCTGGTGTGGCTGAATCGGGGCAGAGAGGCCAGCAGGGACAGCAGCTCCCCCAGGCCATGTAAGCCATACTTATTCACGGATTCAACAAATCTTTCCTAAGTGTCACATGTGTGCGAGGCAATTTTACTTGGCAGAAGTTGAGCAATGGTATGGACTACTGTAATGAACAAGCAGATAAAAAGGAGATAGAAAATAAACAAATACATAAACAAGGAGCTGTAGGACAAGGCCTCTCTAGAGAGGGTGGTCAGGGAAGACTTGTTTGTGAGGTGACATTTGAGCTGAGGCCTGAAAAATGAGAAAACTAGCTATTTGTAGAGTTGGAGGCTTAGCAGTTTGGGCAGAGAACAAATGCAAAGGCCCTATGGTAGGCATATTTGAGGAACAAAAGAGATTACTTGGCTGGATAATTGCAAGTGGTTAGGAGGAGGGTGAAAGAAGGAAAGCAGGCCCAGACCTTGTATGGTCATGGTAAATTATTAAGTACAGAAATAATCAGATATCTATATCTATATCTATCTATCTATATATATATATATTTGTTTGGTTAATCCTCACCAGAAGATATATATCTTCCCAGGGCCTGGGATTGAGCCTGCAACCGAGGTACATGCCCTTGACTGGAATCGAACCTTTGAACCCTTCAGTCTGAGGACAGACGTTCTAGCCAACATCTAGGATCAGATTTAAAAATATTTTTATTGCCAAGACCGGTTTGGCTCAATGGCTAGAGCGTCAGCTTGGGGACTGAAGGGACCCGGGTTCGATTCCGATCAAGGGCATGTACCTTGGTTGCGGGCATATCCCCAGTAGGGGGTGTGCAATAGGCAGCTGATCGATGACTCTCATCGATGTTTCTAGCTTTCTATCTCTCTCCCTTCCTCTCTGTACAAAATCAATAAAATATATTTTAAAAATATATTTTTATTGGTTTCAGAGAGGAAGATAGAAACATCAATGATAAGAGATAATCATTGATCGGCTGCCTACTGCATGCCTCCTACTGGGGACTGAGCTAGCAACCTAGGCATGTGCCCTGACCAGGAATCCAACTGTGACCTCCTGGTTCATAGATCGATGCTCAACCACTGAGCCACACCAGCTAGGCCAGGTGTTTTTAAAAGACAACTTGGGTTGCTGTGTGCAGAATGGACTGTAGAGGGGAAGAATGCAAGCAGGAAAACCAACTTGAGAAGGTCTTGGCAGAAGTTGAGCACTGGTGTGGTCTTGAATAATATAGTATGGCAGCAGTGGAGAAGGGTAAATAGATTTCAGAGATACAGAAGTAGAATGGGCAGGTCTGGGCAAAAGGAATAAATGCGAAAATGAAAGGGAAAGAGGAATCAAGGCTAGGACCGTGGTTTCTAGATTGAATAACTAGATGGTTGATCATTTTGCGTCTTGAGGTATGAGATGGGGTTATCTTGAGGACCCCCACTTCCCCAGATATCCCAGAGGATACGAATAAGTCTGTACAGGTCTGTAGCGTGGGAGAATGTTTTCTGTAGATACTGCTTTTTGGAATGCTTACCTATGGGTGATATTTGGAGGTTCATTGAGTGACATGGGGATAGAATGAGGAGAACTGATACCAGCAGAGTAGACCAAGTCAGGAGATAGACAAGTACCCGCCGGAGGTAACAAACTATTAGTGACTCCGGGGGAGTGCTGAGTGGGAGGCGAGGACATAGGAGACCACGAGGGGCAATGAGCTTTTCAGCTTTGCCAAGAGTAAGACGGGTGTGGGGATGAGACAAGAGTTCTTGGACAGGGCCTGGTTTTCAGGCCTCGGTGATTCCGGGAACCCTGACAAGGCCTGTGCAGGGAAGGCCGCCTTCCTGAACAGCAGAGAGCGAGTCATCAAGGCCCAGCCCACTTCCCATCAGAGGTCTGGGTGGGGTTAGCAAAGTGACTCCTAACCTTGGGTGAGGCCGAGGACTCCAGGTGGCAAGGTTGCCCCAACTCCCAGCGATAAGCCCTTAGGTGACCGGGGTGAAACCCTGACCCCCCGTTTCCCCAAGGCAGTGCACTCTGGGAGGAAATAATGTCACTTCTTTTCTTCTCAGTCCTTAGTGGTCTGACCACCCAAGGTGAACCAACTGAAATGAGAAAGTATAAGAACCAGCAGCACAAAACAAGGTGAAGGTAGGTTGCCTATGGAATTTTCAGGAAAGAGGAAGATGGTTCTAGAAAAAGGGGCAAACAAACAAGTTGGCTTCAAGGGTCTTCCCGCATTGGACCCTGCCTCCCACTCATGGATTCCAGTGATCACACGGCAGGCAAACCTTTTTTTTTTTTTTTCTTTCCACTTTATTGTACAAAAAAAGGGAAAACAAAACTTCCACAGTTGGCCTTTAGCTTAGGCAGACACCTCTAAGCCACTCCCTCCCCCTCCCATGATACAAATTCAAGTTGTGGTTGTTGTTGAAACCTACAAAAACACTCCTTAAATATTAGAAAAAAAGGGGAGGGGGGATGTGGGGGTCCTCCCGCCCCAGCCATCCCAGCCCAGTGCCAAAATGCACTCAGAGTGACCTCTTACAGCACCAACACCCCCACCCCCACAGCCCTGTTTGTACTGTAAGAATTTTTCAATTTTTGAAAACAGGAAATAAAAAGCGCCCCATTCAAAGTTGTTTTT
Organism: Pipistrellus nathusii; assembly: GCA_963693515.1. Classification (NCBI taxonomy): domain Eukaryota; kingdom Metazoa; phylum Chordata; class Mammalia; order Chiroptera; family Vespertilionidae; genus Pipistrellus; species Pipistrellus nathusii. Next base: position 35,362,195 of record OY882873.1, read on the forward strand.
AAATGAAAACACATTCCACTAAAACACAACAGCACAGGGGCACTCACACAGGGACTGGGGTTCTCTGCAGGGGCTCTTGGTAAGAAATAGAACCTGTGAGGCCCTGTGCCTAACTCCAGGATAGGGACAAAGGAAGGGGCGTGGGAGTGGGGAGTATCCCTCCCTCAGCTCCCCCGACCCCAGCACCACGTCCAAGGCGAAGACTGTCTTCCTTTGGGAGCAGGATCCACGTTTCCTATCTCACCTCCGAGGTGGAGTTCCCACTCTCCCCCCATTTCTTGGCTTCCATTGGGGGGGGGGGGGAGTTGAAAAGCACAGAGACCCAATTAAATAGCTCACTGATATGATTGCAAAAAAAAAAAAAAAAAAAAAAAGGCCAAAATTTAATTAAAAAAAAAAATTAAACCCACTGAGACAAGGTGGCTTGGCTTATTAAGGATCTAGGAATCAGGGTTCCAAAATTTTGAGGATAGCTGGGAAGGGTTAGAGGGACAGCTGCAAAAGCAGCTTTTATAGACCTCTTCCCCAGCTGTGGGTTTGGGCCGGGGTGGGGGGACAGGAATGGAGCAGACCTGAGAAATCAAAGGAAATGGGGGCAGGGGAGCTGGAGGATATGAAGGCAGGAGGGATAAGAGCTTGCAACACACCTCTTGAAGCCCAGGTCCTGCGCCTGGGATGGGCTTGAGGCTCTTCCCACCAAAGACAAGCTTTAATTTTCAGCTGGTCTGCCTCCCTCCCTGCCATCCTGCTGGAGACCAGTAGCAGCTCAGAGTCCTATGGCCCTGGCAGAGGGAAGCTGCTAGGAAGCATCAGAGAGTGGCTTCAGTACGCCCGCTTTAACTGAATCAGAGATTAGGCAAAGCAGAGGGTGTAGAGAAAGAGGCCGCCCCAGCCTGTCCCCACCAGGATCAACGTCACCCTGGCCTTTGTCAACCCTTTTACCAGATTCATGGACTGATGTGGGCCCCCCCCCCCTTACACACACACACACACACACACACACACACACAGACACGTGCCTTTGCACACATCCACAGGTACACCCATGCTATGTACAGGACACACACACACACACACACACACACACACACACTCACTCACTTTTCCATTCGTATCAAGTTTTAAAAATTCCCAAACTTACCCCCCTAAACCCTCCCTCCCGGAGAAATGACAACAGAGACGGCAGCCGAGATCGGTAGGAAACGTCTCGTTGACAGCTCAGAGCTTAAAAAAAAATATATACACATATATAAAAAACACCTCTGCCCCCCCCCCTCCCCAAGAGTGGGTCCAGGTAACTCCTTCCTGCAGGGGGCAGGGGAGAGAGCAATGAGGCAGGGCCTGTGTTCTCACAGGCACCTGCCCTCCTCTCACATTCCCTGCCTCTAGTTCCAACGTAAAGGGTCCAGGCAGCAAGCCCCTCTGGGAAGGGAGGGGTCCTTCCCAAGCTTCCATCCCCCCCTCCTTAAGTTGGGCTGCAGGTATAGAGGTCCTCACTGAACTCTTTGGGGGACCCCCCCGCCCCCCCCACTCCCAGGTCCATTGTCCATGCCGGAACCGCAAGTGCAGAAGAGTGGTGGGCCGGTCCAGTCCAGTGGTGGCTCAGTCTGATGGTTGCCCTCCCTGGAGAGCCCCCAGGGCTGATGTCTCTGAGGCTGCAGAGTCCTGGCCTGGGCTCCTCCAGCCCCTTCCCCCACCATATTTTGTTTAAAAAAGAAAGAAAGAAAGAGAGTGGGGGAGGCCAGGGGCAGGGGACAGAACAAGGGGGGGAAACAGAGGCGGTCAGTCGGAGAGGGGCGCCCCAGGTTGGGGCTGAGCCTCAGTTGGAGTCAGAGTCCGAAGAGTCCCCTGAGGAGGAAGAGCTGGAGCTGCTACCCTCAGACTCGTTGTCTTCATCCTCGTCGTCGTCCTCATCATCATCCTCATCCTCATCGTCCTCCTCGTTCTGGGGGCAAGAAGCACACCATCAGCAGGTGGCCCTCCTGGCAGGGCCCCCGCCCCCCTCCCCACCACGTCCGTCCACCCCACCTCATCCCCGTCCTCGCTCTCGTCCTCGCTGCTGGACTCAGAGGAGTCCCCGCCATCCTCAGAGGAGTCCCCATTCTCATCATCATCTTCCTCGTCATCCTCGTCCTCCTCGTCCTCATCTTCATCCTCGTCCTCCTCAGACTCCTAAGAGGGACAGAGCGGCGTCAGTGGTCTCTGCCTCAGCACTCCAGGTGCTGAGCCCCCCCGCCCCCCGCCAGAGGGACTCCTTACGGATTTGGACTGTAGTGTAGTCCGGCTGGACTTGGGGTTCGGGCCTCGCAGCTTGGTCATGCTCTTACGTTTCTGTAGGAGAGAACGGAGATACAAAGGGAGTGGCCGTGAGCCCCAGACACCCCCGATCTCTCCTGACCCTGGTGCCACCCTGCTCCTGGACTTACGTTGGAGATGTACTCTTTGTATGCAGCCCGGTCTTGGGGAGACAGACTCTGGGAGAGACAGAGGAGGAGGAGGTAAGCGTTGGTGCCCCACCGTGTGGGGCCAAGCACTTACTATGAACCACCATTCCTCCTCCCGGCCTCCCTAACCTAGGGGTCTCTGCAGAGAACCCCTGGGATCAGAGAACCACGTTCCAGGATTTCTGCTTACGATGCCCCGAGTCCTTTTCGAGACACCCTGTCCTAAGACTGTTGTTTTTCATGTCCCTTCAAACGAAAGCTCCAGAGTCGGGGCCTTCCTCAATTCAGAAGTTCCCCATGGTAACTCCCTTCCCCCAGAGCCTGGCACCCCACTCACACCCCAAAACCACACCTGGGGCTCACCAAACTTCCTGAATACCCAGACCCTGCTATTTCCCTGGGTCCCTGGCCAGCCTGCCTGAGTGACCGGGGAGGACCTGAGTGACGCACACTTTCCAGACCTGACTGCTGAACCAAGGCACCAAGAGGGGCCACGCCAGGCTCTAGGAGAGGCCCCCTGGTTCCAAACAGGAAGGAAAAGACAGTCTGACTTGGATTTTTCTTCCTAGCTAGCTGTGTGGTCTTGGGTAAGTTACCTAACCTCTCTGAACACTGGTTTTCTTATCATTGATAGTAATCATTACCTTGTGGGACACCAGATAAAATCATGAATGCAGACCAGCCAGCGTGATGCCTCCCTCTTCCCAGGGTCCCCCGCCCTCTCACCTTGACCCAGAGGTCCAGGTGCACTTTGTACTGCTTCTGCTGCTCCTCGGCCAGCTTCTTGTAGTGCTCCTTCTGGCCCTGGGAGATGCGCTGCCAGCGGCTGCCGATCTCCACCATGCGCTCCTTCAGGGGCAGGTGGTTCAGCTCCCCGTTGGACAGCAGCTCCTGGGAGAACTTCTGGTAACCGTTCCTGAGAAGCGGGCGTGGTGCGGGGAGGGTCAGCATCCCATCCCATAGCTCTGACCCTCCTGGCCTCCAGGGGGGGCTCCAGACTCACATGGGAGGTTTCTTGGGTTCTCCCTGGAACTTCATCTTCTTGGATGAGTTTGCAGCAGCCGGGGGTGCCCTCATCTCACTCAGCTCTCTCTGTGCGGATACGCAGAAAGGTTACAGGCATCCCATCCCCAACCCCCCCTCCCCCTAACATATTTCTATCTCTTGTCCCATGCCACGAGTGTCTCCGCTGACTCCTTTTGTGTGCCAGGGAGGAGGAGAAACAGGCACAGCCAGGGAGCAACTTCCCAATAATTCACAGCTGCGGTGGGCACTGTGGTTTGAACGTGCTGCCATAATTGCACTCGTGTGACTTCCACTGTCAGCTCCGTTTAACTGACGTGTGACTGAGGCTCAGAGAAGGAAGATGAGAGACTTGTTCTGGGTCACACAACCAAGGCTGGGATTTGGGGCACGGAGCCCCAAGCAGTGAAGAAAGCTGCACGCCAGAAAGGGGGCCCCCACATTTTAAGCGGAGGGTGGTGGCCCCAGCTCCATCCCACCTCATGGCACAACTCTAACCAGCAGCCCCTTCCCACCTCATAGCGCTTCTGGTCTTCGGCTGCCTTCTTAATCCACATCAGCTTCTCCTTCTTCTCCATGTTGTTCCAGGTCATCTCCATGGCTTTCAAGGCCTTCACCCGGTCATTCTGGGGACAGACAGGGGTGTCAGCGGTGGGAGGGGTCCCCCGGGAGTGGGGGGGAGGCCTGAGTGGGCAGGCTGCAGAACCACCCTTTTGCGCCCCTTTCCTACCTTGAAGCGGGCCAGGTAGTCACCGATGACGCTCTGCTGCCAGATCTCCTCGGCTCTCTTGGGTGACTCGGGCAGTTTGCCCCTCTCCTCGCGCTCCCCAGCCGGCTTCCTCTCCGACTGGGCCTTCAGCGCTGCTTCCCGGGCCTTGTATTTGGCCTGCAGAGGGATGGCACCAGGCGTCAGCCTCTCAGCCACCCCCAGAGGGCGCTCGTTCCCCATCCAGCTGTTGGAAGGTTCCCACCGCAGCCAGGGCGGGACCAGCAGCGGCTGGGCCAGTGCAGAGTCTCCAGCCCCGGGCTCAGCCCCGCCCACCACGCTGCTCCCCAGGGAGCCAACAGCCCTCAGCTGACGGCTTCCCGCCTTCCGGCTCTCGCTGGGCGCCCAGCCCTGGCATCTGAGCCCGGGCACAAGTGTGGCTGGCACAGGGCAGGGGCGAGGCAGTGCGGCCAGGCCCCAGAGGAGAAGCGGCCCACATCCAGATGCCTGGCAGCCCCTCTGGTCTGGCCGGCCTGACCTTCTTCTTCTCCGATAAGTCGTTCCACATGCGGGCCAGCAGGCGGGTCAGCTCGCTCTCCGAGAGCTCCGGCCGCTCCTCCTGCAGCTGCCGCCGCTTCTCCTCGGAGAAGATGAACATGGCTGACACCGGCCTCTTGGGCTTCTCGGAGCTGCCCTGTATGTGCGCAAAGAGGGTCCGTCAATGGAGTGTTGGCAGGGAGCCTGCCTTCCCCGCTCCCCCCAGCTCGGTGGTGCTCCCTGCCCACCTTGCCCCCTTCCTGGGAGGGCTTCTTGGAGGCCGGGCTGGTGGTTTGCTTCTTGTTGATGCTCAGCATCTTCTCTTCCCCCAGCACCCGCTGCTGCTCCTCCTCCGGCAGGCTCTGGTGCGGGGAGAAGAGGCAGCATGGGGTTGTGTGCCCAGTCCCCAGCTCACTCCCAAATGGTCCAGCGGGTCTCGCACCCTGCCTCACCCACTCACCTCCAGGAAACGGAGCAGTTCCACCTCGTAATCTTTCTTTTTCTGGGGAAGGAAGGGGAGCCAGGGTCAGTCTGGGTGGGGCAGGCTCACTGGGTGGGAACCTTCCGTAGGTCTAAGCGTAAGGCCCAACGTTATCTGTTGGTCTGTCCAGGTGCTAAACCCAGCACACCAACTCTGAAGCAGGTGCCCAAGGGGTCAGACCTCATGCTTCAAGGCTCTCAAGGATCTCCGGCAACCCTCCCTCTGCAGGGCGCTCCGGCCGCAGCTCACCTGGTCGCACTTCTTGTGGTAGGCATCCTTCTCCTTCTGCGAGAGCAGCTTCCACTGCTGGCTGCATAGCACCATGCGCTCCGTGCTGGGCACGTCCTTCATGTTGGCCATCAGCTCCGCGCAGTACAGCGAGTAGCTGTTCCTGCCAGGACCAAAGTGAGGGAGGAGCATCCCTGTGAGCCACGGGGCGCGCCTTCACCAGGCAGCCCTCTGTCTGCCCAGGTGCCCGCTCGCCCCCCCACCCCGGGGCAGTGCTCACGGAGGCGGCTTGGTAGGTCGCCCATCGAATTTGTCCTTGAGCTGGCGCTCAGCCTTGGTGAGGGTGGACTTGGTGATGCCCTCCTCACTGATGTTCAGCTCAGGGTGCTTCTGGATATAGTCACGCATAATCTCCTGCAGAGCGAGGTGGGAGGACGGAGGGCGACGGGGTGTGGGGTTAGCGGGGGAGCCAGGAAGGAGGGGGGGAGAGCCGCTGGGAAGGGGGGGCAGGGAGCAAAGCTGGGGGGTGGCCGTGTGTGTGTGTGTGTGTGTGTGTGTGTGTGTGTGCTGTGCCACACAAATGGTGCCCTGCCCTGCCCTAGCCTGAGATCTCATGGGGAGGGGGGTGTGGGGAAGGTAGGGGCAGAGGTGAGGGGCCAGAAGGCCCCTCCCTCAACGGAGGGACGGGAGTGACCGCCTCCCGCGGAGTGCGGGGGCCACCGAGTCGAGGGCAGAGGCTCATGAAGAGCCGGATGGGGAGGAGCGCAGCGGAAGCCTAACCTCGTACTCCTTCCGCTGCTCCAGGGCCTTATGAATCCATTTCAGCCTCTTTTTGTCCGAGAGCTGAGACCACTGCTTCCCCAGGGAGTCCTTCACCTCCTTCGTAGTGGCCTGCAAACCAAAAGCCGTCAGACACACGCAGGCAGCCAGGGGCGGGGGGAAGGGAGGGGGGTGGGGGGCACAGAGGCCCCGCCCCCTCGGGCCACAGGAGGTCACAGGAGTGTCCCCCACAGGCCAGGAGGAGAAGGCGGAGAGGCGGGGGGGTCCCGCCTGGGTGCAAGGGGACAGGCTCACTCACACGCGCACGCACACGCTTGCACGCCAGCTGGCCCAGGCCCTGTCCATGCAGCCCACCCCTGGGGCGGGGCCTCCTCTCCTGCTCCATGCCCGGCCGACCTGGCGCGGCTCCCCCCCTTGCCACCGCCACGTGCCCTCTGCCCCCACCCCTCGGCCGGACACTCACATCTGGCCGAACCTTGAGATACACTTTCTTCTCATGGGTGTACCACAGCTGCTGGGGGGTTTTGGGCTTCTCGGGGATGTCCGACTTCTTGGCATTCTGGATTAAGTCAGGGTGATCCTCCCTAGCCGGGGCACGGGGAGCAACAATCAGCCATGTGGAGGGAGACCCTGCCAGGGCTGACCCCGCTAGCTGCCCCGCCCGCCGAGGCTCCTAGGACTGCCGATGGGGGACTGGTGGGACAGCGGCGGCCTGCCTGTCCCTGCCTGTGAGCAGGACCCACTAGGGTCTGCACGTGACCCATCATCTCCCATGCCTCACGGATGGCAAGCTTGAGGCTCTGGTCAGTGTCACCCTGTCCTGTCGCACCCGGTGCCCTGTGGCCCTTCTCTGGGCTCCACTGCCTTACCTGAATCGGGCCAGGTTTCGCTCGAACTCCTGTTTCTCCCTCTGGAAGTCCTGAATATACTTCATCTGGGGGGAGGAGGGGACGGGGTCATCCACAACCCAAGGCCTGAGCTACCAAAGCCAGAGTCCTCCTTGCTAGCTGTTTTGCCTCCCAGCTTGTGACGTGGGTGAATGGAAGATGGCATGAGCGGGCAGAGGGTGTGGCCTGCCTTCCGGTCGGGGGGTGGCGGGTGGGGGCAGACCCCAGATTAGTGAGAGGTTACAGGGGTCTCCCAGAACACACCCTTCTTCCTTTTGTTTATGACACCCAGGCACACAGTCAACAGTGACAGGGCTGGGACTCCCCCCAAACCTACCCCCCTACCTCTCCCAAACTCCCCCAATGAGCTGTCAGGAGCTGTAGGACACGCCTCCATCACGCCCCCCTCCCATGCCTGTGGCAACTGATACTGGTCTAGCCCAGTGGTCGGCAAACTCACTAGTCAACAGAGCCAAATATCAACAGGAGAACGACTTAAATTCCTTTTGAGAGCCAAATTTTTTAAACTTAAACTAGATAGCTAGGTACATTGTTATTAACTCAATTAGGGCACTCCTAAAGCTGGCCTTTGCTAAAAACTCAAGGGGCCAAAGAGCCACAGTCTGCCGAACACTGGTCTAGCCCCTCAGAGGTAGCCCTGCTTCCAAGGCAGGTGATGAGTATGTTGAAGGGAACCCAGAGTGAATTCTCGCAATGCAAGCCACATCCTAATAGATGTCTTAAACTGGGACATTTCCCCCACCCGCCACCTCTGGCTCACAGTTCGGATACCATCCCCTTTCCCTCCTCAGCCATTGCCTGCTCCTCTGCCACTTGGCATCCCCATTTTCTCCTTCACCCCCCCCCCCCAATTCCATCAGCCTTGTCCTCCTTCCCAACCATCATCCCTACTTCTCCACACTCCTCTCTCCTTCCTTCCCAACGTCTTTTCCTTCCTGCTCTACCCTCGGTCATGGCTCCAGTCAGTGTTCACCTCCCTCTCCCCCGCCTGCTTGCCTAGATTCACAATCAGCAGCACTGGAAGAGGCCAGGGGCTCAGTGTCTGAGCCCAATCCCTGCCTCTCACCGAAGAGACAGCAGATGCGGGAAGCCCCGCTTTCCTCGGGCTCCCACAGAAAACTGGGAGCAGAGCCCAGCCTGCTCGACCCCAATCCCAGCCCGCCTCACACAACAGCAGCTTTGCGAGCTGGTGGCACCGCAGCCTCCACACCTGCCAGTGAGACCAGGACTGGAGAAGTGACGTGACTTACCGAAGGGCACACACAGCAGGTCAGCGGGAGCCAGAACAGGTCCGAGCCTCACGTCCCCTAGGCCAGCGCACTATCCACTCTATCAGTCCCTCCTTCCCGCCCGGGTCCTCACACCCACTCTTCCTCCCATCCCATGAGTGACTGGGTGTCGCTTGCACAGTTAGCTCTTCGATATCCCCTCAAAGGGTCAACCGCTCCAGCAATTCAGGCTCCTGCTCGCCTCAGGCAGCAGGGGAAGACAGCTGGTTTCGCCCAGCCAAACCCGCTCCTTTGTGGAGCCGAAAACCAAGGGCACGAGAGCCCGCAGCCAGGGTGCATACACGGGGCAAAGGGCAACGGCCAGTGCCACTTCCCGAGAGCTGGTTGTAGACAACTCTGATGCCCCTCATCCCCTCTCTGGCTCCATCTTGGCCGTCTAGCATCTCTTCTTTGAATCCCTCTCTCCCTGCCCCATCTCACTCCCGTCCCGGCTGCAGGGTCCCCCAGGGCTTCACTGCCTCTCCCTGAGGGACTATTGCTCTCACTGTGCTTGACCGTCTCTCTGCCCGAGAGGCGAGGGAGACCTCTGCTCAAGGTGGACAGCCTCCAATGGTCTAGCATGGCATGAGGCCACCAGAGACCGTGTGTATCCGTGGGCCAACGTGTGCATGGGAAGGAAACCCACCTCACACACGCACGTGGCAGTGAGAAGAGCACGAGGCAGGGAGTCTAGAGGACTAAACGCGAGCCCTGCTCCAGCATCGTTAGTTCCGTGACCTGGGACTCGACGCCCTCCAGCACCCCGGTCCCTGCTCACAGAATCGGGTAACCTGTTCTTCCGGGGTTGCCTTTACGAGGACACTGCCAGCGTCAAGGGAGACCATGTCGGGACATGTCAGAGGGGGAAGAACTGCTGTGCGGGCCTCACAGTGAGGATGTGCGCCTGGGAGCAGAGCTGTGTAAAGCAACCAACGCTGTGGACTGTGGTTGGTCCCAGCACCTAGCTCAGCCTGGGTTACACCTGTGACAGTGCCTGCAATTTACCGTGTGTGGGCTGGGAAGTGGGTGGTCAGGCGTGGCTGCCCAAAACCCTACGCTGCTCTGCGGACCCACCCACATCCCTGACACCAAGTCCCTTTGTCTGGACCCACCCACATCCCTGACACCAAGTCCCTTTGTCTGAGTCCCACCCCCTGACCCCAGCAGCTGACCTGCACAACACCAGCTGCTCCCAGCCCTTTCCCTCCCGGCCGCATGGCCCCCCTCCCCCCACCTTCTTCTTCTCGGGCAGTTCCTTGTATTTCTTGGACAGGATCTTGGTCAGGTCCAGGTTGCTCATCTCAGGGTGAAGCTTAGCGTACTTGGCCCGCTTCTCCATGAAGAAGCGGAAATAAGGGGTCAGGGGCTTCTTTGGGAAGTCGGGGTGTTTCTGGAACGAGGGACAAGGACACAGTGAAGGTCAGACACCGTCCTTTCTTTGGGCCATTCCGCTCCGACCCCCCGTGCTCCTCCTCCTCCTGGAAACTCACCTTGAGCTTTTTGCCTTTGTAAGGGTTTTTAACATGTTCCTGAGCATCGAGGATCAGTTCTGTCAATGTACGGAACTTTCTCACCTGGAGGAAGGAGGGAGGTGAGTGGAAGGGGAAGTTCCGAAGAGGGGGCACCACCCAGGAGCATACTCCCATTTCCCTCTACCTTCCATTAGACTGAACTGAGCAAAAGCGGAGGGGCAGAGGCCGACAGCACACAACTCAGGTGGCTGCTGACATCAGAGCAGACGCCCGGGCACTGGCTTGTGCCTGCTGCAGAGGCTCAGGCAGTCAGACACAGCGAAGGCCAAGGGGCCACCTGACCTCAATGTGGCTGTCTATGCCAGCAGCCCATTCAGCCCCCAAAAGAGCTCAGGAAACAGGAGCTCCAAGATGGTATGTGTTCAAGGCCACAAAGCTAGAGACACTGGTAGAACGGAGAACGCTAGGCCAGTGCTGTCGACTGTAAAACCTCCCAAAATGCACGCGGTCTCTTCCTTCCTGTTCACAGATTTCTGTTTCATCTCCCACACCAGGAAGGGTAAGGCAGGGGTCTGTATAGATGTGTGCTCCTGTGTGTCAGGAAGGGGGAAGGGCGGGTGTCATCAGTTACCTCGTTAGAAATCTCCACCCATTTGAGCTTGCACATGTCTCCAGAAAAGTCTTTGAATGCTACTTTTTCCCAATCCATATGTGACTCAGTGGTTTTGAACTTGGAACTGTCGTTGGATGGAAGGTTGTTCTTCATGCATTCTAGCAAAGTCAGCATGTCTTCCTGAGACCAGCGGTCTGGAGAGGGGTAAGAAAGGTGGTCAGGACTGGCTCGTGCTATCCCCTCATAAATGCTCACCTCTTCCTCCCCGGTCCCTGGTTCCCTCCCCTCTGGAGACAGACAAACATGGCCTAGCCCTAGGAGGAACGGTGGCCATATGAATCAGAGCAGGACGCCTGTCCAGACAGTGTCATACCTAGAAAGCCAGGCCTGAGCGTCACAAGGTACTATTTATTGTAGGGAAGGAGGAAATGGAGCTACTGTGATTGAGGCCCATTGGGAAAACAGCTTATCAGAGAGGGGAGGGAAGCAAGAGGCTAAATGTGCCGCCAAGTTCAAGTCCAAATTCTAGGCAGATACCCTAAGAGTTCAACAACTGAGGATGGGATGTGGGTAGTAAGGAGAAGCAATGCAGTGTTTCTCTCCAGCACAGCTGGGAACTAACATTAGAGGAATGGGCATCCCATCATCCCCCTACCTCTGGACCTCTGAAGGAGGGTCTGAGGAGAATTTGGGGCAAGTGAGAAAACCTGAATGGAAATGGGCATTTCGTGTCCATAAAAGAAAGCTTTAACGCAAGGCAGGCGAAGGCCCTCGGGGCCCTGCGCCGGGAAGACCCCCAAAACTCTGAGTTGTCTTCTCAGCCTGACTCCCCTGTAGGCCTAGAAGGGGTCTGGGCCAGTCACTGAAACGCAGCTGCAGCGAGGCCTCCCAGAGAGCGCCTGGGAGAGCAGCTACCCAAGGCTCCTCATTTGCATTTACATCTGGTGACCCGGGCCTGGGTTTCTGTAAGGCAGGCCACATAAACCGTAGTCCCCTCTGCTCTCCGTGGCCCAGATGCTCAGCCTCGTCTTGTCCCCCTGCCCCCATACACACTGGATCCTTCCTGGTTGGGGTTAAGCTCTCGTTAGAAAAAATAACTCCCTGGGTTTAGGGTCTCAAACCATCCACACACCCTTTCCACGTACCTCACCAAAAAAACTCTTCCTCTTAGTAATAAAAAAATACCCTGAAAATCTTTCCCAACCGCTCTCCTCTCCCCCTGCCTCCACGTTCCTCCTCCTTCCTCCCATTCCAGGACACATTCCTGACTGGGAACCCCAGAAGGAAGGCTTACAGGGGCCTCCTCTCTGACCCAGGAGAGGGCGGTGTGGGGGAGGGGGCACATGGAGTGTGAAAAATACAAGGCTTCATCCCTTGGACTGAGCCAACCCCCTGTGTGCGGGGTGCGTGACCCTCCCAGACACCCTCGGCCTTATCTCCATGCAGAGAATGCAGCGTGGAGGAGCCCTGAAGGAGGGGAGTGGAGAGAGCCATGTGGAAAAGGGGATTTAAGTTAAAGAGGACTAAGGACGGGGGCTCCTACCTTGGCCTTTGGGGGCGGCCATTTCCAGGTCTGTGGGGCAGTCTGCTTCTCCGTTCATTCTCCAGCCGTCCGGCCACCTCCAGCCACCCCCTCCTCGGTCACGCTGGCCGGGCAATCCGGGTTCAACGCCACCTCACCCTTCAGAAGAGAGAGCAGCCTCTACTCAGGCGGGCAGAGGGAGTTTCTATTCCTCCCTCCCCCGGAGGGGAGGGGGGCCAGCGTCCCCCGTCTCCGGACACCCTGTCAGGACCCTAGGAGGTTTAATGGGTAGGTGGGTGCGAGGGGACTCTCCCCCTTTCCCCCCTGACCCCCACCCCCGGCCCTTGCAGCCAGGCTCGGCGGCGTGCGCCCTCCCCCGCCCACGCGAGACACTGCTCCAGCTCCCAGCTCCCGCTCCCGCGTGCAGCTAGCGCCCGCCTCCTCCCCCACGCCGGCCGGAGAGCTCCTCCTCCCTCCGCCCGCGGGGGAGGCCCCGGCAGCCGGGCGGGGAGGAGGAAGGGCGGGTAAAGGGCGCGCGCGGCCGCGGCAGCAGCGGGCGCGCGCCGCAGTCTCCTCCTCCCGCCTCCCCCCGCCGGTTCCCCCCGCCTCCGCAGCCCGGCGGGGACCCGGACGCGACGCAGCCGCCGCCGGCCCCGGAGAGCAGCGGCCGCACCGCCCCCGGGGACCGGATCCGGATTCCCGCCGCCCCCCCTCGCGGGCACCCGACGCCGTCCCTGCCCGCCCGGGCGGGCGAGCAGCCGGAACGAAGCGGCCGGCCCCCACCCCCGCGCCACCCACCCGGGCCAGCGGCGCCGCCACCGCCCAGCCGCCCGGAGCGCACGGAGGAGCCCGGCGCAGAGGCGCGACCGCGGCGGGAGCCGCCCGCCGCCTTCCCCCCCGAGCCGGCGGCCCAGCCCCGCCGGCGCCCCCGCCCCGGCCTCCGGGGAGCCGAGCCAAGGAGAGGGCGGGAGGACGGCGGCCCGGAGGCGGGGGCGCCGCGCTCCCCGGCCCCGCCGCCCCCTCCGGCGGCCGCGGAGAACTGCGCCCGCCGGCTCGCAGGAGCGCGGCCTCCTCCGCTCGCGGCCGGGGCTCGGCGGGGGCCTCGCTTCCTGCCCTCCCTCCCCTCCCCCGGTCCTCGGCGCCCTCTCCAGCGCCCCGGTCCTCCCTCGCCCCGCGTTCTGCCCGGAGGTGGCCCCGGGACCCCTCCGGGCGCCCACCGCACCCGGGGTCCGCTCCCCGCCGCCCAGTCCTGGCCGCGGATGCGTCCCCAGCCGCTTCGGTTACCCGGCTCGGCGCGGCCTCCGGGCTTCCCGCTCCGGCGGCGCCCTCCCCGGTTCTGAGCGGCGGCGCCCTCCCCCGCTCGGCCGGGCACAGCCGCAGCTCCCTCCCGCGGCGGCAGCAGCTCCTCCTCCGGGCGCGGCGGCAGCGCTGGGGCGGCGGCTGCTGCTGCTGCTGCTGTGGCGGCGGCTGTGGCTGCGCCTGCTGCTCCTCGCGGCGAAAAGCACAAAGCACAGCGCCCTCCGCCTGCAGGCAGCCCGCCCGCCGCCGCCCGCCCGCCGGCCCCGGCCTCAGCTCGCACACCCCCCGCCGCCGCAGCAGCCTCCGCCGCCGGAGCGGGGAGGAGGAGGGAGAAGGGAGGAGGAGGAGCGGGAGGGGGGCGGGAGAAGCGGGGCAGCGAGCGCGTCCTTCCCCGCGGAGCGCACACCGACCCCCGGGGAGCGAGCGCCAGCCCGCCCGCCTCGCCGGCTCCGCTCCCTCCCACAGCCTGCCCGGGCGGGCTCCGCGGGGGGCAGCGGGGAGGAGGGGCGGGAGCTGGGGGGACCCGGGCGGCCGAGGCGGAGGGAAGGAAGGAGAGGAGGGGGGGCGGTGTGGTGGTGGTGGCGGCGGCGGCGGCGGCTGCTGCCGGGGAGGGGGGGGGGGGCCGGGGCAGGGAGACACGCAGCCGCCCGGATGGCGGCGGAGCCCCGGAGCCGGGACGGGCGGGCGCCGAGAGCGACCTCGCCAGACCCGCGGGGGAACTGGCATGCTCGGCCGCGGGGAGGGAGGGCGCGAGGCGCGGGCTGCGAGGGCGCCCGGAGGGCCCCCCGGCGGCCTGGGAGGGTTCGGGGCGCCCGTAGCCCGGCTCCGGAGCTCTCCCCCAAGCCCTCTGGGCTCAGATTCGGGCTTCCACGCCCGCTCCCCGCTCCCGCTCCCGCCACCCGGAGCCGGCGGGCCGCTCCCACCCTCATCCCCGGAGCGTGGCCACCGGCTCGGGGCGCACGCTGGTCGTACGCGGCGCCAGGCTTCGGCGCCCGCCTCGCGGTTCCCTCGCTGCCGAAAGGAATACACACGAAAGTAAAATTAAAAAAAAAAAAGAAAAAGGACAGCAAACCTACAAAATTCCTTTTCTGTAAATTTAAAAACAAAAACCCTTTGCTTCTTACACCCCAGAAAGGGCGAGGGAGCGGCGGGCTCCGGCCGAGCAGCCTCTCGGGGAGCCGGTTCAATCCAGCCCGGCATGTCTCCCCGGGCCTGGCCGGGCGCATGGAGCCCGGCGCCGCCGCCTCCCCGGCAGCTCTCTCCCCGGAACCCGCGGCGCCGGGGCTCACTTACCGGGCGTGCGGAGGGGAGCGCGGGCCGGGGGCGCCGAGGGGCGCGGCGGGCCGGAGAGCCGAGCCGCAGCTCCGCCGCAGCCGACGCCGGGGCGGTGAGTCGCCAGACAAAGCCCGAGATGGCGAAGCGGAGCGACGGCTAATGGCGAGCCCCACGCGCCGCGCTCCGCCCGCCCCGCTCCGCCCGCCCGCCCGCCTCGGCGCAGCGCGGCGCCGCTCCGAGCGCTCGGCCGTCAGAGCCGCCTCGGCGCCGCCGCCTCCCGGGCCACCCAGGCCTCGCCTGGCCCCTCCGCCTCCTCCGGGCGGGCTGCTCAGCCTCACCCTTTCCCTCCCACCGCGCTGGGGGCTGCACGAAAATAAATTTAAAAAAAATAAAAATGCTTTTTTTCTTTTTCTTTTTTTGTTTTGTTTGGCGGGGCGGGCGTGTGGGGACTTTCGGGGCTCTGGCCCCCAGCTCGCACTCACCTGCGGGGCTGCCGGGAGGGCCGGGGGTGGGGGCTCGCGGGGCTGGAGCCGGCGAGCGCGGGTTGAAAGCCAGCCAAGCTCTGCAGCGCCCGACCCGGGCGTGTACGCCGCCGCCAGTCCCCGCAGAGAACCGTCCTCCTACCCCCGCCTCCATCGCTCTGCGTTTCTCTTCCAATCAGCCGGGCGCCTGGCGGCTCCTCCGCGCTCCGGCCAAGCCCGCCGCCTGGAGCGAGCTGCCCTCCATCTGCTCGCCCGGCTCCTCTCTCCCCTGTCGGTCGGGGCCGCCGAGGCGGCGCGGGGCTGGACGGGGATCTGCGTCCAGGGAACCTTCCAGCTTCCCGCTCCCATGGCTCCCTCCCGGCCGCCTCCTGCCTCCTGCCTCTCTCCTGCGTCTTTCCAACTCTCCCCTGTCGCCACTGGCGTGTGTCTGAGTGTATGCGCGGCTTTTTTTTTTTTTTTTTTTTTATTGCTCTTTGCTTTTGCAACCCTAAAGCCAAAGCGGGGGGGGGGGGGGTAGGAGGAGAGCAACGGGAGGGGGGTATTAAAAAAAAAAAAAGAAAAGGGGGGGGGGGGAGGCAAGAAAGAAGCTCTTAGATTTGCAACACATGGAAAAACCCGGGGAGCAAGCACCCCGCCTCGTCCGATCTCGGGGCCCCGCGGGAGCCTTCCGGGTTTTCGGTCGAGCCTCTCGTCGTCCTCCATACGCCTCACCTCCGCCGGGCTGAGGATCCGAGGCGTCCGAGGAGCAAAAAGTTCTCCCCCTGAGCCACAGCGAGGGGTGTCAGGGTGGGAGTTGGGGGGTTTCTCTAGAAGCGGTGGCCATTCCTTGCGCCCGGGCTGCGGTAGCTGGGCCGGGGAGGGTGGGGGGTGGAGAGCAGAATCCCGGCGAGTGTTCGGAGGCGCTTCCCTTCGGAGCCAGGAGCCCAGGCTTCGCACGTCTCCCCTCCGGCCTCTGCCTCCCGGCCCCTGCCAGCTCCCCCTTTAATTTTTTTTTTTTTTCTCTTCTCTCTCTCTCTCCTTTAATCTAATTTCTTCCAACTCCACCTTTGTTGTTAATCGGCGTCACGCCGGGGCCAGCCAATCCTCGCCACGGAATCAGCTTGTCAAAAAGCCTGGGCCAGCCCTGGGAAAGCAGGCCACGGGCGCGGCCCCCACGGCCGCCCTCTCCCTCTGCCCCGCCGGCGGCCGGAGCCCCGCGGGGAGCCTGGCGCCCGGGCCTCCCCGCCCTGAGCAGAGCCGCGGCGGGCAGCCTGCGCCAGGCCTCCCGCGCTCCGGCACCCCGCGCCGGGAGATCGGGAAGCCTGGGCGGGGGCCGCGATCTGCCCTCCCCCTGCACTCGGCCGCGGTTGTCTTCTCTGCCTCGCCTCCTCCTCCTCCTCGGAGGGAGGTTTATGGGGACGCGGGGAGCCAGAAGATGGGAGAACGCCTGGTTCCAACAGGCCTGACTGCGGCGTGAGCCCCAGGTTTGCAGGCAGCCATGGCTCCTGCTCCCAGGCCGCCCGTCTCCCGCACCCACTCGGCTCCGGCCCACGTCTCCGCCAGCCGGGTCTCCAGCCCCTGTGGACGCGGCCCTGGCACACAGCCTGCTGCATCCTCACAAAGCGGCCTCGCTGCTGTTGTAATTCCTCTTGTCTCCTGGGAGAAACGAGATTCCTTTCCCAGGACGCCACAGCCCTCGTCTGCCACGTTTCACAAACAGGGAGGGAAGCCCTGTCAGGATCGGGAGTGTCCAGATTTTTTCGTGGACAGGGCCTGGAAGAGGGGTGCTTCTACCTTAATGCTAACGCAGCTGGAGTCTCCAGGCCCCTCGTTTGTAGGGTTGTCTAAGACCCTGTGCTTAATTTTTGACTCATCATTCAATGTATTTAAAAAATATTTTTTATTGATTTTTTTACAGAGAGGAAGGGAGAGGGATAGACAGAAACATCAATGAGAGAGAAACATCAATCAGCTGCCTCACACTCCCTACTGGGGATGTGCTCGCAGCCAAGGTACATGCCCTTGACGGGAATCAAACCTGGGACCCTTGAGTCCGCTGAGCCAAACCAGTTAGGGCATCATTTGATATTTTTGTTAATGAGTTACCTCCCCTCACCCCGGCCCGAAAAAAAAAAAAAAATTTAAAACAAGTTTCAGCCACAGAAATCCAGTTCTGCCCTTGGACCATACACAGGGCATTTTGTGTAGGATCAAGCCATCTCACAGGAACTGACTTTCTTGTTTTGACTGGGAAACAGCAAAGCATTTGGAAAAAGTGGTCCCAGCTTCCCAGCATCTCAGCTTCCCCACCATGTTAATAGTGTGAGTCTGACCCAGCCACCTGATCCCATGTTCCTTATTATAAAATTAGAGCCAAAACTGGTTTGGGTCAGTGGATAGAGCATCAGCCTGCAGACTGAAGGGTCCCAGGTTTGATTTTGGTCAAGGGCATGTACCTTGGTCGTGGGCACATCCCCAGTAGGGTGTGTGCAGGAGGCAGCTGATGGATGCTTCTCTCTCATCGGTGTTTCTAATTCTCTCTCTCTCTCCCTTCCTCTCTGTAAAAAACTCAATAAAATATATTTTAAAAAAATAAAATTAGAATAACAATCCTATATTCTCTGCTTTCCTCACCAGGGTTGGAGGGCCAAGCGAAAAGATATATGTAAAATTCTTCACAGTGTTACTTGCCACAATTAACAGTGGGAGAAACTTAAACCCCAAGGAACTCCCAAGTCTCCCATGCACAGATCTGGAGTCCAGGTGCCCTGCCTCCTGGCCCTGAACATAATGGCCGGGCGAAAGGACCTTTCGGTAAAGTGCTTTGGAATAAAACAGGATGAATGTGAATCACAAGAATGATTATTATTGACTTTTCATTCCTTGGGCAGCAAAAATCATGGCTGGCACTCTTCCCACTTGGAAACCGACTGGCTTGTTTTACATCTATTACGTCCCTTGGTGAGGTCAGAAGTCTAGGACTTGGGCTCTGGGCCAGAGCATGAGGGAATCTGCCCTTGGTCCTTTTCCTTTGCCTCCTCTCCCAATTTACCCATCCCTCCCTTCCAGCTTTCTGCCCTGTGACCTGGAGCGGAGCCTCCGCATTCCACAGCCTCAGCCCAGGCTGGTGACAAGGCATAATCCTGACTGCAAGCTCTCTGCTTGGCCCCAGCCTTTGCCTGGGTTGCCAGTATTTCAGCAGCAGCTCATGTAAAACCCCCAGTGTGCCTGGAAAGCGTTAACCAAAATGTGGTACTTGAGTTCCTAGTGTGTTCGCGGAGTAATTTCAGATAGGGTATAGGTAAACGTATTTTTTCCAAAGTTATATATTTTAATGTGTTTTGGAAATGTCCTGTTTTTAAAGTATATATATTTTTAGCCGAAACCGGTTTGGCTCAATGGATAGAGCGTCAGCTTGGGGACTGAAGGGACCCGGGTTCGATTCCGGTCAAGGGCATGTACCTTGGTTGCGGGCATATCACCAGTGGGGGGTGTGCAAGAGGCAGCTGATCGATGACTCTCTCTCATCGATGTTTCTAGCTCTCTATCTCTCTCCCTTCCTCTCTGTACAAAAATCAATAAAATATATATTTAATAAATAAATAAATAAAGTATATATATTTTTAATTGATTTCAGAGAGGAAGGAGATGGAAAGAGAGAAACATCAAGATGAGAGAGAATCTTTGATCGGCTGCCTCCTGCATGCCCCCTACTGGGAATCAAACCCACAATCCAGGCATGTGCCCTTGACTGGAATCAAACCCAGGACCCCTCAGTCTGCAGGCTGATTGATGCTTTATCCATTGAGCCAAACCAGCTAGGGTGAAATGTCCTGTTTTTAAATTTTTATTTAAGACTAGAGGCCCAGTACACAAAATTTGTGCAGGGAGGGAGGGTCCTTCAGCCTAGCCTGTACCCTCTCCAATCCAGGACAACTCGGGGGATGTCTGACTGCCTCTCACAATCCAGGACCACTGGCTCCTGCCTGATGGGCCCTAACCATCTCAGCCTGATCGCCCCTAACTGCTCCCCCTACTGGCCTGATTGCCCCTAATTGCTCCCCTGCTGGCCTGATTACCCCACACCCGGACCCAGGATTCCCTCCCTCTGGCCCGCCATAGGCACCTAGGACACTGGCCAACTTTGCCGGGGCCAGCTACAGCTGCAGGGGACCATGGGAAGGAGACTTCTCCCCTGTCCGGTCTTAGTTGCAGACACTTGGGACCACGGGGTGGAAGGCTTGTCCCTCTCCCAGGCCACAGCCTGGCTGGTCCCTATTCCTCTCTCATGAGTTCATTTGTGCTTAGCTGGTCCCCCTTCCTCTCTCCCCAGTATTGAGTGTCTGAGGCATGAGGGCATGATGATCATTTGCAAATTAGCTCTTTATTATATAGGATGGTGACATAAAGACTTTTCCCTGTCTCCTTTCTTTTTTTGGGAGTGGTGGGGGGAACTACTGTCCTTTATTTATTTTTATTTTTTTAAATTAAGGTAGAGCCCTGACTGGTTTGGCTCAGTGGGTAGAGTGTTGGCCTGCAGACTGAAGGGTCCCAGGTTCAATTCTGGTCAAGGGCATGTATCTTGGTTGCGGGCACATCCCCAGTAGGGGGTGTGCAAGAGGCGGCTGATCGATGATTCTATCTCATCAATGTTTCTAACTCTCTATCCTTCTCTCTTCCTCTTTGTAAAAAAATCAATAAAATGTGGCTGTGGGCACCGTCATCTTTGAGGGTGTGACAGTCAATTAGTATATTCCCTCCTTATTGGCTGTGGGCACTGATTAGCATATTCTCTCTTTATTAGATAGGATATGTAGCCTGGCTGATGTGGCTCAGTGGTTGAGTGTTGACTTGTGAATCAGGAGGTCACGGTTCGATTCCCAGTTAGAGCACATGCCTGGGGTGTGGGCTTGATCCCCAGTGTGAGGCTTGCAGGAGGCAGCCGATCAATGATTCTCTCCCATCATTGGTGTTTCTATTTCTCTCTCCCTCTCCCTTCCTCTCTGAAATTAGTAAGAATATTTTTGAAAGGATGTAAATTAGTATTACATAGAAATAAATCTAGAGGAATATGTTCTAAATAATTATTTTTAAATATATTTTATTGATTTTTTACAGCGAGGGACGGAGAGGGATAGAATCGAACCTGGGACCTTTCAGTCCGCAGGCTGGCGCTCTATCCACTGAGCCAAACCGGCTTCAGCTGCTCTAAATTATTAACAGTGCTTACTGGGGATGGTTATTGGAGGCTTTTATTCTTGGTGTTTAGTTTCATAATCCTATTTTATAATATACATGCATCCTCTTTTGAAAGTTGGACATATAAAGATAAGTTTAAGAAGAGAGATGGTTGCATGCCTAGGAAGGTCTCCTCTCAGCCTGCAAAGCATTCTTTTGTTCATCTTGGAAAAAGGTCAGCTGGACGCTCGCTGTCTGTGCTGTCCTTGCCAAGCTCCCGGACTGTGGTCCACACCTCCTGCGTCTGCTTCCTTACCAGCCCTTCCTTCCTCGCCGCCTGTCACCTGGCTGTGGGCCCAGGTGCCTGGGAAAGAAACAACCTCTGAGCTCACCATGTGGCCTGTCCACCCCACAAGGCTTTCCACCATGTCATTTGACTTCGCTGAGCCATTTCACCAACTTTATCTTTAATAGATTTCTTGGATGTTTTCCATTTTCTAAACCCTTATTCCCTCAAGACATCCCCCCTCTCTCTTCGCTGGGCCAGCTCTTACGTTACCCTCAGCAGCCGAACCAAATGCCGCTGTCTCCAGGAACTCTTGCCTCACCCTGCCCCCCTTCTGTTCTCACTACCCCCTGCAGAAGGCTCGTCACCGTCACCGTTGTTGAACACCTGGCTCCCATGCGGACTGGGGCTCCTCTGAGGATGGGGGCTCTGTCCCCCTGCCTGCTATTGACCCACATGCAGATCCCCAGTCTGCTTCCTGCAGCCAATCCCGCCTGTAGATAGCTCCCAAGTGAATCACTTCATATTGCTCCCCCGTCCAAGAACCTGCAATGACTTCCTCCTGCCTGCTGAATCCCTCAAGGGCTGGGAAGTGGGTGAAATTACTGAGCAAAATCAAAGAATTTGGACCAACAGAGCAAAGCCTACAATACAGTGCAAATAATATACAGACACACACACACACATACACACACACCACAAAACAACTGCAGAGAGACATTTTTGAGAAATACAATTATATTTAATTACACTAAAAGGAAAGTTATCTGTTCAGTAGGGAGACAAAGTTTTAAGAGCAAGATGACAAGATGTGAAACTATTTTTACAAGGTCTAAAATAAACAAAGTGTAGAATCTTCCAGAATCTCTTGTAAATCAACATCCAAAATATTCCATTGAAATATGGCCAAGTGCCCTAACCGGTTTGGATCAGTGGACAGAGCGTCAGCCTAGGCCTGTGGACTGAGGGTCCCATGTTCTATTCAGTCAAGGGCATGTACCTTAGTTGTGGGCACATCCCCAGTGGGGAGTGTACAGGAGGCAGCTGATCGATGTTTCCCTCTCATTGATGTTTCTAACTCTCTATTCCTTTCCCTTCCTCTCTGTAAAAAAAAAAAAAAAAAAAAAAAAAAAAAAAAAAAAAAAAAAATCAATAAAATATATCTTTAAAAAGAAAGAAATATGGCCAAGTAATATGAAAAGACATTTTATAGAAGAGGAAATCTTAAAGAATAATCAGCAATGCAGAGATGCTCAAACTCTTCAGTGTTCAGAGAAATGCAAATATAATAGTAATGAGATTAATACTCCAGTCAAATTCGCAAAAATCAGACAGCTGGACAACATCCATCACCTGGGAACACGGGAGCCTCCTGCACTGCCTGTGGAAGCACAAACTGCTGCGGACCGAGAGAAAAATATGGCTGTATCTGGTCAAATGGAGACAAATACACTTACACCCTATGACTAGTAAATCTGCTCCTGGCTCCTACATATACAACCCAAAGAAATTCTCCCTAAGATCCATAAGAGGGTAAGGCTGAGCGTCCTTTGCAGGAGGGGAGTTGGGTGCAGTGGGGGGCCCTGGAGGAGT
The DNA here is from genome assembly GCA_963693515.1 of Pipistrellus nathusii. Classification (NCBI taxonomy): domain Eukaryota; kingdom Metazoa; phylum Chordata; class Mammalia; order Chiroptera; family Vespertilionidae; genus Pipistrellus; species Pipistrellus nathusii. Next base: position 35,384,269 of record OY882873.1, read on the forward strand.
GGAGAGGCTAAAGGGGGGGGATGTCCCACGGAGCACCATGCAGCAGTTACAGCAACTCCACATCCAACGAGCAGCCGGCTGGTTAAAAGGACAGAGCCGGGTGGGAAGATACACAATGCTGACAAGATAAAGAAAGGCTTACAACACAATGCTGACAAGATAAAGAAAGTCACCCCCCCACACACACACACACAAACTAAGTGCAAAGAGACACTTTGAGAAATTTGATTATAAATTGGATATTAGGTATTACAGCTAGTTTTGTTGGGTGTGCAGTCAGGTAAGAAGATGTTCAGTGTTGGAGGGGATGCACAGCTGAAAAATATCGGGGAGAAATGGCATGATGTCGGGGATGAACTTTAAAGTGTTTAGTTTAGAGAAGGGAAAAATAAGAAAGATGAAACAAAGATTTAAGCAAAACTTCAAGGCAAAATCTTGATAATTACTGAGTTTAGGAGACAAGTACATGGGAATTTGTTGTACTATTGTTTATATTTGGTATATGTATCACAACTTTTACTAGTATAATAAATTAAAAATATCAATGATTTAGACTTCAGAGGGAAGGAAGGGGAGGTTGGATTAAGGGGGAGAGATCAACCAAAGGACTTGTATGCCTCGTATATAAGCCTAACAAATGGACACAGACAACAGGGGTGAGGGCATGAGGAGGGGTGTAGGGAGGATAATGGGGGAATAAGGACACGTATGTAACACCATAATCAATAAAGAAATTTTAAAAATATCAAAGATACATATTTTCAAGACTATGTTCACCAAAAAAAGATACACATTAAACATGTTTGAGTCATTGTCTATGGAGGGGAAAGAAAATAGGAGTAGGAAATGAGGACAAAAGGAAGGGAAGGAAGGAAGAAAGGAAGGAAGGAGGGAGGGAGGGAGGGAGGGAGGGAGGGAGGGAGGAAGGGAGGGAGGGAGGGAGGGAGAAAAGAAGGAAACATTAATGGGGAGGAGGATTAATTTAACCCTCCGCACCAGAAGTCCAGAAGAAGAGGAGGAAATGATATCCCCTATAATTCTCCCACCATGGCACTGTAATGTTTTCCGTCTAACCACCTAACCTTCATTCTTCATTCGTGTGCACACTACACTTTCCTGCACAGCGGTCACCAGGGCAGTTAAATCACTTGGTGCCTTGCTTAACAAGAATGAATTTTTGTTCACCAAACGCCAGTCCCGGGCTGGGACCTCTAGGTCTGTGATCTCATTATCTCCACTTTACAGATGTGGGAAACTCAGCTCCGAGAGAAGGTTCTTTGTCTGGCTCCTAAGTCACAAAGCTGGAGCTCCAATCCCCTTGGCCTCAGACACCCAGGAATATGTGACTGCACCAAGCAGATCCAACAGTTTCTTCGTGCCTATTTGGAAGGCCTGCCTGTGGCGCTTCATATTGATGGAGGGTCATTTACTGCCTGCTCTCCTATTTCTGAGAATTGGGGTTCTTTCTAGTGTTTTGCTTTCACAGATAGTCCTGCCAAGAATATCTTCAGGTTTATAGAGCTTTTGGCTTCTGCTGATCCCTTTTCTTACCAGGAGTGGGGTCACTTTGAGAGAATTTCCATGAAAGGAAATGCAGGGGGTGGGGGCGCACAGCCCTCTGTGCAGGGGCAGGAAATGCAGGGGGATGAGGCCTCAGGCCAGGCAGGAAGTCAGATCCTGATTGATTCCTGTGGTCTTCACGTTTTTCACCTGTCTTCCTGGCTCACGATGGGGAACGGGGTTCTGGCGAGCTCAGGGCAGGGCCAATGCGGTGGGACATGACGATGTGGGTGTGGGAGGTGGGTGGCTGGGTTGCCTGGGGCTCCTGTAGCTGCCTAGTCCTCTGGCTGCTGTGCTGGCCAGCCTGGGAGGGGTCAGCCGGGGATAGGCAGCAAGTAAATATAGATCCAGGGAAGGAAGCCAGGCGGGCCAACCCGCGCTGACCTCTGGTTGGAAGGCTGGGGAGGCAGAGGGGGAGCAGGTCCTGGCATCTTCCTCTCCATCTTGGTTGACAACCCGACCCAGTAGCTCCTTAGAATTGGTGAACGTGGCAGGGAGCCGGGTGAGGGGTCGGGGAGACAGAGTCTCCAGGGGAATGAGGGTGGGGGTTAGTGGGAAGCTGATCAAGAGATGCTGTTCCTCTGAGACGGACAGCCAACTGCGTTTCCTCTCTGCTGATCCCTCTCGGAGATCGCCCAGCGTGGAGAGGCCAGCTAAGGGGCTGTCTGCTTCAAAGGAATGTGGGGTCCATGGTCCAGGCCCCTTTACAGCCCTCTCCCCGCCCCCATGGCTCTCGCTTATTCTGGAGAAGAAGGATGTCCTGAGTGGCCCTCTCAGCCCCTAAAGCTTGGGGGGCCACCAGCCTGGCCCCGCCCCAGCCTGGCTCTCCTTGGACCCAGGGCTGCAGCCCTGCACCAGCTCCGCACCGCACACCCCATGTCTGCCTGGCCCAGCCAAGACCCCTGGGACCCCTGACTCCGGGAGGGGCATTCCAGCAAGGCGTCACTCTGCCACACACACACACATTTATTGGCAAAACCTATTCCCCGAGGGGAAGGGCACTAGCAGAATGGATGGCCTTCTTTCCAGGGTTCGAGGAGCAGAGGGAAGGAGGGGCAGGGACATCTCAGCCAGAAGCACAGAACCAGCAGGTGACCTTTATTGAGCTCTTTCTCGGAGGCCTGTGGCAAGCAAGCCTGTGCATGCACTGTCTCATCAGTCCTTACAGCAAGCCCAGAGCATGATGCCATTATCGTTCCCACTTTACAGAGAGTGAAGTGGTGGGCCCTCGCCAGCGTGGCTCCGTGGATAGAGTGTCGGCCTGCGGACTGAAGGGTCCCAGGTTCCATTCTGGCCAAGGGCATGTGCCTGGGTTGTGGGCTCGACCCCAGTAGGGTGCATGTAGGAGGCAGCCAATCAATGATTCTCTCTCATCACTGATGTTTCTGTCCCTTTCTCCATCTTCCTTCCTCTATGAAACCAATAAAGAAATACTTTTTTTTTTTTTTTTTTTTTTTTTTTTTAAGAAAAAGAAAGTGAAGTGGTAGGAGGCAGCTGTCAGCCTTCAGGGATGGACCCAAGGCCCTTCCACCAGGAGCCCCACGCCCTCTATCTTTCCTGTTTCTCAGTTTCAGCCATCTCTTACCATTTCTAGTTCTTCTGACTCTTTTTATAGTTTTGTTTTTAAAAAAAATAGACTTGCCCATATTCTGCAGAACCCACTGTCTCCTTCAACTGGTCAAATCTGGGTTCTCCCCAAGATTCCGCTTGGGTGGGGCTGGGGGCAGTGGGTCACTAATGGGGGTCTGGGCATGTGTGAGGCCAAAGTACAGTGACACCTCTGAGAAAATACACAACCAATAAATTACAAACTCCCCGTCCCCTCCCCGTCCCCTCCCTCCCCACCCATCCAAATCTAGAACAGACCGAGTTCCCCGTCACTCCCCATCCCTCGGCAGGTTTCTCAGCTCTGTCAGCTCTGTGTCCACAGGGCCTGGGGGCTCACTAAATGCTTGTGGAATGAATGAATGAATGAATGAGTGAATGAATGAGAGTATGGGGGAAGGGAACAAGCACTTAGGAGTCCTGAGTCCCAGCCCTGATTGCCTCTTTACCCACGCCTGGCCCTCCCCGGGACACCTCTTCTGCGTCAGAGAAAAGGGTCCCCAGGTGGGGGTTGGAGCAGAGAAGGGAGTGAGGCATCAGCAGGGCGTCCCTGAGCAGGGGAAGGTGGATGATGAAGCAGAGCACAGGGCTCTGGCCTCAGAACTGGGAGACCCGGTCCAAATCCCAGCTGTGTAGCCCAGGAGCTGTGTGACCTTGGGCAGGCTTGAAGAAGAATGACTAGGGCATAATAGTCCTCTCCGAGTTCACAAAGCCCTTTGTTCACATCTATCCTTGGTCCCCAGTAACCATCCTGCAAGGTGGGTATTACTACCAATATACCCATTTTACAGGAGAAAAAGCAGAAGCAAGGCCACATAGCTAGCTGAAACTTGAACCCACCCGCCCAACTCCCTCCCTCACCATTGCCCCAGCCTGTGCCAGATGGGAGTCTCCCAGCAGGGTGTCCCCATGCCACAGTGTGGCAGCAGGGGGTGCTGCACAGTGGACGCCCTAATGGGGGCTCCACTGGCCATTCCCAGCCCAAAGCAGTCAGTCTGGCCATTGTGGAAGGCTTTCTAGACACCCCTTCCTCCCCCCACCCAAGCCCCGGGCCTTTGCTGCTGCCCCAGGAGGGACCTGGGGGTCCGTGAGGTGGCCTTGAACTTCTGCTTTTCCTGAGGAAGTGGAGCAGTGGAATGGGGGAGAGGGCGGGGGCCTGGGCCTCCTCTCACACAGGCATGGCCACCTCGTCATATTCATCCCGGCCTTCCTCCTCATCCAAGCTCGGCTTGGCATCATCAGCATCCAGCTGGAGGGCGGGGCAGGAAGGAGAGCGGGTGAGTGGCCCCGGGCCCGGTGAGCCCTCCCCAGCCCTGAGAGGCACCCCTGCAGTGAGGAGCCGGCCTGGCTCTCTTTGAATCTTGGGACGAGTCCTGCCTCCAGGGTTGGTCCACATGAGAAATTCCCAAAGGGTAGGGAGCCCCGGGAATCGGATGCCCTTTGCAGGAGGCAGACCTCTCGAGGGCAGGCAGGGGACCCCTTCACCAGGGCACCCCCACGGTGACCTGTGTTGCACCCTAGACTATTCTCCTGGAGGAGCAGGCGCTTCCCAAATGGTTTTACCGCAGGACCAGCCGCCCAATGGTCAGGACAGCTCACGAGGGTCACACCCCTGTGCTTCTACCCCTCTCACCCACCCTGTCAGTACCCTCCTCTTACAGGCGAGCAGGCCCAAGGCTCAGAAAAATGAGACCCCTCGGATGTGGCAGTGCCAGGATTTGAACACAGGCCCTAGATCCAGAGCCTTGCCACTCGGCTCTCTGCCTTCCTCCATTCTGGGACCCACCCTCTCTCAGGAGCCCCCCCCTGAGCCAGCTCTGGGTCCTGCCCTCCAGCTCCTGCTCGCTCTCTCCCTCCCTCCCTCCCGCCCCAGGCCCTGAGGGTGGGGCCGGGGAGCTGCCACTCACACACTGGAGCTCCAGGTTCCGGAAGATGAGCGGCAGCAGGAGGCGCCGCAGGGGCACGGTGAGGATCAGGACGAAGGGCAGGGCCAGCGAGGTGGTGGGGAAGGACTTCACGGCCCACAGCCCCGCCAGACAGACGATCTGGATGCCCGTGAACAGGTGCATGCGCCAGGTCTTCACCTGCGGGCGGGCGGGGGGCGGAGGCCGGGGTCATCGCCGCCCTGTCCGGCACCCAGCGCCCAGCGCCCAGCACCCGCCCCGCCCGGGCGGGGCAGCGGAGGGCCCCGTACCCGCTTGACATAAGGCACATCCGGGTGGTACTTGGGCGGCTTGAAGAGGAGCAGGATGCGATCGAAGAGCTGGATGCCGCTGAGGGACGTGACCCCCATGTAGAGGAAGATGCCGAACAGCACGGCCATGGGGATGTGGGACAGGACAGGCCCCATGAGGATGGACAGGCCTGCGGGGAGAGCCGCAGACGTTCAGCCCCCACGCCCTGGAGCACATGAAACCAAGGCGCCAGGTAGAGTCTTCTCTGTGTGTTTTTTTTTTTTTCCTCCTCACCTGAGGATATGCTTAGACTGGGATTGAACCCGTGACCCTTTGGGCAGTGGGATGATGCTCTAGCCACTGAGCCACATAGGCCAGGGCTCTGTGGATCCTTTGAATAGGTATTACCCACCTTTTAGAGATGAGGAAACAGACTCAGAGAGGTAAAGCAACTTGCCTAAGGCCACACAGCTAGTAACTGGCAGAGCACGGCCTGCCTGCTTCAAAGCCTACTCCTGAAACCCAGGGAGGTCACAGGGTCAGAAAAGCCCGGCTTTCTCCTCACCCCGGCCCAGAATGCCTCCATCACCCTCCAAATGCCTCCATCACCCTCCAGCGGTCGGAAGCCTAACCCTCCTCCAGCTAACACCAGCTTCACCTTCTTTAAGAAACTTCCCAGCCTCGCCATCAGCCATCACAGTGAGGCCCAGCGGGACTCACAGCTACTCCAGACTCAGATCAACGGCAGCGACCCTCTGCCTTCTCCTCCCCCTCCCCTTCCCCCCTAGATCACGCCCTGGAGCACTACCCTTTGTGTCAGTCATAGAGCCGCTGAGCTAGGGAGACCGCAGGGGCAGCTAAGAAACCCTGTAACGGTGCAAAAAGGGAAACTGAGGCCCGCAGGGCAGGGCTGGAACTCACAGTTAGTGAACTTAGAGAAGGCTTTAGTAATGGAGGCCCTTCCTTCCTCCCCGGCTCAGATGCCCATCTCAGCGCCCTGGCCATTTCCTCCGGAATTCCATCATGTGACTAGCGCACCAGGGAGATGTGGGCAGCAGGTGTGTGGGGAGGGCTGGAGGGGGCTGGAGGCCAGGGGCGGGGCCAGAGGGTGGGAGAGAGTGTGGCCGCCCTCACTCACCCACAAGCACAGAGATCAGGAGCCCGCTGATCCGCTGCTCCTTGACTTCCTGGATCTGGGCTGCAGCCCCCGGGGCGCTGGCCTTGCCCATGACGGTGAGGGCGTTGGCGTGGGTGACAGAACGCACGGTGGTGGCGCTGAGCCAGGGCATCCCGAAGAGAGTGGCCAGCCCGCCCATGCCGATGACCAGCAGCAGGTCCAGGTGGAAGCCGGAGCCCTTGATCAACTTGCGCTCTGGTTTGCTGATAATCAGCCTGAGGGGTGGAGTGTGTGTGTGTGTGTGTGGGGGGGGGGGGTGTGTCGGGGATAAGCAGGGCTCTCCCTCCCGCCCCCCTCGGCCCCTCCTCTCTTCCCCATAGTTGAGTCTGTACATGCCTCTGTTTACCCTTCTGTGCCCATCCCCCTTGGAGCTCTTTGCCCCCCTCCCTCCCACCCCAGCTGGAGAATCCGGACTCCAGAGTGTATAAAAGTCTTCAGAGGGCTGCACTGAAGCCAATGAAGCGTAGGCTCCAGCCAGCGTCGCCGGCCCAGGTCCTTTCCCAGACCTGGCTCCTTACTTTGTATTCTCCTTTTGTGCTCTTTTCCTTCCAAAGGGCTCCCTGAGTTACACATCGCTGGGTCCCACACAGGCTGGCCCCGCCCCCCCACCCTCCTGCCCCTGAGTCGAACTAGCATCAGAGCTGGGTGTCTGGCCTGCAACCCGTCCCTTTCTCTGCCTCCAGCTCTCCCAGGCCCAGCCTCTCCCAGGCCTTACGTGGTGATCTGGGACTCGAGGAAGATGAGGATGAAGACCAGCAGCGCGGGCAGGGCGGAGGCAAACATCATCCAGATGGGGAAGTGGGAGTACAAGCCCAGCGGGTGGATGATCCAGCCCCGGGCCGTGGAGTTGGAGACTTCCAGGCCTTTAGGAACCTTGAGTTTCTGCGGGAGGGGAGGGGAGGGGATGCAGGTGAGAACACGGGGGCAGATCGGGGCCTGGACACTTGGAAGCTCACTTTTACTGCACATCTCCTGTGTACCCAGTCCCTGCATGGATGTCCGACTTTTACATACATCTCATCCCAAACGCTACAGATGAGGAAACGGGGTCAGAGGTGACGGAGCTTGCCTCCCATCACACAGCTACTCCGGGGCAGACCTGCCTGGCTCCAGAGCAGGTTCTGTCCTGCTGGCCTGGGCTAAAGAGTAAAGGGGACAGCCTGGCCCGGCCCCAGCTCCAGCCCCGGGGTGCTGGAAGGCTGTGGGAGGAGCGTGGGGCTCCCCGGGGCCGGGGACGGGGTAGGTGTAGTTCCTGCTGACTCCAGGTTCGGGGAGGCCATTCTGGGGAAGTGAAACGAGGGTAGAGGAGAGGATCACCTGGGTGTAGGTATCCTGGATAAAAAAATCGACCATGACCATGATCATGATGGAGATGGGGACCCCAAAGTCTCCGATGATCCGTCGCAGCTGAGGGCGGGCGGGAGAACCAGCGGTTAGTGCCCGGTTGTCCCCCACCTCCCACTTGGCCCCTCCTGGCCCCTTCCTGCCCCCTCGTCACCCAGGGGGCCCTGCTCTTCCCAGGTCGCTACCCCCATCCACGCCCTGGCCCTGCCTCCCCGCTGGGTTCTCAGCCTGGGCATGCTGAGAAAGGGGGGAATGGGGCGGCTTCTCTGCAGGGTGGGAGGTCGATGAAGAGGGGGCCAGGGAGGCTTGGGGTTGGGAATGAGAATGTAAGGAAAGAAGGGGCGCTAACGGCACTGGGGGAACGAGGAGGGTGCTTTGGCCTGGGATAGGGCAGGGCAGGCAAGGGCAGTGGGGACGAATGCTGACCTTGCCGGGGAAGTAGGAGCTGTTCTTGAACTTGCGCAGCGTCATGGCTAAGAAGAAGGTGCCGGCCATGAGCACGAGGGAGAGGAGGGCTGTGTTGGGCAGGACATCCTCAGGTTTGGGGTCCATCGTCACGTTGTGTTTGTAATGCTTCTGCAGCGGGTGGCTCTGGAAGATCTGTGGCAGACAACCGAGGCATCCTGTCCCTCCCCTCCACCCTCTGTCCATCCCTCTGTCTGTCACCATCCATCCGCCCATCCTCCGTCCACCTATCTCCCGCAGCTGACAGGGTAACAGGGACAATGACATTCTATGGCTTGGTTTTCAGGGGAGCGGAGCAGGCTCGGCTTGGGTGAGGTAGGCCATGAAGGTAATATGTACGTGTGTGTGTGTGTGTGTGTGTGTGGTGTGTGGTGTGTTGTGATCTGTGATCACCCAAGGCCTGGGAGACACGAGGAGACTGGGAGACTGGAGTGTAGGGATTTAAACACTTGGAAAGACCCACCAACCTACAGAATCAGGGACAGACATATGGTATCCACCCTTCCTATAAAATGCAGACCCAGCCCTAGCTGGTCTGGCTCAGTGGATAGACACAGCCCTGGCTGGTCTGGCTCAGTGGATAGACACAGCCCTGGCTGGTCTGGCTTCAGGACTGAGGTCTGAAGGGTCCTGGGCTCGATTCTGGCCAAGGGCACATGCCTGGGTTGTGGGCTCGATCCTCAATGGGGGGCGTGCAGGAGGCAGCTGATCAATGATTATCTCTCACTATTGATGTTTCTCTCTCTCCCTTGCTCTCTGAAATCAATAAAAAAAAATCTATATTTTTAAAAATGCAGAGGCAGGCCTAGTTTGAGGTGACAGCTGAGGGGTCAGGGTGCTCCGTCCACAGGACCTGCGGTTCTTGAGGGCAAGTGCAGGAGAGGGGGTACATCAGAGCCTCAACCCCCCTCCACCCCTACCGTCCCCCCAAAGTGTGCAATTCTCCATTTCAGCCTCACACACATGCTCACCCATTAGTCATCTGTGCGGTTATAAACACGGACATGTGCCCATAGAGGTGCCCTCTCCTTGCCACAGTCATGGCAAGAATATTAGCAGCAGGTGTCAACACGTATGTGCTCCTAGTCACATACCATGAACACACGGCCCCACATGGGCCAGACAGACACGCAGTCACCTGGCTTTTGCTCCGCCTCATCCACACACACACACCCCCGCCCATGCCCGCTCCCCCTCCCACCTTGATCAGCTTGGTGAACGTCTCGTAGATGAAGATGAGGGAGATGAGGAAGGAGAAGATCTCCTGGGTGTAGCGGGAGATGAAGCGGACGAGGAAGCTGCCCTCGAAGGCCACCACCAGCACCACCATCAGGATGAGCCAGAAGCCGATCCACACGCGGCCCACCAGGTACTCCAGGCCGTTCCTGTCGCAGAACTGCGGGGCGGCCAGAGGCAACCGGGTCAGACACGCAGGCCCGGCCCTGGGCGTCAGGCGGGGCGCCGGAGGCCGGGCACGGGGTCACGGGGCGGGGGGGGGGGGGGGGGGCCGGAACGGAGCTACCGAGAAGAAGGCTTCCTCGAACACGAGCAGGGGCCCCGAGAAGCCGAGCACGAGCAGGGGCTGGGCTGCCAGCAGCGCGAAGAGCACGCCCTGCGCCGCGGTGGAGATGAGCAGCTCCGACACCCCCATCTGGTTCTGCGTCTTGTCTCCTGGGGGCGGACGGGGGTCAAGGTCAGGAGGCCATGTCCGGGGGCCAGTGGAGCATTTCGTGGGCAGGCTGACGCAGCCCGGGGCCCAGAGTGTCCGATCGGGGCAGAAGTCGGGGCCCACGGTGCCTGGAGGGTTGGGGGGGGGGGGGTCGGTGGGGGCGGGGCGCGCAGAGGAACTGACCCAGGAGGCCGCCAAAGGTGACGGCAGGCGACAGGGCGGCAAAGTAGATGAAGATGACGGCGGCCAGGACCTGGGGGCTGAGTGCGTCTGTGATGTCGCTCAGGTAGCGAGGGTAGCGGCGCTTTAAGTCCCGGGCCAGGCCCCCGAAGAGCGTGCCTGTTCGCTGCAGGGGGTCATCCGGGCCACCAGGGACCCCTGGGCCTCCATTCAAATCTGCGGTGAGAACGGGCCGTGGTCACAGGGGGCAGCCGGGGAGAGGGGAGGGAAGGCGGGGGTATGGTCTGATGGGAATGGGGTAGCCCAGTGTGTCCCAAACTTATGACATGTGTGCACCCCTTCTATAATGTCCGTAACGCTGAGTGCCCCTCGTACTCATGAGAATGTAGAATGAGGCGCAGCTAAGCACGGTGCAGTGCAAATCCCCTCCAAGCTCCGGTGCAACGCGTACCCCCACCAAACTCTTCCCGGACCCCCGGGGGTACGCGTACCACACTTTGGGAAACACTGGCTAGGCCCACGGAGGCTGGGTGGCAAGAGGATAGGGCGCAGGGACACCAGGTGTTGGATGGGGAGAGGGAGGCCGGGGCTCCCGGGCTGTGCGGGGGTGTCTGAGGGTCTGTGGGGCCCACAAAGCGGGCGGGGCGGGTACCTAGGCCTTTGTAGAATTTGGGGTCTGGCCTGGCCGGGCTGGGCAGGTAGCGTCTCCGCAGCAGCTCCTTCTGCACAGGCACCAGGCTGAGCAGGGCCTGCTCCGAGGGGGCGTCCGAGGGAGGCAGCACCAGGCTGCAGTCCAGGAAGCCCTCCAGGGAGCGCACCAGCTCCTGCCGGCTCTGGGCCAGGTACGCGTCCGTGCGGAACACCTGGGGGCCAGAGGGAGGGTCAGGGCTGCCTGGCCCTGCGGGGGGAAAGGGCCCAGGAGTCCACAGCCAGGGCCTCCGAGGACAGAACCCTCCTGCCCAGCTCCTCCTTGCTCGGAACTGCTTTTCTTGTTCACCTCCTTCATCCCACCCCACCCCACGACCCCCCCCCGCCACACACACACACACACACACACTATGAAAGGGTCGGGGGGAAGCAGACCCGGTCCTAAATGAAGAAAGGAGATGCCGAAACCGGCTTGGCTCAGTGGATAGAGCGTCGGGCTGCAGACTGAAAGGTCCCAGGTTCGATTCCGGTCAAGGGCATGTACCTTGGTTGCAGGCACATCCCCAATAGGAGGTGTGCAGGAGGCAGCTGATCAGTGTTTCTCTCTCATCGATGTTTCTAGCTCTCTATCCCTCTCTCTTCCTCTCTGTAAAAAAATCAATAATATATATATATATATATATATATATATATATATTTTTTTTTTTTTTTTTTTTTTAAAGAAAGGAGAGAGAACTAAGCAAACCTGATGAAGCCAGGCAGACCAGGCCATTCCAGGCCAGACGTGACCAGGGAGAAGCAGGCCAGAGGGGCCAGATCAGGTCGCGCCAGGCCGACCAGGCCGGGCTGAGCCAGCTGACTCCGGCCAGGCACGTCAGGAACAGCTGGATCGGACTGAACGGGCCAAGCTGGTGACGCTAACGCGGCCCAGGCCAGGCAGCGGAGAACGGGCCTCCCCGCCACCCGCTGCCCGGCTCCCCCGGCCCGCGCCGCCCCCTTACCCTCTCGGACATGAGGATGGCGGCGGCCCGGCCCAGCTGGTGGTAGTCGATGTGCGAGGCCTCGGGTCCCAGCAGCACCAGCAGGAAGCGCACGGGCACGCGCACCTGCACCGCGTCCTCCAGCTCCGCGGCCTCCTGCAGCCGCACGAAGCCCAGCACCGGCCGCTCCAGGAAGGAGGCTCGGCCTGCGGGACGGGGCCGGGGACGTGAGGCAGCTGGGCCAGGCAGAGGGGCCACGGCCGGGGTCCAGGCGCAGGGAGAGGCAGGCTGGGCCAGGGCAGGCGGGGGAAGCAGGGGTGTGGAGGGGGGAGCAGGTAGGAGCACCGCTGCTTACCCACTAGCACCAGGGTGGCCTCCGAATCCGGGGGGATCTTCTCCAAAATTCCAGACGGTGAGTGGCCCGTGGTGCCCCCCTCTCTCTGTTGGGAGGAAGGTGATGTGGTGAGGAGAGCGCCGGCCCCCTCCTCCCCTTGCGGCCCCCCCTCCCCCTGGGGCAGCCTCACCTGCTCACAGAAGAGCTGGGTTTCCAGTGAGGGGTGCTGGGGGAGCAGAGGCTCAGAGGGCTCCCCGGAGCGCGTCACCACCGTGGGCTGCACGCCCCCCAGGCCCTCTAGGTCTCCAGCGTGGCTGCGGGCACAGAGGGGCGCGGGCTGAGTGAGCGCCCAGGCCGGGCTGTTTGCCAGCACTGGGGCGGGAGGAATCCCCTAGGCCAGTGGTCGGCAAACCCATCAGTCCACAGGGCCAAGCGTCAACAGCACGACGATGGACATTTCTTTGGAGAGCCACATTTTTTAAACAGCAACGTCTAACGCCACCTCCTTCCAAATAGACTCGCCCAGGCCGTGGTATTTCGTGCAAGAGCCGCACTCAAGGGGCCCAAGAGCCGCGTGGGGCTCAGGAGCCGCGGTTTGCCGACCACGGCGCTAGGACTCCCCGTGGCCAGACGAGAGAGGTCCCTGGAGCAGAAGGAGAACCGGCCTCCTCCGAGGGGGGTCGGCTGTCAGCGGGCGCCTCTCTCTGGAGTGACTCGGCGGAGCCGTGGAGCCGGAAGAATGAATGGAGGGAAGGGCCTGGAGAGCCCGCCCTCTGGGGGACCAGGGGTCCCCAACTCTGAGCACGGAGACGGGGCCCCCTGTCCAGAGCTGTCAGAGGGACAATGGGGGCCTTCGGATTCCCAGGGAGAGCGGGGCAGATGGCGGGGTGGTGTAGGGAGGGGGAGCTCGTGGGGAGCGGAGGGGTGGGGGCGGCTGGGCACCTGTGTCTGAGGAGCAGCACTCGGAGCAGCTCGTCCCGGTCCTGAGGCCGGATCTGCTCCTCGTAGAGCAGCTGGTCCAGCAGCTGGTTGGCCACCCCCGCCAGGGAGGCCTCGGGCAGGTTCAGGAGCACAGTCCCTGCGGGGAACGGAGGGTGAGCAGGGCGGCCGGACCAGGCCCTCCTCCCCTCCCAGCCCCGCGCAGGGGTCCCCTCGGGGCTCACCCTTGGCAAAGGCTCGCTGCAGCTCCAGGAGGCTCCAGAAGGTGAGGTAAGACAGGTGCGGGCGGCCCCAGGCCCCGTCCTCCCCCAGGTTCTCCTCCACTCGCACCCAGCGCGCCGCCTCCACCCACTGCAGCTCCTGGTTCTTGGCGTCCATCACGAGCTCATGCAGCTCCACGTAGACCTGCGGCCCCACAGACCGGGATCAGCCCACGGGCTCGGGGCGGGCGCGGGGAGAGGGCAGCCCGGGGCACGCGGGCACGCGGACACAAGAGATGGTGGGAGGCCCAGGGCCCTGGAGCGGCGTTGGGGCAGGTCTTGAGCTCAGAGGGTCAGCGTGGGGGGGGGGCTCCAGCTGGAGTGTGAGTGATGGGAAGTGTGGGGAGATGCTTGAGGGTCCACACTCTGGCTCTGTCCCTCAGCTTCCTGACCGGCCCGGGCTTCATTTCAGAGGCGTTTGGAGAACCTCAGACCAAAAGGGGGCTGGAGGGGGCACTGAGAAGGGAAAGGAGGGGGAGTCCTGGGGTCATCGGGTCATCTCTTGCCTCACAGGCTATTGGGTGGGTGTGAGGCTTGGCTTGTTCTTGGGTGTCTTTGGGGCCAGGCAGCCACTCTTTTTTTTTTAAACTTTATTTTAATTTGTTGATTTTTTTACAGAGAGGAAGGGAGAGGGATAGAGAGTTAGAAACATCAGTGAGAGAGAAACATCCATCAGCCGCCTCCTGCACACTCCCTACTGGGGATGTACCCGCAACCAAGGTACATGCCCTTGACTGGAATCGAACCTGGGACCTTTCAGTCCGAGTCCGATGCTCTATCGATTGAGCCAAGCTGGTTAGGGCAAGGTGGCCACTGTTGAGGGCCTAGCTGAGGACAGAACAAGTGTATTAGCCAGCTGGGCGGTCTGGGGACCTGCCGGGATGTGGGGGGCCGGCAGAGGAGAGTGTTATTATTTCCTGCTTCCCCGGGGGCCGCAGGGCGAAGGGGGAGCGGTCCTCTTTCCTTCCCCCCACTTCCTAGGACCCATCCCCCCAGCCCGTCGGTGGCCTGTGTGAAGCTGTGCCCCCCCTCCCCCGCTCTGCTCCTCCCTGACCTAATGGTGGGCCCCAGGGCAGGGTAGGAAGAGGAGTTGGGGGAGGCTGGGTCCTTACCTCGTGGGTGCCTGGCTGCGATGGGGTTTGGTGGTAGTCTGTGTCTGTTTGCTCGGAGGGGTGAGCTGAAAACCCGGAGGCTGGTTAGTGCTACCACCAGACGGACGGACAATCCTGGCCACTGCCCTCAGCCCCAGAACCCAGCCCCAGAAACCAGTGCTGGGTGCTGTTCCGTGGTGCCCCCACCCCACCCTGGGCTCCCCATGCCCGGTGCTCGGCCCAGCCTGGCTCTGCCCGCCACCCCGAGCCTGTGGAGGCCCCGGGACTCCTCCTCAGTGAGGAGCGGAGGGTCCCCTCCCGGGCCATGGGGGACCTGGGCTGCGATGTACAGGGTTCTCTCAGGGTCTCCGCGCCTCAGGCCACCGCCTGGAACCCATTCCCTCCCTTCTCACCTGCCTCAAGGATCCTGCCCGTCCATGGCTTCTCCCTGCTCCCCGCTGAGCTCTGCCCCCCTTTATACTGCCCCCTCGCCACCCCCCCAGCCCTCCATTCCCCGGGGGCCTCCTATCACCAATGCTAATTGCCTGCACTTAAGTCCTGTTGACAGTAAATAAGCACCTGCCTGGGGCTCCCCACTAAGACCTTGGGCGCCCAAGGGAGGGTTCCTGTGGTCCCCCTGCCTTGGGGTTCCCCAAGGCCCCCAATGTTTCAGGACCCGTGGACCCCCACATGGAACAGTGTTCCCAGAACAGGCCGGTGCCGGGCCTAGGAGCCGGCGCCGGATGGACGAGGGCGGCCTGCGGGCTCCTGCCATCGAGCCAGCCAGGCCTGGTGCCCTCTCACGTCTAAGGGACACGGGATGGTGACGGGTGACCGCCCTGCCCGCCCCCCAGTGCCCTCCTGTGATCATTTCAAACAGAACTCTGTTTACCCTTCAATCAGCCAGGATTGCGGGAGAACTGGCCGTGGGGCTGGGATGGGGGTGGGGGGTGGGGAGGGAGGGAGTTCGGAGAAGAGGGAGGACAGTCCCCCACGGCCCCTGCCTGGGGCTCGGCAGCTCAGCCGGCAGCAGAGAGGGAGCTGGGCTTACCTTCCGGCTCCTCCACCTGGGGCACAGGGACCCCGGGGTCCTCGTACTCCTCCTGCTCTAGGATGTCGTCCAGCCCCTCCTGGAACTCCTCCTGCAGGAGTGGCCAGGGCACCGCTGTGAGGCCCGAGTCCCCAGGAGGTGGGAATGCAGGGCCAGGTCCCCCAGGCCCCGGGAGGAGCCCTGCAGATGCCGGGAAGACTCACCTGCGAATCCCCCATGGCGCTGTCCGGACGGTCCGATTATCCGCAGGGATCTGAGCCCCAGCATAACCCGCACTGCGGGCCCCTGCAGGGAGAGGCGCCGGCTGAGAGAGGGCGAGGGCCCTGCGGCCTCCCTGTCCGCGCCGGAGCCGCTGCATTTGGGTGGACGGTGTTGGGGGCCGGTGGCGTCAGGGAAGACGGGGTGGGGGGAGGCGTGGAGGAAGAGCTGGACTTTCAGAGGTGAGGGCCGGCGTGCGGGGCAGGGGAAGCCTGGCCGGTGAGGGTGTTCGGGGTGGATGGGCAGATCCCGCAGATCTGACTCCTTTCTCCACTCACCCGTCCTCACCTGCCTTATTTCCTTGCTCATCCCTGAAACACAGCCACCCCCAGGCAGCCTGACTCCCCCCTCCCACACTCAGCTCCTCCGAGAGCCCCCACCACGCACGCACGCTCTCACCCATGCTTGGCGCTGGGCGTGGGCCCACAGGTCCCGGTGGAGGTGGCCCTGCTTCTCTCTCCAGCCTCATCCAGACTCGGCCTCTTTTTATCTCTCCCCACCGTCCCTCGGACCTCAAGCCCGTATCCGCCCCGGGGCCTTTGCATGTGCAGCTGCCCACACCCTGGATGCCCCTCCCCCTTCTCACATCCCAGCTCAAATGTCACGGCTTCAGATTCCCTCCCTGACCGCCCCAACGCGCACTAACTAAACCTGTCATTTTCTGGTGTCTGGACCCATTTGTGCACCTGTTGTCTGGTGAACCTTCCGGAAGGGAAGGCACAGGAGGGCAAAGACCCTGCATGCCTCAGCCCCACTGAATGGTCCCCTCCCCGCAGAACGGCTCCACACAGTCACCATTCGTAAACACAGGTAGAACCGATGTGAGAATGTGTCCCCCTGGCAGGCATGGGGCTCTGGGTTTCGGGGAATCAGTGTGACTGGGCCCCAGCCGGTCCTGCGCCCCCGTTTCCCGGCTGTGTCTCTAGCAGAGAGGCAGGCATGCCCCCCCCCCCCAGGAGTGTGAGGACAAGTCCGAGGGTGGGGGTGGCGGAGGTCCCATGGGTGGCCCCGGGCTGAGTATGAGAGACGTCCTTTGCCCCTCGCCCTCGGCAGCCCGGGGCATGGTGGAGAGAGGGTGGGCCAGGCTGGCAGATGTGCCTTCTCGGTGCTGCGGGTGCTGAGCAGGGGGATGCTGAGGTGAAGACACTGCCCTCCTGTCCGGAGGCTCCCGCCCTGACTGGGGAGACCAGCCCGGGACACGTGACAGGCTCAGGGCTCAGGAGATCACAGGCCCCACAGACAGAGGAGCTGTGAGCGGAATGTGCTGGGTGCCGGGGTCTGAGCGGTGGGGCCAAGGTTGGAGTGTCTCTGGCAGAGGGGACGCTGGTGCCGGCCTGGAGCCCTGGAGGAGGTGGGGGGCTGAGGGCTGGGGAGGGCCGGCCCTGTGTGAGCGATGGCAGGCAAAGGGCAGAGCTGGGACCCTGCAGGGCGGGAGGGTACACAGACAGGACCGCACAAGCACTTTCTCTCTGAGGAGTGGGCGGCTCTGCAGGCCTCAGAGGCAGGAAGGGGGGCAGGACCCACAAACTGAGGATGGGGGGGTCCCTGGCTTGGGGTGGTGATAGGGCAAGTGATGGCCATGGGAGTGTCCCAGAGCCTGAGATGGGACCGTCCCTCCTGCACAGCACCTGCCCCTTGAAGATCCTGATCACATATCACTGCTCTCCCTCCCTCCCTGTCCCTCCCGTCCCCCTCTCCCCACGTTTCTCTACCTGCCTCGTGTCTTATCTCGATTCTCTCTCTCTTTTTTTTATATATATATATATATATTTTATTGCTTTTTTACAGAGAGGAAGGGGGAGGGATAGAGAGCTAGAAACATTGACCAGCTGCCTCCTGTACACCTCCCACTTGGGATGTGCCCGCAACCAAGGTACATGTCCTTGACCAGAACTGAACCTGGACCTTCCAGTCCACAGGCCGATGCTCTATCCACTGAACCAAACCAGCCAGGACTTGATTCTCTTTCTTTTTTATTGAAATTCTATTTCTCCTTTTAGTAGCTTATTTATTTATTTATTTTATTATTATTTTTTAAAATATATTTTATTGATTTTGTACAGAGAGGAAGGGAAAGAGATAGAGAGTTAGAAACATCGATGAGAGAGAGCCATCGATCAGCTGCCTCTTGCACACCCCCTACTGGGGATATGCCCGCAACCAAGGTACATGCCCTTGACCGGAATCGAACCCGGGACCCTTCAGTCCCCAAGCCGACGCTCTATCCATTGAGCCAAACCGGTCTTGGCTTGATTCTCTTTCTGATCCCTCTCTGGCCTTGCCTCCGCTTCAGCCTCTCACCGCAGATGCTCATCAGTGGCATGGGGCCTCTGGCCTGTTTCCCATCTGAGAGGCGGAGTGGGCAGAGGGGCCTCAGGGACCCGAGAATCCAGGCTGCCTCTCTGGCCGCCCTGACAGCTCCCAGCCTCCCTAGATGTTGGCCATTCAGTCTATAGAACAGGGGCCTTCCCACCGGTCCGAAACGTCAGAGAGAGGGAAGAGGGGAGAAGAGCTGCTCCCCAGGCTTGAGAGGTGCACCCATCACCCAGATTGCTGCCGCCACGGCCCAGCCACCTTCCAGCGGCAGGCCTTGCTCTGCCCGACGCTGATAAGAGCCTGCCGCTGATCACTGCCCTGCATCTGGCGGCACACCAAACACCTGGCCAGCCGACCGGCCGCCCGCCTGCCCGCCCGCCCGGGGAAGGCCAGATAAGGGGAGCCAGGAGGGGAGCTCACAGCTGGAGAGGCCTGGGGGGCAGGCCCGGACCAGATGACAGGGAGGGCTCCCTGGTGGCCTAGCACGGCCTTTGCGTAATCGCCCCAGCGTGGCGCCAAGCCTACTGCCTTACTTTTTTTTTTTTTTTTTTTTGCCTTATTTCTTATAATCCCAAACCCAGTGGGCAATGCCACCAGCGGTCTTACAGAGGAGAGAGCTGAGGTCCAGAGAGGTTTGCCTGGTAGGTGGGCTTCACAGACAGGACTAAACCCTGCCTACCTGACTCCAGCTACATCTCAAGCCGTGAGACTGAGCTGCCCCCTAGGAGAGAAAACAGCTGTTCCCCGGTTTAGGGATAGTGATTCAGAGCATGGACTCTGCCGTCAGACTGCCCGGGTTCAAATCCCAGCCCCGCCGTTTGCTAACTGTGTGACTTGTGTGACCTCGGGCAAGTGACTCAACCTCTCTGTGCTTCCGTTTTCTCGTCTGTAAAAGGGGGTAATAATAATATCTACCTCAGCCTGGCCGGTATGGATCAGTGGTTCAGTGGTATATATATATATATTTTTTAATTTTGAGGAAAATCTACCTCACAGACTTGTTATAGCCCCAAGCTCATTGTATAAAACAATTGAAGAAGTGCCTGGTGCATAAGGAGCTCTGGGTGAACGCTTGCCATCATCATCACTGCGCCTGGGTTCACTGCCCTCCTCCCTCCCATCCCCCAGCTCCTGCAGAGTGAGCCAAAGTGCTCTGAGGTGCTCAGGTGGGGGGGACGCCTCCTCCCCCTCCAAACAGAACCTGGAGCAGGGACAGTGCCAGGCCCCCCTCAGAAGCCCCCCCGAAATATCCCAGATGGGAAGAGCCGACAACCTTCCTCCTAAGAGGGCAGCGAGGAGGCCTAGGGACCCCCATACATGGGGAAAGAAGGGGCTGGAGTGAGACCTGCGTCTGTGGGATCTGAGGGGCCTGCCAGGGACCCCCCCCACACATTCACCCACCAGCCACACACACCTCTGTCGCCACGTGCCAGCCTCTTTTCCCTGACACCGGCCGCTTTTCTTAACATCGCTCACCCCAGCGGCAGGTGCCAATGGGCCTGTGCCCTGAGGGGCAACAACACTCACTGCAATGTTCTCACCCCTCCCACCCGCGCCCCGCTGGGAGGTTAGGGCGCCTGTGCCCACTGAGGCAGAGATTTGGGATGGGCACCTGCAGAAACCCTCCCCACAGATACCCGAAGATCAACCCTAACCCCTCCCGGCCCTGCTTACCTGCTCACGAGTCTCGGGGTCCCTCGGGGACTCCTGCAGCCACGGTGCCCTCTGCCAGCCAGCCGAGCTCGCACCTGCTCTAGCCGCGCCAGGCTCTCGCTCCTTCGCCCCAGGGGCAGCTTGCAAACCCCTGACTCATGCCCCCGCCTCCTAATCTGCCCGCCCATGGGCCACAGGAGCCCCTTCTCACCCCTCCGCCCCGCTTACACGGGGTGCCCGGTAAACAGAGTTATCTCTCACGCACATCTGGACAGCTGTGAGTCTGGCCCACCCCGCCCACCCGGCCGGCGGCCCCCAGCACCTCCCTCCCGGCCCCTGGGCTTCTCCAGGTCTTCCTTTGTGGGCTCCGGTGTGATGGCTGGGCTCTCAGAGCACCCAGCCTCCTGGCAGGGCTGGCCCGGCCTGCGGGCGCCCCTGTCCTGACTTGGTCCATCCATCCTCCCGCTGGCCGGGCCCCTCCGCTCTGGCCCAAGATGCACAGGCGCCTTCTCCTCTCCTCTCTGTGTCCTCCCTCAGCACCTCCTCTTCCTCTCCGCCTTCCTCTCAGCACGGACCTGCCCCGTGCTCACAGGGCCCAGGCAGCCCCCTCCCCCTCTCGCTCCAGGTGAGGGGGCCGTGGCTGTGGTCTCCCCCAAGACCCTGCTTGGCTCCGAGAGTTGGCCCCTGGGTGCCAACATGCTGCCAGTCAACCTGAAACAATGTCAGGTCAACAAAACAACCTTCCCCACACAGGAGCGCGGCTCACAAAGCCCCAATGTCTGGCACAGTGGCTCCTCTGTCGGCAGCCTGGCCCAGAGCGGCCCGCATTCTCGGCCCACGCGGGGCCCCTCCCCACACCCCCCCAGCGGGGCAGTCTCTGCTCCCGGGGGTACTGGGGTTGGCCTCCTCTTCCTGGGCTCTGCTCGCTAAAAGGGCAGAAACTGGAAGGTGAGTTTGGATCGACAAGAAAGAAGAGAGGTTTGAAAGCAGACAGCAAGAGGTTTTCGTGGACACTGCTCCGGGCTGTGGAGGCGGGAAATCATCCCGGCCCAGCTCTGCCACTGACGGGCTGTGGGACCCGGGCCAGCGCCTGCTCCTCCCTGTTCTTTAGCATCCTCAGCCCTAAAGGGTCAGAGCCAGCTCTGTGGCTGCCAGCCTGGGGGATTCTTCGCTTTATTATTTTGTTTATCTTCACCAGAGGATATTTTCCCATTGATTTTTAGAGAGAGTGGGAGGGAGGGGGAGAGACAGAGAGAGAGAGAGAGAGAGAGAGAAACACGGACGTGAGAGACACTTCGATTGGCTGCCTCTCACCTGTGCCCTGACCAGGGCCTGGGATGGACATGCCTGTCACTGAGGCACGTGCCCTCGACTGGAATCGAACCCGGGACTATCCACTGAGCCAAACCAGCTTGGGCGGGATTCTCTGTTTTAGATCCCGAGCACAGAAACAGAGACAGGGACGAAGAGATGGGGGTATCCAGCAAGTCTACAATCATTTCCCAGGTCTCCAGCACCACCCGGCACTGCCGAGCCCCAGCCCTGGCAGAGAGGGCAGGGCAGGGCGGGCTGATGGAGCCGGAGCCCTCCTGTTTATGGGGTTCCCTCCTGTTTATGGGGTTCCCTCCTGTTTGTTTATGGTGTTTCCTCCTGTTTAGGGGGTTTCCTCCTGTTTTGGGGGCTTCCGTGCCAGGCCCCGTGCTGGGGGCTTTGCCTGGTGGTCACACTCAATCCTTCCTGCACCCCATTTTACAGAGGAAAGGAACACAGCAGAGAGGGAAAGGGCTTCCTGGTGAAGACAGAGACCGTGAACTGGCACTCGCTCGGAGTCCTCCAAGCGTCTGGGAGCCGGGCGCTGCTTATTGTCATTTCCCTCTCACGGCGAAGACATCCGCGCGGAGGGGAGGGCTCCCCCGGGCCCCTGGGCTGGTGGGGCCTGAGCTGGAACTCGGGGCTTCATTCGGCCTCGTGCGAAGCACTGTGCTCCCTGCAGTCAGGACAGAGAGGCCTGGCCAAAGGGGCCGGAGGGTGCTCCTCCCCTCCCGGCTGGTGCTCACTCTCCGGCCGGTGGAGTCCGTCCCGAGCCCTGGCTCAGGCGGGGCCGGCTGTTCCGTGGCCTTTGGCAGCCAATGCCAGCGACAGCCCTGCCTCCCACCAGAGCCCAGAAAGCCCAGGCGCATGCCCCTCCCCCCCCCGCCCAGGAGCTGGGGGGCGGGGGGAGGGGGATAGCTGAGCGCAGGAGGCAGCCCTGAGCCCCTCTTCCAGGCCCCAGAGAGGACGGGCAGCTGGCCTTTGGGGGGTGACAAACGGGAACATCTGGATCAGAGCGGAATCTGCCCGGCTGTTCTGCGGGCACCCCTCCCGCAGCCCAGCGCCCGCTGGCATCCGGTCCTTTCTGCTCACGCGCGTGTTCTAGATCGTTCGTGTGCCCTGACGGGGTGAGGACGTCTCCCCCAATCTGCCCAACGCCGTGCTTGCGTGTTTGAGCTTCTCCGGGAAGGAGCCAAGGCTCCTGTCCCTCGTTTTATTCCACTTTGGAGCTGGGTCAGCCCAGTTCAGCTGGGGGCCCCGGGAGCGGGCACAGGGCTGGGCACTGGAGAAACGAGGTGGGAGGGGCTGCTCCACCCCCCTTAGCCATGGCCCTGGGGAGGATGGAGATGTCAGAAAGCCTGACGTGCTGGGGAATTCAGGGGGACCCCGGGCACCTTGAGAGCCTATCCTGATTGGCCTCCCAGGGCCTCACGCTCTGTCATCCTCTCCCCTCAGAGTCCCTCTTGCCACCCCCACCCTGACATCGCCTGACGCTCTGAGGGCGGAGCCTGCCAGGACCCCTCCTCAGGGGCCATGGGTGTATCGGTCCAAGTCTGTGCTCACAGAAGCTGGGGACCAGGCCAAAGGGGATGAGGTCAGCCCGGGGTGGACCCCCAGACTGGCTGGCAGAAAGCCACCCCAAACAGTGACTTGGTTGCAGCCCCACATGACGATCGTCTGGACCAGCCAGGGGGGCGCTGTGGGCAGGGATCGAAGTTCTCTCTCATCTCCCACCATCCTGGATGCAGCCGGCCTCGTCCTTGTGCTCCGGAGAAGCGGAGGCTGGGCAGTGGGCGAGGGCAGCGGGGGCTGCTTTCTCTCCCTGGCAATGGGCGTGGCACTGAGGTGTCAGGAGGAGCAATGTGGGCCTGTGACCGCTGGACTCCCTAGAGGAAGGGAGAGGGAGAGAGAGAGAACATCCACGATGAGAGAGAATTATTGGTCGACTGCCTCCTGCACGCCCCACACTGGGGATCTAACCCACAACCCGGGCATGCGCCTGACCTGGAATCGAACCGTGACCTTCTGGTTCATAGGCCGATGCTCAACCACTGAGCCGCGCCAGCTGGGCTCAGAGTGATTTTTTAGAAACAGAAGTCAGAGGACATCACTGCCCTGTATAAAATCCTGCATGGCTCCCCCACACACAGCAACACCCACCCCTCTTCTGGGTTACTCCTGCCCTCTGCTCACCTCCCGCCTCCCGTTCCACCCAGGCACCAGCGCCATTCCTGCTGCTCTCTCCCCACCTCCTAGGGGCTCCTCCCCAGATTCCCCAGCTGGGTCATTCTCGCCGTTCAGTCTGCAATAAAATGTTACCCCCCCCCCCAAAAAAAAAACAAAAAAAACCCAACACCTTCTTTGACTATAGATTTAGAGATAACCTTTCTGTCAGCCACTAGGTAAAGATGTTACATAAAATCTTTCTGGAATTTGCCGAAACTGGTTTGGCTCAGTGGTAGAGCGTCGGTCTGTGGACTGAAAGGTCCCAGGTTCGGTCAGGGGCTTGTACGTTGGTTGCGGGCACATCCCCGGTGGGGGGTGTGCAAGAGGCAGCTGGTCGATGTTTATCTCTCATCGACGTTTCTAGCTCTCTATCCCTCTTTCCCTTCCTCTCTGTAAAAAATCAATAAAAATATATTTTAAAAATATTTCTGGAATTAAGCACTAGGACAAAGTCTGGAACTTCAGATGAACTGATAGGTTCTTTGTTTCAGACGAGGGAGGACTACCTACCTCATAAGGCTTTCCTTTTTTTTTTTTTTAATGTATTTTATTGATTTTTTTACAGAGAGAAAGGGAGAGGGATAGAGAGCTAGAAACAACGATGAGAGAGAAACATAGACCAACCGCCTCCTGCACACCCCCTACTGGGGATGTGCCCACAACCAACGCACATGCCCTTGACCGGAATCGAACCGGGACCCTTCAGTCCACAGGCCGACGCTCTACCCACTGAGCCACACCGGTTTTGGCAGGTTTTCCTTTTTATCTTGCTGCCAGGAAACTTGGAGTTTGAATTTATGTGCCCAGAGGCAGCCCCACCCGAGCTCTGGAGAAGCGTCTAGTGGACGGACTGTCTGTGATCTGGAACCAGGTAGCCTGACCTTGCGTCTCAGTCACTGCTCTGTGAGCAAGACACCCAGACTCCCCTGAACCGTAGGACCGTGGTTGCAAACGCAAAGCTGTTAGAAGGATTCAGTGAGCTAATATAATACATGGGAAAACTCTCTCAACATGACTGGATGATGGAGAGATGGTCAGGGAACATTCAGCTAGCCAAGGCTAAGCCGCAGCCTGTCAGGCCCCAGGAATTCTCCCACAAGAGAGGGACGTAGTCAAGGAAGGCTTCCAGGAGGCGGTGTCTTGCACGGTAGGTGGAAGCCTCCGGTGCCGGCTGCATTATCCCAGTTGCCTGCAGCGCTAACCCCTGAGGTCACTTTCAGTTTTCAGCCCAGTCCTGCCTCCATCTCCCCACCCTTTTTGGTGCTCGCTCATCCATCACGAATCCCACTGTCTCCCTGCTGTCTCCGGGGGTCAAGCACGGCGCCCAGGAGGAGAGAGCAGCTCACAGGTCTCCAGAGAGAGCGAGGTTTCAAAGGGAGGGAGAGCCCGGGGCAGGAGGCTGAAACCTAGGCCTCCTCTCTTCCCCATTAACCAGCCACCTCTGACCCCCTGCCTCCTCATCCATACAGAAAGGCTTAATCAACGCACACAGAGACCACCCGCCGCGCGGTAAACTGTCTGTCCTTACAGACTGCTCTTGGTTAATCCTCACCAAGCTGGAAGCAAAGGGGACACGCTACATGAGGCGACCTCTCAGAGGTCACGCAACTCCTAAGCCAGGGAGCTGGGACGAGATTCCCATGCTGGCCGCCAGGGTACAAAGCTTGAAATGGGGGCAGGGAGGGAAAACTTTCCAGGAAATGGCTCTTCCCGGGTCAGCGGCGGTTGGAGGTCAGATTGGTCTGAGGGAGCCGGGCGCACGTGGGACTCTCAGCTGGGGCTCCGGAGGCTGCAGCGGACCAGAAAGCCATGGCCCGCCAGAGCGCCAGAGGCCTGGGCCTGGGATGGACAGGCTGGCACAGCCCCCGTTCCTCGCCACTCACTGCCCAATGCAGCTCAGGGCTGCCCCCTGGACCCAGGGCCCTGGACACAGGTCAGCGGGAGAGAGCTCTCTACCCGAGAGGACCCGAGGGGAGGGCAGAGAGCCTTCGGGGTGGAGCGGTGAACTGGAGGGTGGGACTGCAGGACAAGGACCCACACCCCGGCCTCTGTGTGGGGCGGGGGGCGGGGGTGACCTGTGGTGAGAGTCCATGTTCCACTGCCGGAAGGAGCCCACTGAGTCTGCACCCTCCACCCCGCCCCCTGCTCCTGCCTGCCTCCAGGTAAAGTCCACATTCCTCCTCTGGCCTGGTTTCTGCCAGCCCCGCGTCCTGGCCTCCTGGCTCTGAACTTGATCCCAGGCCCTGGCCTACTGGTCCCGATGTCCATGCTCTCCCTTCACCTGGTTAATTGTTTGAAATGGAGCCCAGTCCCTTCTCTAGTCCAGCCACCTCCCTTTCTGTGGGCTTGCCAACCAACACAGAGAGAAATGCTCCTCCCCTCCCCTCCCTTCCCTTCCTTCCCCTCTCCTCCCCTCCCCTCCCTCTCCTCTACTCGCCTCCCCTCCTCTTTCTCCCCTTCCTTCCTCTCCTTGTCCTCCTCCTTCCCAGGTCCTCCTCCACCACATAGTCCTCCTTCCTGAGGCCCCATCTGTGACCCTGGCACCCTCTGCGTTCAGGGTGAGGCCGGACCCAGCAGGAGCTAGAAATAGGCATAGCGGGGGCTGACCTTGGATTCTCCCATCTCTCAGCCACCCCCCCCCCCCCCCCGGAAGCTGGCTCTGGGTCCCTTCCCTCTCTTCCATGCCTGACCCTTGAACCCTGGAGCGATCTCCTTTGCTGGGGGCTGCGTGGGGGATCCCTCTGGCTCGGAGGGCCCAGGATGGCAGGAGCCATGCTGGCGGTGCGGGCTGTGTCTAGAAGGGTGCCCTCTGAACCTCCTGGCAACAGGCCTGTGTGAGGGGAGCCCCAGCTTAAGGAGGGGTCCCCGCCCCCCCAGCCACCCTCTCCTGTGCACTTTATGTAGAGCCACTGAGTGCTGATAAAACATGTGCCCTGCCACGGACTCACATCACACCCTAACAGTAATACACGGACCCTTGGAAAATGGGGGGTGGGGGGGTTAGGGGCTCTGAGCCCCCACACAGTCAGAAATCCTTGTGTGACTTTTGGCTCCCCACAACTTAACTATGGTTGTCCCTCAGCATCAACAGGGATTGGTTCCAGGACCCTCTCAGATTCCAAAATTTGTGTTTGCTCCAGTCCCTTATCCTCCTATAGAATAAAGAGCTAATATGCAAATGTCATCACGTCCTCACTGCAGAAGCCGCCCAGACACTCAGCACTGGGGAGAGAGGAGTGAGACCAACCAGGCACAAATGAGTTCGTGAAGGAGGAATGGGGACCAGCCAGGCCGCTGCCTGAGAAAGGGACAAGTGCCCGCGCCCCCCCCCCCCCCCGCCCACGTCCCAGGAGCCTGTGGCTGTGGCCCAGGTGAAGCCACCCACCCACGATCCCCTGCAGCTGCGGCCGGGGTCTGGGTGCCTGTGGCCAGCCAGAGGGAGGAAGGCCTGGGTCCCAGGTGCCTGTGACCAGCAGGAGGAGGGAATCCTGGGTCCCGGGTGCAGGTGAGGCAGAGGCAGTTAGGGTTGATCAGGCCAGCAAGGGAGCAATTAGGGACAATCAGGCAGGCAGACAGGCGAGCGGTTAGGAGCCAGCGGTCCCAGATTCCAAGAGGCTGTGGGACACCCCCAAGGGGTCCCGGATTGGAGAGGGTGCAGCCTGGGCTGAGGGACCGTCCCCCCTCCCCCGTGTATGAATTTCGTGCCCTGGACCCTGGTATAAAATAACACAGTGAGTGTGTGTGTGACTGAGTGTGTGTGTGAGTATATGTGTGTGTGTGAGTGTGTATGTGACTGTGAGTGTGTATGTGTGTGAGTATATGTGTGAGTGTGTGTGAATGTGTGTGTGAGTATATGTGTGTATGTGTGACTGTGACTGTGTGTGAGTATATGTGTGAGTGTGTGTGAGTATATGTGTGTGTGTGTGTGTGTGAGTGTGTGTGTGTGAGACTGTGAGTGTGTGTGTATGTGTGAGTGTGTGTGTGTGACTGTGAGTGTGTGTGAGTATATGTGTGAGTGTGTGAGTGTGTGAGTGTGAGTGTGAGTGTGTGTGAGTGTGTGTGTGTGTGTGTGAGTGTGTGTGTGTGTGTGAGTGTGTGTGTGTGTGTGTGTGGAGGAGAGTTGTGGTTAAGCCAAGGCTTTGGAATCAAACCAATCGGCCCGGCCTCTCACTGGCCGGGTGACCTTGAGTAAGTTTCCTGGTGTCTTAAAGCCGCAGACTCCTCACCCGGAAGGTCCGGCCTCCAGGAGGTGCCGCCTGTGGCAGGAGATGCTGTGCAGGAAGCCCTGAGCACAGCTCCAGGCACGCAGTAACGGTTGGTAAATAGTAGCCATGGCCGCAGTGAGGAGAAAACCCCAATCGGCATGCGGACTCTTGAGGGGGATCCTTCCTATGCTGGACCCTGAGGTCCTGATGCTCCCAACAGGTGCGGGGAGAGACCCACAGGCCTGGCTGATGAGAAAGTGAAGGAGCAAGGCCTCTGGGGTCCAAACCCCTGAGCTTCCCCTCCTTTGTGGACTGTCCCAATGGGGGACCTTGAGCTGCTCACATCCCCTCCCAGCAGGAAAGGTGAGGTCTGAGGAGAACTCTGCCCTCCCAGGTGCCTCTGCTCCTCAGACTCCGGCTGACTCAGCCAGTGGCTCCTGGTCTCTCCAAAAGCCAGGGGGAGGGAAGGGAGTCCCCAGCCCGGCTCCCCTCTCTGCCACTCCTTGTTTCCTTTTGAACAGGCCCGGGGCAGCCAATCAGGTCCCAGAGCCTCGGCTCTGCCCCGGACTGGTTCCTTTCAGCTGGTGCCCGGCCAATGGTGCCCAGGGGCCCGGGCGGGGTGGGGTGGGGCGGAGGGAGTGGCTCTGCAGGGCCGGGGCCCCTATCTCGGGTTCCAGCGCTGTCAGCTGGGAGACGCGGGAGGAGACCACGGTAACCCATCTCACTTTGCAGAAAGACACACTGTGTGGGACATCTTTGGGTAACTGGAGGAAACAGGGTTTCCTAAGGCTCAGCTTTGAGAGGATGAGGGAGTTGGTTCACTTATTCATCCTGGCATGCCCACAGCATTTATTCTGCACCTGCTAAGGGGTCAGGCAGGCGCTGTGCTCGGTGGCTGGGGAGACAGAAGCCTGAAGCCCAGCTGAGGGGCTGGAGCCTCCCAGGAGCTCTGGGGATGTGCAGGGGAAGGCGGCCCACAGCCCACGGGGCCTCCCGGGCACCACGTCACCATCATGCTGGCCAGCAAACCCCCGAGTGAGCAGGGACTCTCTCCCGTGACTTAGCCAGAAGGTACACAGACGCACTCCATGTGCTGTGGCAGGCGTGTCCGTGAAGGATGGAGCCGGCAGCCGGGTGGATCCCGCCATCCCTCCTCCAATCCTGGATGGAAAGTTCTGGAGGGCGGATGCCAAGAAGGATTGCCAGGACCTGTCACACAGAGGCACCCTCCTCCTTCTGCCTCATCGGCCCAGCGAACCCCCAAAGCTTGTCTGCCCTCTCCACGAGCGTGTCCCCTCACACCCAGACTGCAGCGGGATCCACTGTGGCGCTTTGGGAAATGAGCGCACTTAGTCCCAAGAGAAACAGCTCCGCTCCCAGGAATCACCGTTCCCGGGGTGAGAGCGGCTTCCGTGTCCTGGCCTCTCAAAGACGCCCAGGGCCGGGCTCCTGGCCTGTCTGAGCGTCGGGAAGAGAAGGATAACGGGCACACCTGCGCTTAGGCCGGTGCGAAAAGCAGCAGGAGGCCAGGGTCACAGATGCTTCTGACCACTGGCAGGCCTCTGCCTGAGGACCTGGACATCCTTGCCCTGGCCGGTTTGGCTCAGTGGCTAGAGCATCAGCCTCTGGACTGAAGGATCCCAGGTTCAATTCCAGTCAAGGGTACATGCCCGGGTTGCGGGCTCCATCTCCAGTGTGGGGCGGTCTCCAGTGTGGGGTGTGCAGGAGGCAGCAAATCAATGATTCTCTCTCATCATTGATGTTTCTCTCTCTCCCTCTCCCTTCCTCTCTGAAATCAGTAAGAATATTTATATCTATATATATTTTAATTTTTAAATTTTTATTTTTTAAATATATTTTATTGATTTTTTACAGAGAGGAAGGGAGAAGGACAGAGAGCCAGAAACATCGATGAGAGAGAAACATTGACCAGCTGCCTCCTACACACCCCCCACCGGGAATGTGCCTGCAACCAAGGTACATGCTCCTGACTGGAATCGAACCTGGGACCCATCAGTCCACAGGCCGACGCTCTATCCCCTGAGCCAAACTGGTTTTGGCTATATATATATATTTTTTTTTTATTATTTTTTTTTTTAAATAGTGAGGACACGAGAGATACTTCTACATGGTGGCTTTAAGTTCGCTCTCCTCATTATAAAGAAGCTCCAATTTGCCTAATAACCAGACATGATACATTTGGAAATAATTTTACTTGTGTGTGTTTGCCAGGTGCTTGAGGTGTTTAAAGTGTTCGAAAAATCAGCCATGTTTTCATTACCGTGTGTATCTGTGGTAGAGTCTCCATGGCCCAGGTGACTGAGTGTGACCGTGGGCAAGGCACTTCCCCTCCTGGGCCTCGGTCTCCTCGGGTGTGAAATGGGAATCAGGTGATAATAATAGCAGCTTCCTCCCAACTGGTGTGGCTCAGTGGTTGAGTGTCGACTTATGAACCAGGAGGTTGAGGTTCAATTCCCGTCTGGGTTGTGGGATCATCATTGATGTTTCTGCCTCTCTCTCTCTCCCTCTCCTTTTTTTCTATCTGAAAATCAATAAAAACACATTATAAAAAAAAAAAAAAACACAATAGTAGCTTTCCCAGGGGGCTGTTGTGAGGGTAAGTGAAGTAATGCTTATAAGTGTAAAGAGTAAATCACTATTTTTTTTCAAATATTCTATTTATTTTTTTTACAGAGAAGAAGGGAGAGGGATAGAGTTAGTGTGCAGGCATAGAGTTAGTGTGCAGGCACTAACTTCGATCAGCTGCCTCCTGCTGGGGATGTGCCTGCAACCAAGGTACATGGCCTTGACTGGAATCAAACCCGGGACCCTTCAGTCTGCAGGCCAACGCTCTCTCCACTGAGCCAAACCATTTCGACTGAGTCACTATTGAGTGTTACCTATTGCCATTGTTTTGGTAACTCAGGTTTAAAGAGTTTGGAGAAATTTAATTGGCCAATTTCCAAAGGGTTCCCTTTTACTTGGTTGAATATTTGACAGATGTTGGTTGCTTAAAGGAATAGCACTTATTCAATAGATTCAGAAGCTTAATAAACATCATGAAACCAACTTCAGGCGGGAGAGGATTTTTCTTTCTCAGTAAAGGCCCTTGGACTGAAAATTTTCATAAATAACCTCTCCTCCCCAACTCCTGTAAACTTGTCTGTAGTGACACCACCCGTCCTCCAGGGGGCCCAGGCTGTTCAGTGTGACTCCTACCTCTCTTGAGAACCCTGCCCCCACCATCACCACACTCCACTTCCGTTCTTCCTCCTTCAGTCTTCCCAAAATTCCCTCCCTCTTCTTGCTCTTCCCCTACTGCTCTGATGAGCAAAGTCTTCCCTATTAAAATAACCAGTCCTCCCTAAACCTTACAGCAATTGCTCTGCTCTCCTCACAGCTCAATTCCTCAACGAATAGTCCTCTCTCCCCTTTCTCGCCTCTCATTCCCTCCTCTACTCAAGGCAGCCTCGCTTCCCCCCTACCTCCCCTTCCCACTGATAGCGTAAGAGCTGCCAAACCTATTGGACACTCCCCAGCTCCTCAGCTGGAGTTCCCCTCCTAACTCTCTGATGATTTCTTCTCTATCTTCTTGGCTGGCTCATCTTTCTCCTATCGCGTCTGGCCATGCTGGTGCTCCCCTAAGTTTGTCTTTTCTGAGCTATCTTCTCTCTCCACTCTGCAGACTCTTGTAACTTGGCCCTCCTCCAAGGCGCTCTATCTCTGCCAGGGACACCCCGGTCCGCCCATTGCTCACGCCATTCACCCGAGGGTGACCGAAAAACTCCCACCTTATCTGGCCAGTCACCAAGGAGCCATCCATTCACTCCCCTGTAAATTGACAACTTTAAAAAAAAAAAAACAAAATCAGAATCTGTCACTCGTTGCTTATATTCAAATGCTGATGCTCCAATCCCACAGCTCTAATTTTGAGTTTCATTCTTCCTCTTAATTCCCTCCACTTATAGACTAACCTCGTCGTCCATAAACATGCATCTACATGTGGTTCTTAAACGATTTGCATAGGACATGGCACGGAGTAGGTGCTCGATACCTGTTTGCTGAATGTGCATGGTAAGAGGTAAAGTAAGAAGATGAGGAAACATATCAGATGCAGTTCCCAATGGCCAAAGGGGAACACCAGGTAGAAAAAGCTCCGGAAACATGTGTCAGAGTGTCCTTGAGGCTTGTTTACTACTGAGCCGTGCACGTGACTTGTTTCATACTCAGCTCCACTCCTCTGAGTCAGCGGTGTTCTGTAAACTAACGGATTCCCAGACCTGACAGAAGGCTAGTCAAGCGTTGACCACACAGAATGGACAATCTTTGTTAAGAGCATTGGTTAGAGCGCTGCCTGCACACCAAAGGGTTTTGGTTTTGATTCCTGGTCAGAGGCACGTGCCTGGGTTGTAGGTTTGACCCCCGGACCTGGTTGGGGCACAGGTGGGAGGCAACCAATCGATGTGTCACATTGATGTTTCTCTCTCTCTCTCTCTCTCTCTCTCTCTCTCTCTCTCTCTCTCTCTCTCTCTCTCTTTCTCTCTCTCTCTCTCCTCACTCTCTTTCCCTCTCCCCTTCCTTTCACTTCCTCTAAATATCGATGGAAAATTGTCCTCAGGTGAGGATTACCAACAACAAAGCACCAGGCACTCAGTAGAGACCTCGGAAAGTAACATGTTAGCAGTAGGGTTATTTTAACCTTGGAGTGAATGCAAATTTAGACCTTCCCTGACACCTGAGAAAAATAAACCTCAAACAAGTTGTTTATTATGAATAAGCTGACTAATTGCCTGTTAGAACAAAGTACAGCATTCTGGAAAACAACAAAATCCATTACATTGATGCTTATGACAAGTCACAGTTTGGAAGAAAAAGTTTGCACACAATCCAAAAAATGTTTTTATTTTGTTATCTATACTAACAAAAGGATAATATGCTAATTAGACTGGGTGACTGGACATCTTAAATGTCCAACTTCCTTCTGGACAGTTAGGGGGTGACCAGGCCAGCAGGGGGGCAGTTGGGAAACAATCAGGCAGGCAGGCGAGCAGTTAGAAGCCAGCTGTTCTGGATTGTGAGAGGGATGGGGCCTAAACCATCAGTTGGACATCCCCTGAGGGGTTCCTGTTTGGAGAGGGTGCAGGCTGGGCTGAGGGATCCTCTCCCCTACATGAATTTTGTGCACCAGGCCTCTACTATTGAATAAAAGACTTATATCTAGAATATATAAAGAACTCCTGCAACTAAATGATGAAAAAGACAATCAACTCAATAAAAAATTTGCCAAAAGACATAAACACAACTTTACAGAAGAAACTATACAAGTGGTTAATACGCTCAGGAAAAAGGTCAACAGTATTAGTTCCCAGTGAGATATCATCACATACTCATCAACTGGCTAAAATACAAAAAGATTGAAAACTCCAAGTGCTGGAAAGGAGAAGGAGCACTGGAAATCTGACACATCTGTACATTGAACAAATGGCACAAGCACTTTGGAAAACAGGCATATATATCTTAAAAAGTTAAGCATACACTTATACTGACTCATTTGTTCATTCGTAGATATTTACCCAAGGGAAAATTAAATATATGTCCACAAAAACATTGAATGAAAATGTTTATGGGAAATTTAAAAAATTGATTGAGAGAGAGAGAGAGAGAGAGAGAGAGAGAGAGAGAGAGAGAAAGAGAAACATCTATATGAGAGTGCGACATCAATTGGCTGCCTCCTGCCAATCTCGCTCATGAACATAAATTTTATTTTATTTTATTTTTAAAATATATTTTATTGATTTTTCACAGAGAGGAAGGGAGAGGGATAGATAGCCAGAAACATTGATGAGAGAGAATCATCGACCAGCCGCTTCCTGCACACACCCTACCAGGGATGTGCCTGCAACCAATGTACATGCCCTTGACCGGAATCGAACCCGGAACCCTTCAGTTCGCAGACCGACGCTCTATCCACTGAGCCAAACCGGTTTTGGCTTGAACATAAATTTTAAAATCCTAAATAAACAAAACATTAGCAAACTGAAACCAGTAACATATAAAAAGGGAAATACATCATGACCCAATTGAGTTATTCCAGAAATGAAGTTTGATAATATTAGAAAAATCGATTCATGTAACCATCCACATGAACATGAGTAAAAAATAAAAACTATGTATTGATCTCAAAAACAGAAAAAGCATCTGATAAAATTTGCCATTGTTAATAATTAACACTTTGAGCAAACTAAGAATAGAAGAGAACTTCTATAACCTGATAAGGGGTATCTATTAAAAAAAACCTCTAGCAAACATCATACTTAATACTGAAGTTTTTCCTTCTGAGATCAGAAAAAGGACAAGGAAGCTTGATTTGGCGAGGAAGAAACAAGTCTGTAATTTGCAAAGGAACTAATTGTGTAGCAAGAAAATCCCAAAGAAGCTATAGATAAGTTGTTTCAATTTATAGAAATGTTTAATACATTAGCAAAATCAACTTAAAAGTCAATTGCACAAAGACAATCCAACTGAAAAATGGTCAAAGGACACGAATAGACATTTCTCCAAAGAAGATATACAAATGGCCAATAAATACACTAAAAATGCTCATTATTAGGAAATTGCAAATCAAAACCACAAAGAGAAACCCCTTGCATGTCTGTTATAGCATGGCTGTTATAAAACAACGGAAAATAGCAAGTGTTGCCGAAACCGGTTTGGCTCAAAGAATAGAGCTTCGGCTTGGGGACTGAAGGACCCGGGTTCGATTCCAGTCAAGGGCATGTACCTTGGTTGCGGGCATATCTCCAGTAGGAGGTGTGCAGGAGGCAGCTGATCGATGACTCTCTCATCGATGTTTCTATCTCTCTATCTCTCTCCCTTCCTCTCTGTATAAAATCAATAAAATATATTTTAAAAAAAGAAAGAAAGAAAGAAAAGAAAATAGCAAGTGTCAAAGAGGCTGTGGAGAAACTGGAACACTTGTACGTTACTGATGAGAATGCAAAGTGGTTCAGCTACGTAGAAACAGTTTTATATACCTAAAATGTTAAGCAAGGAATTCTCATGTGACACAGCAATTCAAAAGCATTGAAAACATAGATTTAAGCAGATACTTGTACACAAATGTTCGTAACAGTGTGATGAAGGAAATGAACAGTGGTGATGGCCGTACAGCATTGTAAATGTAATTATTGCCACTGAAGTGTACACTTAAAAATGGTTAAATTGGCAAATTTTATGTTATATAATATTTAACACACTAAGCAATCAATTGCTTATCTATATCAGCAATGGTTAGAAAATAAATTTTTAACAAGGTACTTTTTTAAAAAGTACAAGATTTTTTTTTTGAGAAACTGATATAATTTTGATAAATTTTAAAGACAAGGTAAATGAAAAGAGAGGTATATGTACTGTTATGACAGATTGGAAGACTCAGGATTATAAAGATGTCAATTCCATCCAAATTGAACTCTAAATTCAGTGCAGTCATAATTCTAATATAAATCCTACTAAGGTTAATTTGGTTTTGTTGCACTTGTAAAGTTAATTTTAACATTATTATAGAAATGCAAGGGACCAAGAAAAAACAAGACACTCTTGAAAAATATAAAATGAAAGGACTTGCCTTACCAGTCACCAAGACATTATAAAGGTTTTTTTCATATATTTTATTGATTTTTTACAGAGAGGAAGGGAAAGGGAGAGTTAGAAACATCAATGAGAAAGAAACATCTATCAGCTGCCTCCTGCACACCTCCTACTGGGGATGTGCCCACAACCAAGGTATATGCCCTTGACCGGAATCGAACCTGGGACCTTTCAGTCCTCAGATCGACGTTCTATCCAGAGCCAAACCGGTTCCAGCTAGAAAAGATTTCTTAAAAGGAGATTTTTAAAAATGATACATTTTATTATATTAAAATTGAGAATTTTTGTTCATGAAAAGATACAATAAACAGAACCAAATGGCAAGTCACAGAACACGAGGAGATATTTGTATTATAGTACATATAAGTGGCAAAAGATACAAAGCAGTTAAAAACAGTCCAAGAGAAAAATGAGCAAAATGCTTTGAATAGGAACTTCATACTAGAGAAAACCCAAATGACTAATAAGCATGTGAGAAAAATACTCATTCATTAACAAACATGGAAATACCAACTAAAATACAGTGTTTACATAACAACAGTATTCCAAGTCAGAGAGCGAGGAGACGGAAGTGTGCTTCTGTAAGATTCTTTTTTCATCACCAAATGAATAGCACATACTAAATGTCAGGGGCACGATGGTCTGTTTTAGGAAAACTGTCACATCGTCTGGCACAGCAGTTACATTGGGACGACCTGGGGCTACTACTTTGATATGTCCACCATCATCTGATTGTTGTCGAGGACCAGACTGATGAGTTAAATGGGGACATAACAGGGACCGCCACTCCTGCATCCTTTGTGGTCTATAATCACTATCATTCTACCAAGAGTGGGGATTCCTTCTGATGTCCTATTTAGGCAAGGAGAGGGGGCCATTTCCACTTAACTTCTGCAGCTGTTAAGCACTAGACTCCATTCCGGTTAGGGATTCGGGGACCAGGGAAATGATCGCCAGGTGAATGAGGGGACCTCTTACACCCACTGTGGGATGAACTTGGCCAGGTCTCCTCTTATCACCTGGCCTGTGTACGTCCTATTCTAATACAGGATGTGCTTTTTTCTAAAATTGATTTGAGAGGTAGATAGAAATGTCGATTTGTTGTTCCACTTATTTATGCATTCATTGGTTGATTCTTATAGATGCCCCGACTGAGGATCAAGCCTGCTTCCTTGGCGTATTGGAATGACATAATCAATTGAGAGCTACCTGTCTAGGGCTCTAATATCTGTTCTTTAATATATATATATATATATATATATATATATATATATATATATATATATATAAAATTGATTTTTTTACAGAGATGAAGAGAGAGAGAGAGTTAGAAACATCAATGAGAGAGAAACATCGACCAGCTGCCTCCTGCACACCCCCTACTGGGGATGTGCCTGCAACCAAGGTACATGCCCTTGACCAGAATAGAACCTGGCCCTTCAGTCCGCAGACCGCGCTCTACCCACTGAGCTAAACCGGTTTTGGCTAATATGTGTTCTTAAGAGCACTTTGGTCCCCTAGTTATCAGAGTCAGCTCAGACCCTGTATCCAAAGTCTTGAAAGATCTGAGATTCCCTTTTTCTCAGGGTGCAGTTGCTCTGAAAAATGGCTGTGAGCACCTCTGGGAGATGCGTGAGATCATTATCATGACATAAGCGTCCGTGGCATTGCATGATTTTTCCTGAAGGAAACTGGCCTCCCCTTCGATCAATGGGCTCTGCAGCCAAAAATGCTTTGCGTCTGGAAGTTGGGGAGGGACCATGATTTTTCCTTTGCAATGGTTAACATCAGCCTTCTGCTGACTCATTCTTGCTCATTTTTAGCTATGAAATCATGAAGTACCATCATTGGCTGTCCACCTGCCTAGATGGTCTATTGGCCATCACACTACATCCCAGTTTGCCATTGGGTCCTTCTGCCCATTACAGTGATTCTGTCCACCTGGACTCTGATGACTAAGCTCTGTAACCTGGCCTCATTCTGAGCCCCTGTCATACCCACCAGCTCTAGGAAGCCCAGTTCCATAGCAGCTTCTGCTACCAACAATGAAGAAGGAAGTTACTGTCTGAGGTGGCTGACCTCAAATACGAAGGACGAAATGGTTGCGATCCAATTCTGAGGACTTAGATTCTTCTTCAAGAATGAAGGTTTGTCCCTGGCTGGTGTGGGTCAGTGGTTGGAGCATTGGCCCATGCACTGAAAAGTCACTGGTTCGGATCCTGATCAAAGGCACATGCCGAGGTGGCAGGTTCAATCCCCAGGCCTGGTTGGGGTGCATGCAGGAGGCAACCAATTGATGTGTCTCTCTCACATCGATGTTTTTCTCTCCCTCCCTTGTGCCCTCCATCCTTCCTTTCTACTTTCTCTCTAAAAAAAAAAGAAAGAAAAAGGAATGAAGGCCAGGACCGGTTTGGCTCAGTGGATAGAGCATCGGCCTGCGGACTGAAAGGTCCTAGGTTCGATTCCGGTCAAGGGCATGTACATTGGTTGCAGGCACATCCCCAGTGGGGGGTGTGCAAGAGGCAACTGGTTGATGTTTCTCTCTCATCGACGTTTCTAACTCTCTGTCCCTCTCAATTCCTTTCTGTGTAAAATCAATAAAATATATTAAGAAAAAAAAAGAAAAAGGAATGAAGGTTTGGTCACCTGGCCTGGTTAAAAACAAACTGAAGTGCCCTTTTAGGGAAAAGTGAAAATAAAATGAGTAATGGAAGAGGAAAGTTATAACTATCAACTTCTGACAAGTTTCAAAAATAATTATTGTAGAAGCTATGTGTATTTTCTTTCTTGCTTGTTTTGTACCATATACTCTATATATTAATTTCCCCATCCTTTCTTTCCCTTATTATTTTATATAAGGATTTTTGTTGGTAGTGAACTTTATAATTTAGTCTTTATGTTTTCAGAATCCTCTAGAGGAAATGTGGCTGAACTACTAGGTGTACCAGTTAATAATGCAGATTTTTTTCACTAGATGGAGTTACACATATGTTGATATATATGCAATTTGATATGTATGCTATTTTATTATATTGACAACAAGTTTCAAAACTTTATATGTCAAATGTTCTGAAGGTGTTAACATCATAGATATTTTTACACTTAAAAATGTTGACTTTTATGCCAAAAAAAGAGCATTTGCAAGAAGTTTTAATTATTAACCAGTAAAGGGTCAATCTGCACTTTTAACTGGTATCTGCATTTTTAACTGGTAAAAGGACAATCCACATTTTTTTATCCAGTACCGGTTAATAATGCAGATGCTGGTTAAAGATTCAGCTTTTGTAATAAAAGAAAACACATTAATTTTAAGAGAAACATCAAAAGTGCTTTATTCAAAGTAATGTCCATCGCTAGTTACACATTTCTCCCATTTTTCAGATAATTTGTGGATACCATCCCAATAGAATTTTTCTTGTTTTGAAGCAAACCATTCAGAGACCCAATTCTCCACTTCTTCGTACGTTTTGAAGTGCTGCTCAGAAAGTACGTGTACCATCGATCCGAACAAGTGGTAATCTGAAGGAGCAAGGTCTGGTGAATACAGCGGGTAGGTTAATACTTCCCGGGCAAGATCTTTTAACGTGTCTTTAACTGGTTTTGAAGTGTGTGGTGGTGTGTCATCATAAAGCAAAATTACTTTGCCATGTCTTCTGGGCCAATCTGATCGTTTTACAGTCAAACCGTGGTTCAAATTGATTATTTGTTGTTAGTAGTGATCAGTATTAACAGTTTCACCTGGTTTTAGAAGCTCATAATACACCACACCTTTCTGATCCCACCAAATGCAGAGCATTGTCTTTTTTCCGAAGCGATTTGGCCTTGCAGTCCATGTTGATGGTTGACCTGGATCAACCCACGATTTTGTGTGTTTGGGATTCTCAAAATAAATCCACTTTTCATCACCAGTCACAATTCGATGCAAAAAATATATATATATTTTTTCTTTGTGCCGTTAAAGTAACATTTTATTGATGACTTCTCGGTTTTCCATTTGTTTTTCATTCAATTGATGTGGCACCCATTTTCCTTCCTTTAAAATCTTTCCCATTGCTTGTAAACAATCGGAAATTGTTTGCTGAGCAATGTTTAATCTTTCTGCAAGTTGTTTTTGAGTTTGACATGCATCTTCACCCAATAATGCTTGTAATTAATTGTTGGTCTTCAAATGGTTTCGGTTGACCTGGACATTCTTTGTCTTTCACATCAAAATCATCACTTTTAAAGCATTTAAACCAGCGTTCACAGGTATCTTGAGATGGAGCTTGTTCACCATAAGCCTCCCGAAGTATATGATAACTTTCAGCAGCACTTTTCTTCAAAATAATGAATTAAAACTTTCCGCAAATGCTCTTTTTTTGGCACAAAATTTGACATTTTTAAGCGTAAAGATATCTATGATGTTAACACCTTCAGAAAATTTAACATATGAAGTTTTGAAGCTTGTTGTCAATACAACAAAATAGCATACGTATCACATCCCATATATGGTATCTCAACATATGTGTAACTCCATCTAGTGAAAAAAATCAGCGTTATTAGTGGTACACATAGTAGGAGAGTTATTAACATCAGCCAGAAATGCTGACTACTGTTACTGGAGAGACTGCATCTCCACTTTATTTTATTTTAGTAATATTTTTATTTATTTCAGAGAGAAAGGGGGAGAGAGAGATTGATGATGAGAGAAAATCATTGATTGGCTGCCTCCTGCACACCCCACACTGGGAATTGAGCCCACAACCTGGGCATGTGCCCTGACCAGGATTTACGCCATGACCTCCTGGTTCATAGACCTCCGCACAACCTCTGAGCCACAACGGGTCTGGCTGTCAGTATTCCTTAAACTGCACACTGGCGTTTTGTATGCTCTGTTGTGCATTACATTTATCTTGAATTGAAAACCAAAAGAACATCAATATTGCCAATGGCTATCAGTCTGAAAGCAGGAGGATGCTGGGAAGAGTTTCTAGACATGAGGCAAGAGGGAAAAGGCAAAAGAGGGGCAGAAAAAACCAAGCCTGAGGTCCCAGAAGCCAGAATTGAGGCTGAGACTGAGGCTGAGTGAACATCAGGTCTGAGCCAACAGGCAGAACCTTCTTCCCAGCCCCAAGGAAGCCGACCAGCGTTGGGAATGTCTCCTGTCCTCCTCCTGTTTGTGCTAACAGAGGACACCTGCTTGCCGGTCATATTCAGATGTGGGTGCATGTCTGAACCAATGTGGAGACGCTGATCATTTATTAGCAGAGTAGAATAAATCCAGTGACTAGATAGAGCTGGTGAATACATATGAGCTGAACCCCAGGACGGACATTCCTGAGGCCAGATGGAGAAGTTGGGTGGAACCTCTTTAATCCACTTAGCAAAGCTTTCTGTGGAAGCTGGAGACTCAGTGGGTGAAAAAGAACAGGCTGAGTTGGGGAATGAAGCAGGTGGGAGGAGGGATGTGAGAGAACACTGAGAGGTAAAGGGCAGCGGGAAGCCAGGCTGCCTCCATGTCCCCCACCTTCCTGTAAAAGATGCAACCAGCTTTGCGGGGACCTCTCAGCTTTGGGGACCTCTCGGCTTTGGGGACCTCTCAGCTTTGCAGAGAGGCTCGATGGCAGCATGCAACAATGCTGGCAGCCAAGAGGTTAACTGGAAGCCAGGTGCCCCCAGGGTGGTGTGAGGGGGTAAGACTGCAAGGGGAAGCGGTGCCTTGAGACTACTGTGGGCACCAGCTCTGCCGCTGGGAATCCCCACAAACCCAGGCCCCTGGCTGTCAGTCTGCTCTCCACTCCGTCCTGGGAGGTTCCAGGCTCTGGGCTCCCACAGCTGATGGAGACTTCCCATCCCCCACCCTGGGAGCAGGAGACTCCGCGGCCGCCTGGACAGATACGTCGTCCCTCTAGCT
The DNA here is from genome assembly GCA_963693515.1 of Pipistrellus nathusii. Classification (NCBI taxonomy): domain Eukaryota; kingdom Metazoa; phylum Chordata; class Mammalia; order Chiroptera; family Vespertilionidae; genus Pipistrellus; species Pipistrellus nathusii. The sequence goes on from OY882873.1 coordinate 35,425,255, forward strand.
GCTCCTTGGCCTCCTGAGCCAGCGGAGCAGGGCCACCTGCGCTCTCTGGAGAGACACAGACCTGGCCCCGAAGGGGCGGGAGGTGCTGGGTGAGGGCACAGGAGGCGAGGACCTCCATCCATTACCAGGGTGAAATCTGAGGTGGACACCACTGACCACAGGTCAGACACTGGAGAGTAGAGGAGTTGGAGCTCAGAGCCGTGAGACGAGGGGTCCCCGGCTCTGGATATGGGGGTGGAGGACAGGCCAGATACCCCCTCTTCCTCCCTCCAATCGCTGCCTCTTCCAGGGGACCCCCCCTTCCCTCCCGGAGGTCCTGGTCCTCTCCCCTCCCCCACGAAGCCCTGCATCCTCCGCGGATTGGTCCCCGGCCTGCCGGGGGCGGGGCCCAGGGCCGTGACATCACCGGCCGCGGTGGGGGGCCGGCGGCTGGAGGAGGGGGTGACGGGCCGGCTCAGCACCTCGGAGAGCTCCCTCCCCGGCCTTGTTTGCTCCCGCATCGCCGCCGGGGGAGGGAGCCTGGGGCCGGGGATGGCGGTGCGGAGGGCGCGGGGCCCCGGCGGGCAGGGGGCCCAGCCGTGATCCGGCGCCGAGGCCGGGGTGCCGGGCGGGGCGAGGGGCAGCTGGCAGCGGCGGCAGGGGCTGCACATCTGGATGGAAGCGAGCTTTGTCCTGACCGCCATGGCTCTGGGGCTGTCCTCCAAGAAAGCGTCTTCCCGCAACGTGGCTGTGGAGCGCAGGAACCTGATCACCGTGTGCAGGTGGGCCCTGCGGGCGGAGGGGCCGGGGAGGGGCCGGGGAGAGTTTGGGAACCTGGAGGAGCCTGCCTGGGGAGGATGCACAGCAGAGGAGCCTGCCTGGGGAGGATGCGCAGCGGAGGAGCCTGCCTGGGGAGGATGCACAGCAGAGGAGCCTGCCTGGGGAGGATGCACAGCAGCGGAGAAGAGGAGGCTGGCTCAGGGCTCAGAGCGAGTGCACCGTCCTCTGAGGCCCAGACCGGGAGGGGTTTGGAGGTCTGGTGCCTACCCGTCTAGGCCAAGACAGGCCTATGCCCAGCCGAGGCCCGGAGGGTGGGTGGGGGGGGTGTTCCATTGGTGCTGCAGCTTCCTGTGAGAGCCAGGAAGTGACACTGTGCTGGGGGGAGGGGCGGTGATGGTTGGCTCCCTTGCTGAGGACAGGGAGGCGGTGAGAGGAGGTCACTGCCCTCTGAGCATCCCCTCATTCCTACCAATAGCCTGGCCTCTCTGCAGCGGGGCTTTTCGGGGAGATTTTCCAGGGCTCAGTTCCTGAAGCAGACATGGTGCCCTCCTTCTCTGGCAGCAGGACCTGTGCAGTCAGCAGGGCCTGTGGGCGAAGACCCTGGCCTCTTCCAGGGAAGGCTGAGGGCCGGGCCGCAGAGCCGGTCTCCTTGGTTGGAGGGGAGATTTGGAGGGCAGGCCCACTGGTCCCTGAGGGTGGGGCTGCTGCGGTGTTGAAAAGATTCCCCCGCTTTCTGGGGGCCCAGGAAGTGAACCTTCCCACCTCAGCCCTGCAGAGACCACCCTTCCTGGTCTGCCCTGAGGAATGCCATCAGCTCAGCCTCTACCGCAGCCCTCACCTGTTCCCATCTCTCCCAGGATCCCCATGTCAGCTCCTTCACCTGCCATCTCCCTGCTCCCCTACCCCGTGCCGCCTCTGAGGGCACTGAGCTTCCAGCGCACATCTCAGCTGGTTTCCCTTGCCAGCTCCGCTTGCCTGTACATGGGAATCCGTGCCCACCTGATGCCCGGGCTTCTGGGTCCTATAGCTCCTCCAGGTTCCCACTGCGCCCGTCCCACACCACGGGGTCCCCAGGGCCTCGCAGTGCCCAGCACATCAGGCCCCTGTAAAGACGCCTGGGCTGTTAGAGAAGGGATGGGCACAAAGTGGAGACCTCTGCCTCCACCCTCACTCCTCATCTTCTGCCAGTGTGGTGCAAAGCCAGGATTTCTGCCTTTGGGGCCGGTGGCCCTAGGTCCAAGCTCTTGCTCCTTCAGTGATTAGCTGTGCAACTTTGAAGTCTTCTACTCATCCCGGGTCTTGGGTGCCTGCCTCATCACCCCCATTAGAGATGCAACAGCCATGCCAAGGAATGGCAATGACATAATCCACGTAGGAGTCTAGCCCAATGCCTGGCACACAAGCCCCGTCCTGATGGCACCCTTCCTGTCCCTCTCCTCCCTCGTGGCTCCTAGGTTCCTCTTCTTTCTCTTGCCGCCAGGGCAGCTGGGTCTCTTGAGCGTGTGGGGAAGGGGGCCTCTCCGTGGCCCAGGCTGCAGAAGCAGAGGTTCTGGTGGGTTGAAGTGGGCTGGCGCTGTGGTGGGAGAGACTTTGGGGAGAAACAGGGGCATGACTAAGGCTAAGAAGCCCCTGGGGCTCTGCTGCCTCATCACTGTCACATGGTTTGCCTCCAGCTCCCAGAGCAGGTCCCTTCAGCAAGCTGAGGTCTCCCCTGGGCCCTGGCCTCCCTGTCTCCATGGCAACCTGCAGCAGCCACTGCACATCCTAACGGGGAGCACACCATGGAGCTCTGGGGGCGATGACCATCCCTGCGGACAGAGGCTGCACTGCTGAACCCAGCCCCAGGCCCCCTCTGTGGTCTGCCCCGATGGTCAGAAATCACCAGGGTGTGGGGGGCTGCATAAGGAAACCCAGCTAACACCCTAAAACACAGACTCCTTCTGGCAGGCCCAACCTTCCCGTTAATCCAGCCTCTCACCACCTCAGGATTACACACACTCACCTGCTAGTCCTGTCTGGGATCTGGACCAAAATGTCAGGAGGCAGGTCATACTCTAAGTCCAAAGGGAAGGAGGGAAGGTCCGTGGACTCAGCTGTGCCATTGGCCTGCGAGCCAAGGAGGCCGGTGCCCCAGGGCTGGAGAGTAGCGCAGAGGGCAGAGGGCAGAGGGCAGAGGGTAGAGGAGGCAGGGGCTGCTCAGGTCCTTGGGAATTTGACAGCCACCAGGGGACCAAGGTATACAGAAAGAGCAAGGGCTCTGGAATCAGGCATGCTGACTTGAATCCTCAGAAGCTGGGTGGTGTGGCTCTGAATAGATCAGTTGACCACTTGGACCCTCAGTTACCTTATATGTAAAATGGGGATGATGTTGATGATCAGAGGAACTATTTCCCAGGACTGTTATAGGGATGGGTGAGGTGGCACTGCACAGTATAGTGCTGGGCCAATTATGGGCCTTGATCAGCTTAGAGGGGAAAGGATAGTTATAAGCAACCCCCATATCTGCTCTGCCACCCACAACAGGGCGATAGGGGATGTTGGGACCCGTGCCCTCCGCCCTGCCTCGCACACGGCAGCATGGCGAGTGGAGATTGCAGGGTTGGGAGTAGGGATTGCAGAGGGAGCTGAGGCTTCAAGCAGGACTACGGGGAGGGATGGGGGCTCCTGGGCTTCCCCTGACTCCCTCTTCTCTGAGAAGCCAGGTGGAAGGCCCCCACAGCCCCTTCCGCAGATCCACAGCCAGTGCTCCCTCCCCCCAGCCTGTCTGTCAGGCCCACTCGCGCACCTCCCCCGCCCAGCTCCGCACCTCCCCGTTCGGTTCCGGGCAGCTGGTGTGTGGGCGGCTAAGCGGGGAAGGAAAAGGGGACAGGGGGGGCTTCTCCATCAGTGCCACTCGGATCCATGCCCGGCCCTGGAAGGCATGTGCACCTTGGTGTGCTGAGAGCCCACCTGGTCACATGCATACCCACACCCCATGTTTTCAGCGCCCACTCACAAGCCTGGCACTGGTGACCCCCCACTCCAGAGAGTACTAAAGGTTATGCCAGCAAAAGCAGAAGACGGCTCAGTGCAGGGGTACAAACCCGCTCCTAACTCCTAGCTGACCCCCAACACACAGTAGAGAATGCCACTCCAGAGGGTGGGCAAGGAGGGGCTTTGGGGCAGCCTCCGGCGCTAGGTACCCGGACTCGCTACCTATTGTTTCACCCCCTCTCGTACCTTGTTCCCAAAGCTTCCTCTCTCTGGCTGCCACCCTCCCTGTCACCCGCTATGTCCGTCTCCCAGCTGCTGCCCCAGCACCCACCCCCACCCCCGTCACAGCACCTCTACTCTGTTCTCCCATCTCCCACACTTTCCCTCTGCCACCCGCTCCACCCATGCTCTTCATGACTCTTCTCTGCCCTCTGCCCCTCTCCCTGCCTGATGCCCTTCCCCCGCCACCATCACCCGACGCCCCTGCCCCTCTCCCAGGTTCTCCGTGAAGACCCTCCTGGAGAAGTACACGGCCGAGCCCATCGACGACTCGTCCGAGGAGTTTGTGAACTTTGCGGCCATCTTAGAGCAGATCCTCAGCCACCGTTTCAAAGGTGTGCCCAGGTTCCCGTTCCTCAGTGCCCAGCCCCCCAACCGCCATCCTTTAGCGCCCCGCCATCCACTCGGACCTACTCTGTGGCTTCCTGAACCCCATCGCTGACCCTGGTCCCAGTTCTGGTCCATGTACAGCAACTCATGCACAGTTAGGGAGAGGGGACGGGGCCTTCTGGACATGCATCTATATGATGTCCCTTTGTGTGCATGCATATGTGTGCACATATGCTTAGGGCAGGCACTATGTATGTGCGTGACACACACTTATGCATGTATGTGACCCATGACACGGGCCTTCTCTGAACTCCCTGGTCTCGCTGAGCCCCCTCCCTGCCCTGGCTCAGCCTGTGCCCCAGCAGGTCCAGTGAGCTGGTTCAGCTCCGACGGGCAGCGGGGCTTCTGGGACTACATCCGGCTGGCCTGCAGCAAAGTGCCCAACAACTGCGTGAGCAGCATCGAGAACATGGAGAACATCAGCACGGCCCGCGCCAAGGTGAGTGGTTCGCCACGGGCAGGACCCGGCAGCTTCTCCGAGCTCCGGATCCTGGGGAACTGCCCGCTCCCTGGTCCTCGCCCGCCGTGGATAATGGGGAGAAGAGCTCAATGATACACACGTGAGTCCCTTCAGTAAAGGTGCGCGTGCCTTCCAGGGCCGGGCATGGATCCGAGTGGCACTGATGGAGAAGCGCATGTCGGAATACATCACCACAGCCCTGCGGGACACCCGGACCACCAGGTCAGACCCTCAGTCAGCTCAGACCGAAGGTCCCAGTGTGTATGTCCTTTACCTAAACACACTTGATCCTTAATTTCCTGAAGCAACAGTTCCTATCTGGACTACAACTCCCAGCATGCACCTAGTTTCCACAGGCCAGCCTACCCTGCAGTTAGGATACACACCTTGGGCACCATCATCACTTCTTCCAAATAAAATTCGTTATCCCCATCACTTGCCAGCACACATCTCTCCCTTCAGACACACATCTGGACAAAAGTCTCAACCAGGCGTCATTTCACCTGTTGGCCTTGTTCCATGTCCTACAACACAGCCCTGCCTGTGGGGACTGCAGTCCCAGCACAGGGCTTCCTCTCCGCACCGTGTCCCAGGCAGGGGCAGGACTAAGGCAGCTGTGCCAGCGGGAATGGTGTGTGTCCTCCTTTAAGGAGCTGGTGACTCAGTACTTGGTGGGAAACGGGCAGCTCAGGAGACTGAGGGGCGTCTGTTCTCGGGGGACACACGTTCTAATAGGTGGGAGACACAGGTGCCATTCCCAGTGGGCCCGTCTGAGGGAGACACAGACCCACACCTGAGGGATGAGCAGGAAGCAGGTACCTCCTTCCTCTAAGGAAGGTTTGTAGTGAACCGACAAGAGAGATCCCGGGATGTGGGCTCCGGGAGGATGCTGCACCCTAAGTCCCTCCTCCACCCCCTCTCCACAGGCGTTTCTATGACTCAGGAGCCATCATGCTGAGGGAGGAGGCCACGGTCCTCACGGGGATGCTGATCGGACTGAGCGCCATAGACTTCAGGTGGGGCCGAGGTGTCGGTGCCCGTGCGGGGGTGTTGTGGTGGGGTGTCTCCACGCACGGATGTGCACCCCCATCCCTTCACCCCACCCCCTTCCCTGTGGGCTCTCTGGTCTCAGCTTCTGCCTAAAGGGTGAAGTGCTGGATGGGAAGACCCCCGTGGTCATCGACTACACGCCCTACCTGAAGTTCACCCAGAGGTGAGAAGCCGGATCGCTGCGGGGGCCACGGGCAGACCCGGCCGGAGGGACATGGGACATGGGACATGGGACATGGGACGGGGATGGGGCAGGGGGCAGGCAGCGCGGGATGCACGGCGAGCCTGCGGGCACCGCTCCCTCCCGCAAGCTACGACTACCTGACGGACGAGGAGGAGCGGCACAGCGCGGAGAGCAGCACCAGCGAGGACAACTCCCCGGAGCACCCGTACCTGCCGCTCGTCACGGACGAGGACAGCTGGTACAGCAAGTGGCACAAGATGGAGCAGAAGTTCCGCATCGTCTACGCGCAGAAGGTGTGCGCGGCGGTGACGGGCAGCTGGGGGGGTGAGGGGGTGGCGGGAGTTGGGGGGGCCGGGTGCTGGGGTCCCCCCCTCCGCTCACCCGCGCTCCGCAGGGCTACCTGGAGGAGCTGGTGCGCCTGCGCGAGTCGCAGCTGAAGGACCTGGAGGCGGAGAACCGGCGGCTGCAGCTGCAGCTGGAGGAGGCGGCGGCGCAGAACCAGCGCGAAAAGCGGGAGCTGGAGGGCGTGATCCTGGAGCTGCAGGAGCAGCTGTGAGCGTGGCCGCCCTGACCCCTGACCCGGCCCCCCAACACTCCCCTCAGGGAACCCCCCACATCGCTCCCCACTGACTCCAACCTCACCTTTCCTGATGCCTGCATCCAACTCCACCAACACCAGCATCAAACCACTGACCAGAAACCTCCCCGGGAACCTTCTACGTTATCCTCAACTAAGATCCTGCGACCCTTCCAAAACCCTCCCCGCTTCATGTCAGTGACCTGACACCAGCTAGTCTGGCCGTTCATCCAACATTGTTCCCGGGGCCCCAACATTACTCACAAGGACCGATTTTCAACGTCATTGAATTATTCCCTCTGATGTGCTACATCCGCCCACTGACTGTCATCACCCATGGTGACCCCTGACCTCCACCCATCCCTGATATTTACCCACTGAACCTTTCATCCTCCTGTGACCTCCCAGCATGATTCCCAAACTCTCCCCCTCACAACCACTGATTGCATTTCAGGATTCCTACATCACTCTCCTGACTCCCTCCCTCCCCCAGCCTGAGGACACTAATCCTTGCCACTTCTTTGACCCCCAGTGCTCACTCTCCACTGGCTTCTAGAATCTGCCCCACTCATCCTCAACATTCGGTCCCCCATTTCTGCTACCCAGGTTTCAACCCTAACCCCTCCCCCTTGCTGAGACTCCTTCCCTACTTCTGTTCCCTCTCCCAGCCAGCCTGACCCCCACCTCCCCATCCCAGGACAGGTCTGATCCCTGGCGACCACGCCCCTCTAGTCCAGGGTTCCAAGGAGCTCACCACGTCCCTGGTCAACCAATGGCCATCACTGGGAACGCTCAATGGGGCTGAGGGTGTCAGCAACCCCAAGCTGTACCGGAGGTAAGCACAGCTAGGCTCAGCTTGGCCTGAGTGCTGGTCCCTCCGAGGGAAGAGGGGCAGGGGATAGGGGAGGAGCGGTAAGCCTCTGCCCATACACCAGCTCTCTACTCTGTCACAGACACAGTTTCATGAGCACGGAGCGGCTGTCAGCTGAAGCCAGTCTGAGCTCGGACTCCCAGCGCCTGGGAGAGGGCAAGCAGGATGAGGAGCCCTGGGGCCCCATCGGTGAGCCCCCCCCCCACTCCCGTCCCCCCATGCAGCACCCAGCATGCCTCCAGGAAGGGCTCAGGCCAGGCCTTGGGGCTTGTAGTCAGGCCCTGGTCAATTCCCTTGAACTCAGCCCTTCCAGAGGTTAGCACAGCAGTTAAGAGCGTGGTTTGGTGGTTTGGGGTGTAGGGCAGCCCTAGGGCAAACCCCCGCTGTGCCTCCTCTGGCGGTGGAGCTGGGTCACTCACATTGCTGAGCCTTCTCACCTGTAACGCGGGGATGCTGATCAGTGACCACGTTTGGCACGCGGCGAGGGCTGAATGGCTTATGACATCCTCAAGGGGTCCAAATGCTCGGGGAGGTCTGCCCGATTTGCTCACATCTCATGCACCCCGTGCCTGACCTTTCCCCTTTCCTTTGGCTGCCAGGAAGCTCCGAGCCAAAGTAGTGGCTCCCTTCAGTGAATGCCAGGACTTCAACGCATGCACTTTGTGTTGCCCTCCCCGTGGTTTCATCTTGGTTTCCCACCCTAGCTCTCCCGGTGCCTAAATGTCATGTCTTTTTAAAAACCACTGTACTGGATGACCCTAGATCTGAGACCAGGCAGGCTAACATGTGACCTGCCACAGTCTGTGACTGTCCATGTCTGTCTCCCCACCAGACTGTGAGCTCCTTGAGGGCAGGGACTGTCTAGTCCGTTCTCTGTATGCCAGTGCTTGGAAGATAACATGTGCTCAGTGTGTTTAATAAATGGACAGAACGGATGAACCTCGGGGAGACAGAGACATACACTGCCGGCTACAGTAGTGTTCCCGGTTCCCTGTGCTGTGCATGGCACAGGCAGGCGCCTAACCAGGTTCACGGAAATGGCAGACGTTGCAGAAATGAGGCGTCTCCCGCTGTGGGCCGATCTGATCCCACCCCAAGGCCCCTGCCCATGCAGACTGGTTGGCCTGGCCTCACCTCCCCTCTCTCCCCAGGGAAGGACCCCACGCCCTCCATGCTGGGCCTCTGCGGCTCCCTGGCCTCCATCCCCAGCTGCAAGTCCCTCGCGAGCTTCAAATCCAACGAGTGCCTGGTGAGCGACAGTCCTGAGGGCAGCCCGGCACTGAGCCCCAGCTGAAGTGTGGCTTGTGCCAGCCCCGCCTGCCAGGGCACAGACACCGGCCGCCTTTCCTCAGAGTCCCCCAGTCCAGGCCACGCTGCCCACCCAGCCAGGGGTCTCGGGAACGGAGCCTTTGGCTTCCGGTTCCAGCTTCCTGCCCCAGGAAGCAGCGTTACCAGGGGAAGCCGGTTGGGTAGGAAGTGGGGTCGCCAAGGCCACAGCAAGTCCTTGAGGAAGCTTGTTCCATCTTCTGGTGACTGATGCCTGCTGCTCCCTCCTGGGACTCTTCCCCATCTTCCCCACCCTCCTCAGGAGCACCTTCATCTCCCCACCTCCCGTCTGTCCTGTATTCACTCCCTGGAGTCCTTTCTTCCTCGGCCCCCAGGGCAGGGCTCTGAGGGCATCAGGCAAATAAAAACCAGAGGACTGAGGGAAGCCTTGTCTGTGGGGCGGGGACAGGACCGTCCTGAGGTTGGCAGAATGCGGCAGAGCCAGTGCCGGGCCCACGTGGTGCTGCACCACAGAACGGGTGTGCGTCCTGTGGGGGCAGGCGGGTCCGAACAGTTCGGAGTGGGTGACGGGGGTGTTAGTCCGCCCAGAGCAGGACCAGGACACATAAATACCCCCCTTCAACCAGACACTCTTCAAGAACTTGCTCAACTCCTGGCAGAGAAGAGAATGAGGGGGTGGGCAGGATGGAGGCAGGGCCTGGGAGGGCCCTTCTCCATCCTTCTGCACAATTCCGCTTTGGCCCCAAGCTGCAGACCCTCCCATTAGACCAAGCCTGGCAATGAAGCAGCTCTCCCTCCTTCACATCTAAGTGCGCCTTGGGGAGCATCCTCTACCCTGGCCCCAACACCATCAAGGTTGCTTGTTGACCCCAACTCTGGGTCCTCACTAAACTGGGGGGCCCTTTCCACCCAGGCAAGACCCCTTCCAGGCCTCCTCTATGCAAATCACTCACCAAGTCCCGCTTCCCCAACCCCCGGCCCCTGGCCCTGCAGACACAGACACGGGAGGAAAATCCATCATCTTTACACTCAGTGAATTGACAGCAGTGGGTTCAGACTGGCCAGGTCCAGGGTTCTGTGGGCCTTGGGGCCAGGCCCAGCTATAACAAACACAGGGAAATGAATGGGCAAGAGGACAGAGTGAACAGATTTGGTCTTGAACTTGGGAAGTTGGGTGGAAAAGTGAGATCCTTGGGGTCTGGGATGAGGACCACAGGAAGAAAGCTGTCTGATGGGGCCTGCGCAGGCGCAACGGATGGGCTGGTTCCCTTGGGGCTGAGCTGAGAGGGAAAATGAGGCCCCTCCCCTGAGGACAAGGCACTTGGCTCAGACTCCTCCTGCCCACACATTCCAAAGAAGAGATGGGGCCTCATCCCCTCGCTCCTCTCACTGGCTCAGAGACTGTTCCAGGTTGAGCCTCTGAAAGAAGCTTTTGCCCAACTCGTATGTGCTGATCATGATGGCACAGGAGGGGGCGGCCTTGATGATCCTTGGCAGGAAGCCTGCAGGGGGAGGGCAAGACTGGGGTCAGAGGCTGGTCCCAGAGGGCCCACCCTCACCAGGGCCTGCAGACACGCACCTGCAAAGAGGCCCCTGGTGCCGGACTCGGCCCGGATCCTCCGCAGCAGCAGCCAGGTGGAGTCGGCGGGCACAGGTGACACTGCGGGCACAAGGCATAGCCCAGTAAAACCCCACTTGGACCCCGCCAGCCCCGCACCATGCCAGCCCAGCCCCTCACCTCTCACAGCCTCCCCGGCTCCCAGCGCAACCTGGCGCTGCGTCTTCACCACGTCGAAGGGTAGAGTCAAGATGGCAGCCACCTGGGGGCAGAGGGGAGGCTTCATCTCCATTCCCAGGACCCTCTCCCTCGCCCCAGCCAGAGTCTGCCAAGCTTAGCACCAGGGAGGGTGAGCTTGCTTCTCGACAGGCAGCTCCCGCACTGCCATCAAGGACACCTCTGCCAGCCACACCCCCGCCCAGTCAACTCACCGTTCCTGAGATGCCACCAGCCACAAAGCTGATGCCCACTGATGTCTGGTCCTTTGGCCTGCGCCCAGTCAGCCAGCTCTTTACCAGCTCATAGTTGAACCAATACAGGGCTTGGGGGCACAAGATACGCTCATTAGAGATGGGGAAGGCAGAGGGTGGGCCCCATACCACTCTCTTCCACTGACCTATCCCATGACAACCGCTCCCTCCCAGTTAAGAGACCCTTTTGCTACACTAGTTTCCATAACAGCTTCTCTGCAGGAATTATCTCGTGAAAATCTGGGCAAATACCCTGTACATTGAGCCCATTTCACAGATGAGATGGGGCTCAGAGAAGTCACATGACTTCAAGGGCAGTAGTATCAAAGCTGAGTCTTGGCTGTAACCTCTGGTGCATCATCCAGGGGTCCCCTCATCCCATATCCCCTCACCCTGGGCGCCTACCTGAGAAGGGCACATCCCGAAGAGCAGTGGGGCCCCAGCCCAGCCACAGCGAGCGCCAGCCGCCCTGGGCCACGGAGGTTCGGACACAGGCGCCCAGCTCCCGGTATGACACGTGCTGAGCCTGCAGCTTTGTCCGTACCAGTTCCAGGGGGCTTATCACAGTCACGGTGCCCACTGTGGGGAGCAAAGGGGAGGGATCAGTTCACAGCTCATGGCACTGTGCCCAGGGTCTGGGAGCCCAAGACATCTCCCCACCCCTAAGCGGGCAGAGTGAAGCTGGGAGCGAGGACTGAGCTCAGGCAGAGCGGGGGCCGAAGGGAGACCAAGGGCCCAGGGCTGTGCTCACAGCGGGCCAATGCACCAGCCACCATGGGTGCATAGAAGTCAGAGGTCAGGGCTCGAGCACACAGGAAGGCCTTGAGTTGGTCATAGGCCGTGAAGTAGATGGCGGTTGCTGGCACAGTCATCACCCTGGAGGTGCGAAGAGACGTCAGCTGGGACTTCCAACCCCCCAGCCAGCCCTGCCCAGCCAGCCAGCCAAAGGGGAGCAGGAGATGAGCAGGGCACAAGGGAAGACAGCATGCAGGACGGGTCTCACAGGGTGGCTGGAAGGCCGCTCCACAGGGTCCTGGTGCCCTCGTGTCTCACAATCTTCACAAAGGCGTCCTGGCCAAGAGGACAGCAGCCGGAGCGGGAAGGATGACATGGAAGAGGCCTGTGAAGGCGCTGGCCCCCGCTGGCCCCTAACCCGATGCCCTGCCTCTGCCCACAGCCCTGGGTCCTGCTGGGAGGCAGCAGCCCCTCAGGTCCCACCCATGCCAGTCTGCTCGGGGCGGACTCCTATTCACCCTTCACAACCCCACGGAGGGCACTACCCCCAGGGGAGCCTTTCCAGAACCGAACTGGCTGCCCCAACAAGCTTTGCTGCTATATTCCTTCTTCTTGGGCCTGCTGCCAGCCCCCTACCCCTCAGGAATTCTGACAGACCCGGCTGAGGGCACAGCTGCTCCTCACCACAGTGCCAGTGAAGCGAGTGGGGTCCTGAAACCAGGTGGCGCAGCGGGCACCATTGGGGCACAGGTACAGGGGTTCCAGGACACCGTTGCAGTAGAGGAGGCACTTCCCTGTGGGCCGGAGAGAGGGCACTGGGGAGGGGGGGGGACAATGACGGACGGCCATGGCGCTGGAGCCCTGCGGGGAGGGGTGAGCCCCTGACCCGGGAGGGCCAGCAGAAGCTGGGTCCTCAGGTGGGCATTCCTGCCAGGACAGAGGGCGGGCTGGGAGGACCTGAAGCACATGCCAGTCCGTGGCTGCCAGGCTCGCCGGTGCCCTGGGGCGCTCCCTCCCCGGACCCTCACGCTCCCCGGGGCGAGGGGCACTCACATTTGGTGAAAGAGAGGCTCCAGAGCCTGGAGGGAGGCGTCAGTTCTAAAATACAAGATAGCCCCCCAAGTCAGGAGACGATCCCCCCCCCCCCCCCCCCCCCCCCCCCGCCGCAGGGATCCCATCTCTGGGAGATCCTTTTGCGCAGACACCACCCCCTACTGGCTCCAGGCAGACACTCACCGCTGGTCACTGAGGGACGCTGAGCCTGCAGGCGGACCTTCACCACGTCCAGGGGGGTCACTAGGGGAGAGGGCAGGCCTGAAGACTCCTTTCAAGGCGCCACTCCCGACACTTCCTCCGGGACCAAGACCCTTCCAGTCTCTGGCCTGTCCTCCCCCCGCCCGCCACCTCCCAGGTCTTACTGAAGATGGAGGTGACCACAGCCCCGGCGCCTGAGGCCACCATCTGCTGGAGGGGGCTGATGCCCCCAGGGTCCTGATCGGCCATCTTGGAGCTTCAGTCCTGAAAGACAGACAGCTCCAGGAGTCCCAGCTCCCAGCACAGAAACCAGTGGCTGAGGGCGGGGCAGGGAGCTCCGGACTTCACTCTCACCGCTCACCCCGTTCACCCCATTCACCCTCCGATTAACAAGGGTTCCAGGGGTCATCCCAGGGCCTTTGAGAGCCCTTTCTGCCGTCCCCACTTTGCCTATGGGGAGACTGAGGCTGGGGGAGGTGAGGCGACCGCTCAAGGTCACTCTGGGCGCAATGAGGAAACCGGGACAGTCGCCGGTTAGTTAATGGGCAACAGTGGCCACCTGGCCCGCGGCCAAGGCCTCCCTCGCCCTCACCACGCAGGCTTACTGGGCACCTCCTCTTACAGGCCCTGGGCGTGGCCCCGCGTCCCCAAGATCAAAACCAACCCCCCCCCCCCCAGCACCCTCTCCTCCCCCGGGGCCCCTGGATTATAGCCCAGCCCCGAGGCGGCACATGGAGCCACGGGCACCGAGCTGGAGGGGCCGGCAGTGCGGCCATGTGTGCGCAGATCCGCTCTCCCTGCCCCGCACCCCTCCCCCCAGGCCGGGAGGCTGGGCCCGGGGCGAGGATGGGGACAATCCCTCGGCCCACTCCCCCTACATCCCAGGCCCGGGGACCGACCGAGAGGCAGGAGTGGGGACCCAGGATCGGTCCCCGCCCCTCGCCCCTCGGTGACCGTCCCGGTCCTGACCCCACTCCCCGGGGAAGCCCACTTGGTGGTCGACGCCACGGCCCACGGCTCCTCCGCGCCCCCCGCCCAGCCCCGGGCCAGGCTCCCGGGGACGCCGGGGGACCCCGCTCCGGCCTCCGCCCCCGCCGGGCCCCCAGCCCGGCGCCGCCGCCCACCTGGCTTTGGGATGGCACTCGCGCGGCGCGGAGCCCGGGGTCGGGCGGGCCCATGGCGGGTCCGCGACCGGTGCGGGGTCCGCGCGCGTCCGCCTCGCTCCGAAGCCGCCGAGGAGGAAGGCTGCCGCGCCGCCCCGCCCCCGCCCGCCGCGAGGCCCCGCCCCCGCCCGCCGCGAGGCCCCGCCCCCGGGCCGACCGGCCGCGCGCCCGGAGTGGCGCCGGAGTGCGCCGCCCCGCCCGCGAGGCCTCCCTGGGAGCCGCGGGCCCGGTTCCCCCAGCGGCCCTACCCACCCCGCGGGCCGCGAGCCCCGGCGCGGGTCTCCACGTGGCGCCCTGCCGGCCGCGTGTCCTCAGCCCGCACCCCCAGCCAGGCCTCCGGCTGCACCGGAGCCCCCACCTCCGCGGGTCCGCAGGGCTTAGGCTGGGGGCGGGGGAAAGGGAAAGGGAGGGGATCAGTTCCGAAGCCGCGGGCAATCGGAGAGGGACGGCGAGCATTTTCCCGCGGGGCTGGGTTTTTACAACCCCCGGGACCGGAGTGAGCCAGCTCCTCCCTTTTCACAGACGGAGACTCGGCTCCAAAACCGCTTGAAAAGGCGGAGGGCTCCGGGCGCTGGTGCGCAGCGGGGTTAGACGTGCTGGCGGGCTGAACGGAGGGAAAAAGGCTGGTCCGGAAGCGGGGAGTCCCTGCTTCCACCTGGGCTCGGTCCCACCTCCGCGTGACCTTGGGCCCCGGACAAGAAAGGGGGAATAAGGGAGAAGAGGACCGACATTGGTTACTCTCACACCGTTGTTTTTTTTTTTAAACACATTTTTATCGATTCCAGAGAGGAAGGAGAGAAATATCAGTATGAGAGAGCATCATTGATCGGCTGCCTCCTGCACGCCCCCCACTGGGAATTGAGCCTAGAACCCAGGCATGTGCCCTTGACCTGAATCGAACCTGGGACCTTTCCAGTCCGCAGGCCAACGCTCTAGCCACTGAGCCAAACCAGCCTGGGCTCACACTGTTTTATCTTCTAAGTCTCAAAGTTTTTTTAGAAGTAGGTCATGATTCGCCCCATTTTGCAGCTGATGAGACTGAGGCTCCAAGTTAAGAGCTCGGGGCTGAACGGGCCAGGTTACCCCGCCGCGCAGGGTGGCAGATGGGCTTAAGCCTTACGCCCACGTCTCTGATCCGGCTTCTCAGGGAGACACAGTTCTCTCCCCGGCCAACTCCACCACCTTCCTCGTCTTTAAAACTTTTGTGCAGCCTGACAGTTCTAACAAAAACAAAAACTACACACCGAACACGGGGTGAGGGACTGTGCCTTTAAGAAGGTTGGCCGTGACTTTGACGTCAATTGGCTCCCGGAAACGGTCGGGTCAAGACCCAGAAGCTGCGCAGCCAGCCGGCGCAGCGAGGTTAGCACGTGGATCCCACAGGGCCAACCATGAGCTTTCCCTGGGAAAAGGCCTTGCGCGTTCCCACTGCTGGGAAGCCCGAATCTGTGGGCGTGGAGAATGCAATCTGTGACTGGTGAAATGGACGCTCGTCTAAAGGGCCGGAGGGGAAATATATAAATAAAATATAAAATAAAGGGCCGTACGGAGGGCACCATTTCCTTCCCAAACCAAGCTGAGGTCTGAAATAATAATAATAAAAAATCATTTTATAAACTGTTGGTTCAGGTGAAAACCAGCTTCTACTAAGGTCCTTTACAGCCTCAAAGTTACGGTTTACCCCAACAGTTAGTTACACAACCATCAGCCCAGAGATTACTCTCCCATTTTACAGAGGATGAAACAGGTTTTTCCATGTTATGACTCTAGTGTGAAGCAGAACCCAGGTTTCTCTCATGCAATTTCTCATTTCACAGACCAAAAACCCGGAGACCTCAGAGGTCAAATCGGACCAAAGCCACTCGAGTGGAAGAGCCAGAATTCAAACCGCCACCTGCCTGAGTCCAGAGAGCTCCCACCACCCCCCTCATTCTTAACCCAGTGACCTGTTCACCTGTTTCATTTACTCAGGCCTTGGGCCCCAACAACGACAAGAAATACCAGGCGAACTGGTTAAAGATTCGGCTTTTGTAATCAAAGGAAACACGATAATTTCAAGAGAAACCTCAAAAGTGCTTTATTCAAAGTAATGTCCATCGCTAGCTACACATTTCCCCACCTTTCAGGTAATTTGTAAATACCGTCCCAATAAAACTTTTCTTGTTTTGAGGCACACCATTCAGAGACCCAATTTTCCACTTCTTCGTACGTTTTGAAGTGCTGCTCAGAAAGTGTGTGTGCTATCGATTGGAATAAATGGTAATTTGAAGGAGCAAGGTCTGGTGAATTCAGTGGCTGGTTTAATACTTCCCAGGCAAGATCTTTTAACGTGTCTTTAACTGGTTTTGAAGTGGGTGTGGTGTGTCTTCATGAAAGCAAAATTACTTGGCTGTGTCTTCTGGCCCATTCTGGTCGTTTTACAGTCAAAGCGTGGTTCAAACTGACCTGGATATTCTTTGTCTTTCACATAGAAATCATCACTTCTAAAGCATTTAATCCAGCCTTCACAAGTATCTTGAGATGCAGCATGTTCACCATAAGCTTCCAGAAGTATACGATAACTTTCAGCAGCACTTTTCTTCAAAATAAATTAAAACTTCTCACAAATGCTCCGTTTTGGGCATGAAATTCAAAAATTTTAACCGTAAAAATATCTACTGGTATGATGTTAACACCTTCAGGAAATTTGACGCATGAAGTTTTGAAGCTTGCTGTCAATACAACAAAATAGCATACATATCAAATCGCATATACGGTATATCAACATATCTGTAGCTCCATCCATTGAAAAAAATCCGCATCATTCACCGGTACAGCTGGTCCAGGGTGCGTCTGGCAGCACCACTTGTCTGCTTCACGATCAGAGCACCGGGGAGGCAAGAACCTGGCTCCAGTTTGCTCCTGCAGCAGGTGTGTGACCTATGGCAAGTATCTTAACGCCTGTAAGCCTTACTTTCCCCATTTACAAAACCAGCTGATGGGGATAATAACACACCTAACTCATAGGAATTATGTGAGGATTTAATGGATTAATAGCTATAAAATGTAAGATCATTGTCTGGAGGTTTCAAGCACTCAATGACTATTATTATTATTATTATTTAATATATTTTATTTTATTGTTAAATATGTTTTATTGATTTTTTACAGAGATGAAAAGAGAGGGATAGAGAGTTAGAAACATCGATGAGAGAGAATCATGGATCAGCTACCTCCTGCACACCCCCCACTGGGGATGTGCCCGCAACCAAGGTGCATGCCCTTGACCGGAATCGAACCTGGGACCTTTCAGTCCACAGGCCGACGCTCTGTCCACTGAGCCAAACCAGTTTCAGAAATGACTATTATTATTATTATTATTATTGATTACTTTCCAGAACCTGTGGCACGGAAAGTTCAGGAAAAGGGTCTTTAGAGCAACCAGGGTTCTGTTTCTGGTCCTACTTCTACCTCCAAACGCAGGTACAGACAGTTATCACTCCTCATACTCCTTCCTTCCCAGATTCACGTTCACACAGCGATAAAGTAGCAGAGCCAGCAATCAAACCTGGTGACCTGTGAGCCTGCCTTCCCCAGAGTAGAAATGAAAGACTTGCACTTCATTTCTGGGTTTCTTCTTGCAATAGGATGCCTTTGAGATGTGTTGCTACGTCTCAGTTTCCTCACCTGGAAATAGAAGTGATGTCCCCGGTCCGGCCTGACTTACACACTCTTGGCTAAAAAAAGTCATGTCTTTGAAAGCCATGTGAAGACTCAACACACAGTCCTGTGGCCCCTGTCAGGGCCCCAGAGCTGAGCGGATCACGTCCCCGCCTTCCCCCACAGGGGAATGCTTTGGGGCTGAGGAACCTGGGGAAGTCCTTGGTGTGAGGAAAGCACCGCAGTCTGGGCAGGTGGGAGAGGTCACTGAGCCCCAGAGGGCAAATCCAAACCCAGGCTCACAGCTGAGCCCCAGGTCGCGCTTTGGATGGAACCTGAGTTCAGGGAGGGGGAGGAGCTACAGGAAATGGGGGGGCATTTCCCAGGGTGATCATGGTGGCTGAGGGGGCAGCCGGAGCCTCCAGAGCCCTGGCTGGACTTGCCGCCCGGAGGCGGAGGAGGCGGCACTGTCAGGGCTGACTTGGCTGCAGGACCCCCCCCCCCCCCCCCCCCCGCCCCATGGTCCCTCCAGATTATCATGTGGCCCCACGTGGCCATCACCGGTTTCCTCATCAGGTGGCAAAACAGAAACTCCTTTCAGCTGCCAAAAGGAAGGAAAGGGCACCAGCCCCGGGGGTTCCAGTGGGCACTGAGGGACAGTGCTGGCCTAGCACTGGGAGAGCAACAGAAACAGAAAGTAGTTTGTTGTGAGGCTGGGGCAGGGACTGTATCCTCCCCCTCCGTCCCCGCCACCCTCCTCCCCCGCCCCAGGAAAAGTTGATGGGGCTGAAGTAAGGCTCAGGTCCCTCCTATGGATCCCACCAACACCTCTTTAAAAAAATACATATATATTCTATTGATTTTCTTTTTTTACAGAGAGGAAGGGAGAGGGATAACAAGTTAACATCGCCTCCTGCACACATCCCACTGGGTACGTGCCCGCAACCAAAGTACATGCCCCTGACCGGAATCGAACCTGGGACCTTTCAGTGCACAGACCGACGCTCTACCACTGAGCCAAACTAGTTAAGGCCCCACCAGTACCTCTGAGCTCAGGGCCAGCACTGCCTCCACCTAGTGCTGCCTTCCGGGGGGGGGGGGGGGGGGGGGGACAGGGCCAAGGGTTTGGGGACCACTGAGTCCAAGAGGAGAAATCCAAACCCAGGCTCGCAGCTAAATGCCACGTCCGGTCTTTGACTGAACCCTGAGGTCAGGGAGGGGGAGGTATAGAAGGCTGTCCTGGGACAACTGGAGAAGCTGAATGAGGCCTGTGCAGTAGGCAGTGCTTTACCGATGTTACATTTCTTATCGCTGTGGCTTTTAGGACATCCTTGTTCTTAGGAAATGTTTAGGGCTGAGTGTCAGCAACTTAGTCCCAAATGGGTCAGGAAAAAACACACGCGATAATGCCAATGTAGCAACATGTGAACGGGGCGGTCAGGGTGACGGGATACACAGACGCTTCTTGTGCCATCCTTGCACACTTTTTCTGAAGTTTTTAAGGTTTTTCAAAATAAAGAGTTGGTGGAAAGAAGGATTTCTTCCTCTGAAATACAGACATACAGGCTGTGGCAAAAGTCGGTTTCAAAGTCATTCATATGGAACGTAATACAAAAGTTAATAAGTAATACAAGAATAAACTCGCCCTAGCTGGTTAAGCTCAGTGGACAGAGCGTCGGCCTGCGGACGGTGGGGTCCCAGGTTCGATTCCAGCCAGGGGCACATGCCCAGGTTGGGGGCTTGATCCCCAGTGTGGGGTGTGCAAGAGGCAGCTGAGCAATGATTCTCTCTCAGCATTGATGTTTCTATCTCTCCCTCTCCCTCTCCCTTCCTCTCTGAAATCAATAAAAAATATATATTAAAAAAATAAGAATAAAGTCTGTTTCCTGTACTCACTACTGTAAGCTTACTTTTCCCCTCCCCTGTGTTACCTACAGAATCAGAAGAGCCGGGAGCTGTCTTTTTTTGAAGGTGAAAGAAAAGAAATAACATAATAGCCAGGATCAGCCTGTCTAGGGGAAGGCCCTTCCCCTTTCCCTTCGCCCGGGGTCTGAGAAGGTGAGTTAGGGAGTTTCCGGGCACCCAAGGCTCTCCTAGGGGGACCCTGGGAGTGGTCTGCGGAGTGACCCTCAGAAGGGAAGGACCCTGGCTAAGATCTTCTGGAGTTGACACCCCCCTTTACGGTTTGTAGCAGCAGAATGCTATGGAATTCCACGCCGTCCGAAAGGGACGCAGGTCTCCACATCATGATGTGAAACAATCTCCAAGGCAGAGTGAAGTCAAAGGCAGAGCGCCCCGAGAAGGTGCCAGGCAGCTGTTCCCGACCGGGGCGCCACCGCCCCCTAGGGGACACTCTGAGCATTGATGAGGTTGTTTGTGGTGGTCAAGAGATGGGGGCCCCTGGAATTTGACAGCTGGCGGGACAGGTGTGCTAAAGGCCCCATAGCAGGCAGGACAGTCCGACACATCAAGGGATTGTCCCGCACGCCTCTCAACTTTCCCCTGTCTTTCTGGCCAATGACACAGGTGAGAAACCTGCTCATTCCCCGACCTGGAAGCTAGGTCTATGTCACCCACATCTTTTTTTTGAGTTTTGCTTTCATTTTTTGTATTATGTTCTTACTGATTTTAGAGACAGGGGAAGGGAGAGGGAGAGGGAGAGAGAGAGAAAGAGAGAAACATCAATGATGAGAGAGAATCATTCATTGGCTGCCTTCTGCAGGGGATCGAACCAGGAATCGAATGGTGACGCCCTGGTTCAGGGGGTCAGTGCTCAACCACTGAGCCACATGGGCCAGGCCACCTGCATCTTTTTTGAGTGTTTTTGAAGTACATTGAATGTTCCAGGAATAAAACTACCATGCAACCCCGGGGAAGATTCGACTCTGTGTCCATTAAAACTTTATCACGGATCATTCACAAATTTAGAAAGTGGTGCCCTGGGACCACCTGTCAGCTGAGTTGGTCCGCGCCAGCTGAGTTGCTAACATGACACTTCAGCCCAAGTCTCCATTCTGGCTCTGGTTTTCCAACCCAGTGACTCGTGAGCATTCGCAGGCTTCTGTTCTCTCACCGAGCAGAGCCTGAGCTTCCACATACAGAAATACATCTTATTTTAGTCTAAATTTCTATTTTTCCTCTACATTACTTTGTACAGTATATTATGTGAAAAATACTTTATACGGTATATTATAGGTATAAATATTACACACTATCTGAAGTTTTATATTAGAGGCCCTGTGCATGAATTTGTGCAGGGGTGGGGTCAAGCCATCCTGACCAGGGCAAGGGGACATGGGCAATTGGCCGGCCTGCCTGCTGGTCGAACTCCTGGTCAAGGGGACAATTTTCACATTAGCCTTTTATCATATAGTATATACACTGAGTGGCCAAATTATTATGTGTTCAGAGATCATCATAATCTGGCCAGTCAGTGTATATTGTCTTTGAATTTAATTCCTGAAAATGTATCAAAGGAGAGCATATAAGATCCTCAAAAAGGGCTGTGAGCTCACCCAGCACTCTCCAGTCCCAGGTCGCGTCCTTGCCTCTGGGATGCCGTCTGCTTGTTAGTTTGACGACTGCTGCCTGGAGTACATGGGCCCCCTGACCAGTGTGACCATGCTGAGCCCCGGTCACGTGATCCCAACTGAGGGGGAGCTCTCCCAGCCCGGCCTGGACCAACGGCTTGGCCGGCCCTCTCTCTGCCTTGCGCTCTCTCTCTTTTGATTTATTGAGCATTTCTCTCTTCCTTTTTTCTTTTTAATTTTCAGTGTTTGATGGTGTGCTAGCTACTGTTGTAGAGAAGAAGCCACACAGGTCCCTGCTCACACTTGCTGGTGCGGAAGACACCAGCACCTGAGGACACCGGGCCATCGTAGACAGCGGTGACCCTGCAGGGGAGGGCAGCGGGCAGGGCAGCGATAGAGAAGGCCTGAGATGGCTTCAAACCAGGGAAACCGCTGGAGAGTAGCCCAAGGTGAAGGCCAAGGGAGGGGGCGCAGACTGGGATGAGAGGAAGTGCTCAGAGGAGGGGCCGGATGTCACGGTAATTTACGTGGGAAAATATTGTGATGTTGCAGACTCAGAGCTGGGTTCTGTTCCTGGCTTCGTGTCTTTTTACCCGCGTGACCGCAGTGAAGTTGCTCAGCTTCTCTGAGTCCGAGTTCTCTCACGGGAAGACAGCTGCACTTACCTGGCAAGGCTGTGTTCGGGGTTACAGGAGAGCCTGGTACAGAGCCTGCACAAGGCGAATCTTAGACATTAGCAGGACTCGCTTTTTACAAACACAGATATCAAGGAGACCAGCAAGCAGCCCACCCTAAGATAAGAGACCGAGTTGGAGTCTGCTGAGGTGCGTGTGAGTCAGAGCTCCCTGCTGACTCATGGGGGAGCCTGCTCTCCTTTCTGGGCCTCGGTTTCACCATCTTTATTCTTTATTTTTTATTTTTTTTTAGAATTGCAATAGCAATAAAAGGATGTCTTTATTATCTATGTCCTTTAGTAAGCTGAACATCTTGTCTCCAACTATTATCAGACAGAAAGGAAAATGAACATTTAATAAATAACCAGGCATAGAGGAAACAATAGACAAACTGAGAAAAAAAAAGTGTAATACATTGGACAGGGAACAGAATTGTTACTTGTTAACATTGGCAATGGGAGACTATATCCAAAACTAGGAAATGAAATCCAGAAGTAAAACAGAGTTAATGAGCTGTTACCACCACCTCCAAGGATGACAAGAACTGCTGTGTTTGTTGTTGTTTTTTGTTTGTTTGTTTTTTATTGATTTTTTACAGAGAGGAAGGGAGAGAGCTAGAGAGCTAGAAACGTTGATGAGAAACATCGACCAGCTGCCTCCTGCACATCCGGTGGGGGACGTGCCTGCAACCAATGTACATCATACCCTTGACCGGAATCGAACCTGGGACCTTTCAGTCCGCAGACCGACGCTCTATCCACTGAGCCAAACCGGTTCTGGCGACAAGAACTGTTTTTATAACCTTTGTTTCAAGTTGCAGGAAATGAGAGAGCCCCATGTCTTGTTGGAAGAACTGTGATCTTCCTGAAGCACTAGCCTTCTACAACACCTCACCCCTTTCTGAGGAGGTAATCTAGTGACGCAGTAAAGATGGAAAGCACAGAATGAAACCAGCCAGGGGTACATTCTCTAAGGCCACCATGCCGAATGGGTGTCAACATTTAATTAACTCACCCCTAATGCCTTGGCAGGGCCAGGCCAGACGAGGGCCTCACAGGGCCAGGGGGCCGGACATTCCCCGCCCTGGTTCAGACTGAAGAGATGTGTGAAGGGAAAGGGTGCTCCAGTGGGCAGTTCCCTCCTCATCCACCCTCCCTGCAGCTGTTTCTCCTCCGCCCCAGGCAGTGCCTCTGACTTCACCTCCCAGAGTGGGTGGGAAGGGCTGGTCCTCACCTCAGCCCGGGGCCAGGGCTCCAGAGACAAGCTATCAGATTAGCAAGAGAAACCCCTTTAAAGTCCTAAAAATACTCCTCCCTTTTTCTTCCTTTTTTGTTAATCCTCACAGAGGATAGTTTTCCATTGATTTTTAGAGGGAGCGGAAGGGAGGGGGAGACAGAGGAACATCCTTTGGTTGCCTCCCGCACACACCCAGACCAGGGCAGAGGATGAGCCTGCAACCGAGGTATGTGCCCTTGACTGGAATTGAACCTGGGACCCTCAGACCTCAGGCTAACACTGTCCCCGAAGCCCAACCGGCTAGGGCTCCTCCCCTTTTTAATGTGCCAGTTCACCAGGTCTCTTCACTTTCATCTTCCCATTTAAATCTCACATGACCGTGTAGTGGGCATGTGGGAGTTACTTTGTACCCATTTTACAGAGGAGGAGACTGAGTCTTGGAGCCGATATCTCCTGAACTGTGGGGAGCCTGCAGGGAGAAGGGGAAGGGGGGCTGGTGTCATGGGCAAAAGCTCTGGGCGTCTGACCCACGTGGGCTCAGTTACCAACACGACTGCTTAGTAGCTGGGAGATAAGACCCTCAGCATCTCCTACATCTGTGAAATGGAGATAATATTGAGCAGCATTTTGTTTTGTTTTCAAAAGAGAGGAAAAGACCAAGAGAAATGTCAATGTGAGAGAAACACAGCGATTGGTTGCCTTTTGCACAGGCCTGACCAGGGGCTGGGCCAGGAAGGAGCCTGCAACAGTAGTACATGCCCTTGACTGGAATCGAACCCGGGACCCTTTGGTCTGCAGACCAACGCTCTATCCACTGAGCCAAACCGGCGAGGCCTGGGTGTTGCTGTAAGAACTCGGTGATGTGTATAGAGCAGGCCTGCAAAACATCGTCCTGACTCAGCTCATTCAAGTCCGTGCTCCAAGGATCAACTCACAGAGCCCAGAACCCAAGCTGTCCTTCCCCTCCTGAGGCGCCCCCCCTGCAGCCCTGGACAAAGCTGGGCTCCAGCTTCTGGAGTGGACCAGCAGCGCAGCGACCAGTCAGGGGCCAGGCTGCCCCAGGCGATTCTCAGACTCAGAAAAGGACACAGGCTGGGAAAGGGTACTCCCTGTGCCCACCAGGCATGACACTGGTGAGTATGGGGAGGGTCTCGGGAGGGCCCCCTGCACCAGGAGGAGCTGGGCAGTGTTTGTCAGACCTGAGTTCCTGTGAGGGGCGTGGCTGAATTTTACTTTTTTTTTTTCACTCTAGTGGGGTCTGATTTTAGATAATTGGTTTTGCCAATTTTAATAGAAAAATGAGTTCAGCTGAAACCGGTTTGGCTCAATGGATAGAGCGTCGGCTTGGGGACTGAAGGGTCCCGGGTTCGATTCCAATCAAGGGCATGTACCTTGGTTGCGGGCATATCCCCAGTAGGGGGTGTGCAAGAGGCAGCTGATCGATGACTTTCTCTCATCGATGTTTCTAACTCTCTATCTCTCTCCCTTCCTCTCTGTACAAAATCAATAAAAAAAGAAAAAAGAAAAGAAAAATGAGTTCATTAGCTCTGAGTAAATGCAATTTAGTTGTCAAAATTCTTTTTAAAAAAATATTTTATTGTTTTTTTTTTTACAGAGAGGAAAGGAGAGGGATAGAGAGTTAGAAACATCTATGAGAGACGAACAACGATCAGCCGCCTCCTGCACACCCTCTACTGGGGATATGCCCACAACCAAGGTACATGCCCTTGACTGGAATTGAACCTGGGACCCTTCAGTCCCCAGGCCAATGCTCCATTGAGCCAAACCGGTTAGGTCACCAAAAATCTTTTAAACAGAGGAGTGGTGGAGGAGGAAATGACAGTTGGGGGGGGGGGGGGGAACGGCGGGGTGCCTGACACTTCACCTAGATGTGTAGCACAGTCAGTGCTCCTGAGCACCTGGAAGGTCACTGCGCTTCGTTCATTTCACAGATGAAGGCATTCAGGGTCAGAGAACAAGCCGAAGTCACCCAGCTGGAAAGAAAGAGGCAGAGCTGGATGTGAGAGCGGTGGGCCATGCCGCGGGCCTGCTGCTCAGCTCCAGCCCCTTGTCCGGGTTCCAGGAGAGAGCTGACTCCTCCCGCCGTCTGCTGCCACCTGCCACCTGCCTGTCCCGGAGGCCACTCTGGCTTCCCGGAGACTCCCCAGGCCGGCCTTTGCCCCCAAGGGGAAGTTCTTCAGATCACCCACTGCTCTCAGAATTTAAGAAATGGAAACTTAAACACACACACACACACACACACACACACACACAAAACAAAAAACAAAACCCTGAAACTTTAACCAGGCAAAATGCTGCCCCTTTCTCTCCTGCTCCCACATCCGGATGGGAGAAGAGAAGTCAGCCAGACCCGTCCCACCCCGTGCTCCCCACCTGACCCCATCGCTGAGGGACTGAGTCTCCTTCTGAAGCATCCACCTCATATAAAAACTGCTGTTTGAAATGTGAACCCTGCTATTTGGCTCCTGTAAATGCTTCCTTACTTGCTTAAATAATAAGGAAAATAAGGCGACTCCCACTTCGGAGAGGCCATTAAACCTTCCCCAGACGAAGTTATCAGTGCTGGCGCCAGGCCAGGCCTGTGGTTGAGGTCTCAAGGCCCCAGCACACAGGGGCTCTTTAAGAACCTGCAAAGGGGGCCAGCAACACCCCCTATTTGGGAGACAAAGAAGGTGAAAACATATAATTAGGGAAATTCCTCGATGTTGGGGCCCAGAATTTGAGAGACATTTCCCTCTGGACCCGCATGTAATTAATGTAACGACATCTCTCTAAGCATTGCCTGGTTCCTCTCCGGTTTTCTCTAACACTCCTGCCGCCTCGGTCTGCCCTCCTCTGGCTGAGGGAGTCTGAGTCCGGTGTGCGGGGATCCGCCAGGAGTCCGACCTGGACTGGGTGCAAACAGCCCCAGGGACACCAGGTCAGCCGAATGGAAGGGGCATGGCTGGTGGGTTTCTAGGAGGGACATGCATGCCAGGGCGAGGGAGGAGAGGGCAAAGGGGCCAGGGACAGGTGAGCAATCTACCAGAGTGTCTGGGAGAGCCCAGGGGAGCTCTGTCACTGAGCGCCAGAGAGGAGCTCAGGGATGCAATGTCTCCAGCAGCAAAGGCATCGGAGAAACACTGGGCTCTGTTTAACTTGACTGTTTATTTTTATTTTTATTTATTTATTTTAAATATATTTTATTGATTTTGTACAGAGAGGAAGGGAGAGAGATAGAGAGTTAGAAACATCGATGAGAGAGAGTCATCAATCAGCTGCCTCTTGCTCATCCCCTACTCGGGATATGCCCGCAACCAAGGTACATGCCCTTGACCGGAATCGAACCCGGGACCCTTCAGTCCCCAAGCCGACGCTCTATCCATTGAGCCAAACCGGTCCCGGCATAACTTGACTGTTTATTTTTAAAATATATTTTATTGATTTCAGAGAGGAAGGGAGAGGGAGAGGGAGATAGAAACATCAATGATGAGGATGAGGAAACTGGTCTTGCAAGGCTGTCAGGCGATGAAAACTGTGAACAAAGCACTGCCCTGGGGGGGTCGCTATCGCTGGCCCCAGGACAGATCATCAGACATGGCCTGGGGACCCCCAGCACCTGGGGGCCTTCCTCTAAGCCCACGAAAGGGGGCGGAGCCAGATCTGCCAGACAAACACCCAGAAGGTTATAAAAAATGAAGCCCTCTGTGTCTCTCTTCACTCTGATTTGGAAATTAGTCCCGGAGTCCACTGGTGTTAATAAATGGGGTCCCTCCCTTCTCTAGGAAGCGTGCTTGGTATTTCTTTGGTTTTCCGCAATGATGAGAGAGAACCATGGATCGGCTGCCTCTGCCCCTTACTGGGGATCAAGCCTGCAACCTGGGCATGTGCCCTTGACCTGAAGTGAACCTGGGACCCTTCAGTCCACAGGCTGACGCTCTATCCGTTAAGCCAAACCAGGGGGTTAGTGAATGCCTGTGTGTGTGTGGGAAACTGCCTGGTTCCTACTGGTGGTCTATGGGACTGCCCACCACGTGCTTTAAAAAATTTTTTTTTAATATATTTTATTTATTTATTTATTTATTTATTACGGTTTCATTTCTTTCTTTCTTTCTTTCTTTCTTTCTTTCTTTCTTTCTTTCTTTCTTTTAAATATATTTTATTGAATTTTTACACAAAGGAAGGGAGAGAGATAGAGAGCCAGAAACGTCGATGAGAGAGAAACATCGACCAGCTGCCTCTTGCACACCCCCCACCGGGGATGTGCCCGTAACCAATGCACATGCCCCTGACCGGAATCGAACCTGGGACCCTTCAGTCCGCAGACCGACGCTCCACCGCTGAGCCAAACCGGTTTCGGCCCCACCACGTGCTTTTAACCGCTGTGTGAGACGCTGTCCTGGGAGGCGGTGGGTTTAGGCACAGCTGCCACCACCGGCCCAAGCAGCTGCTGCGGCCTGTGTGTAAGCTCCTCCTGTGAAAGCTCTTACGCATTTGAATGAAACTACATGCCAGTTCTTTGAAATCCATCCTACTTTTGGGACTTTCCCCTCCGCAAGCATGTACTTGTCTGGATCCTGCGCTCGGGCCGTGGAGGGGAGGGCCTCAGGCCAGCGCCCTCAGTGTACACGTGGGGAAATGAGGCAGAGAATGAAGTCAATCACGTCGTTGTAAGAGGAAGAGGGGCCGAGAGTTGTTTCCTCACCAGCACCAGGCACCCCCGTAGCAAAGGGGGGGCAGGGGGGTGTCAGCCGGAGGAGGGGCCCGCAGGCCTGCACCCCAGATCCTCTGCGGCTGCAGGTGCTCCCCAGGTGCTTCCAGGGAGCGTGTGGGCGAGGAACCCTGGGCCGGAGGGAGGATCCCCGAAGGCCCTCCAGGCAGGGCCTGGGTAGAGCCAAGTCAGCTACTCTCCTCCCAGCTTCTCCCACCTGCCTTCCCCTTCCTCACGCACCCCTCCCCTGCCCCTCCACCCCCACCCAGCATTCCATCCCTCACCACTGGATTTAAAGATAACCATCTGGGAGCGGAGAGAGACGGGCCTCTCCCCAGGACCAGCTGGAGTGGCTGCGGCTCACTGGCACGGAGCAGGGTAACTAACTCACTCACCGCCCAGAGGCCCGAGGCCCATCAAGAATTCACATCCGCCAAAACGTGTTTGACTCGGTGGATTGAGCGTCGGTCTGCGGACTGGGAGGTCCCGGGTTCGATTCCTGTCAAGGGCATGTACATTGGTTGCAGGCACATCCCCAGTGGGGGGTGTGCAGGAGGCGGCTGGTCGATGTTTCTCTTTCATCGATATTTCTAGCTCTCTATCCCTCTCTCTTCCTCTGTTAAAAAAAAAAAAATCAATAAAACATATTAAAAAAAAAAAAAAAAGAATCCTCATCCGCACCCTGATTTGTAGATACAAGGGAAACTCGCCGGAGAAGCTGTTAAAAGGTTGGAAGTGGATGTCTAGAGAAGGAGATGAAAGAGGACAAGGGTGCTACTTGGTGTTATAATTTGACTAACATTTTATTTGCACGTCAGACTTTGGTGAAAATAATAATGGATGAAAAAACAGCAGCAAGGAAGGCGGCGGCCTGCCCGGAGGCGCTCACAGTGCATGCTGGGACAGGAACCCAGGTCTCCTGACTATCCAGTCCCTCCGTTTGTTGCCAAATACCCCTCCACAGCCTCCAGCCAGGACACCGGCCTGTTCCAGACTCCCCTCCCCCACCACAGGCCCCAGTCTGGCGGCTGAGCCTCAGGAACTGGGGTAACAGTGGCTCATCCCCAGGTGACTCAGGCAGGAAGGGGAAGGAGCGGGAATAGGGGAGGGAGAGGCTGTTTCCGTGTCCCCACTCCAACCTTAGTCTTCAGGGCTGTCGGGTTTAGCAAATAAAAACTCAAGCTGTCCAGTTAAATTTGAATAACAGACACACAAGGAGTAATTTTTAAGCGTATGTCTCCAATATCACAGGAGACACTCTTAGATTAAAAAAAAAGAGTGTTTTTTTTAAAGATATATTTTGTTGATTTTTTACAGAGAGGAAGGGAGAGGGATAGAGTTAGAAGCATTGATGAGAGAGAAACATCAACCAGCTGCCTCCTGCACTTCCCCCACTGGGGATGTGCCTGCAACCAACATACATGCCCTTGACCTGAATCGAATCTGGGACTCTTCAGTCCGCAGGCCGACGCTCTAACCACTGAGCAAAACCGGTTACGGCCAAAAAAAAAAAAAAGTTCCTAATCTGAAATTCAAATTTAACTGGGCATCCTGTGTTTTATCTGACAACCCAAGGTCTCAGGGGGAAAGGCCCTGCTCTGGGGCAGCTGTGACTCCGGGGGCAGAACAGTAGTGACTCTGAATGAAGAAAACCCTGAAGAGGCGATTGGAAGACCCAGGGAGAGGCTGAGAGAAGTGGAAGGAGGAAGTGGGAGGGAAGCTCCCCAGCCCTGTATCCAGACCACTGCCTCTGAGGCAGCCCTGGAGGAACCTGTGAGCCAGAGGGGCACGTCCAGGGGCTCCCGGTAAAGTATGGCAGCGGTCATCTCAGGTAGAGACTGCCGTTTGGGGTCTGCACTTACTTGTTTGCTAAAACAATAGGACGTTATTTTGATTTTCTGAACTTATGTATGCTATCCCAATACTCCACTGATGACGGTTTGAATGTCCCGTTGATTGTGATCTCACTGGTCATCGAAGAAGTTCAATGATCCTAAATTGCCTCAGTAGCTACACACAGTGCATTCCTGTTGGCCCAGGGATCCCAGGATCCGGACGGCACAATTGTTCTAATTTGTCCCGGTGGTCCCAGATAATCTGTTTCCGTCCATTCAGTGATTCGTAGATATGTTAGATAACTAACTTGCTCAGTTTCACTTCCGTAAAGTCTTGAAACAAGTTCCTCATTCCAGACCCAAAGATGTAATCTTTTTTTTTTTTTTTTTTTGGTGCTATTCTGTCCTTATACTAAGCCAGGCACGGCAAGCTGTTCCGGGCTGTGAGGTCTGGAGCGCTTTTGGTCCCTTTAATAAAGACGCCATAATTCAACTTTTTTTGAGGTGTCCTTTGTAAGGTGGGGGTTACACTACAACACTGAGTGGGACCTCCTGTCACTTGTGATGCCTCCGTCCAGCCCAGGGCTGGCATCTGAGTCCAGTTCAGCTGGGGCTACAGCAGGAATAGACATAGACCAGGAAGCACATATCTGTAAATTTAAAAAATATATATTTTATTGATTTTTTACAGAGAGAAAGGGACAGAGATAGAAAGCTAGAAACATTGATGAGAGAGAAACATCGACCAGCTGCCTCCTGCACACACCCTACTGGGGATGTGCCCACCGCAATCAATGTACAAGCCCTTGACCGGAATCGAACCTGGGACTTCAGTCCGCAGCTCTATCCACTGAGCCAAACCGGTTTTGGCACATATCTGTAAATTCTTAAGTGGAGGTTGGGGGGTGGGGGAAAGGCAGAAGTCACAAAGGAAAAGACTGCTAGATTTCAGATGACCTAACAAAGTTATCATAAACAAAGATAAAAAGACAAATGACATCTATAACATATATAATATCCAGAGTGTACAAAGAACTTCCACAGTTCAATAAGAAAAAGACAAACTGTAGAAAAATGAACAAAGGATAACGAGATCGTTTTATTTGTCAACTTTTTGGGGTTATTCTGGGTGAGATGAATATTTAAATAGATCAATTTTGTCCAAAGCAAATTGCCCACCATCATGTGGGCCATCCCCAATTTAGTTGAAGGCCTGAATAGAACAAAAACACTGGCTTCTCTAAGCAAGAGGAAGTGTCTCAGCGACTGCCTTTCACTTCGTCTGCACCATCTGCTCCCCTGAGTCTCCGGCCTGCTGGTTTAGCCCGCAGATTTTGGACTTGCTAGCTTCCATAATCATGGGAGTCGATTCCTTTTAATAATTCTCTTTCTCTGTACAAGCAATTCTGTTTCTCTGGAGAACCCTGACTGATGCAGATAAGAACAGGCAATTCACGGAAGATATACATAAACAGAATAAGTATATGCACAGATACTCAGCTTCCCTAGCGATCAAGGAGATGCAAATAAAACAACCAGGAAATATCTTCGACAGATTGACTAAAAAAAAAAATTAAACTGGCATATCCAATGTTGGCAAGTAAATGGGAAATAAGTGCCCCCAAACACCATAACTGGGAGTGTAAACTGGAAAATTTTTAAGTCAATTTGTCATAAACATTTCAACTATGCAGACCCTTTATTGAGCATAAGTTACATTTAGGAATTTAACCCCACCATGTGCACTCAGACACATCTTCACAATATTCATTGCATAATTATTGGTAACTTTAAAAAATTGGAAACACAGCCCAGCTGGTGTGCCTCAGTGGTTGAGCATTGACCTATGAACCAGTAGGTCACAGTTCGATTCCCAGTCAGGGCACATGCCCAGGTTGCAGGTTCAGTCCCCCATTGTGGGGTGTGTAGTAGGAAGTTGATCAATGATTTTCTCTCATCATTGCATCATTGATGTTTCTATCTCTCCCTCTCCCTTCCTCTCTGAAATCAATAAAAATATATTTAAGAAAGAAGAAAAATTTAAAAAAATTTAGAAACACATAAAAGCTCATTACATGATACTGATTAAGTAAACTATATAAAATTTATAGCATGAAATACTTGACAACTGTCAAAAAGAAACTAATAAATAAGTGAAAAGACATCCCATATTCATGAATAGGGAGACTTAATATTGTTAAGATGGCAATACACCCCAAATTGACCTATAGATTTCCTATTAAAATCTCAACTGTCTTCTTTGCAGGAACTGATCCTAAAATTCACATAGGACTTCGAGGAACTCAGAATTATTAACAAAAAAATATTGAAAAAGAAGTTGGAAGATTCCTACTTCTCCTAATTTTAAAACTTGCTACAAAGCTATGGTAATCAAGGCAGGGTAGTACTGACATAAGGACAGACACCTGGTTCAGTGGAATAGAACTGAAAGTCAGAAATAAGCCCTCACATTTGTAGTCAATTGGTTTTGTCAACATTAAAAATCACAAGGCCTGGTCAAAGGGAGCTGCGAGGCTCAGCGAATAGGGCAAATCTTTATGTGACTCTGGAACTTTGCTTTTTTTAAATTCTGTTTTGTTTTTGCTTTTCTTCCCTGATCACAAAATGATTCTCCCTCCTTAAAAGCAAAGAGAGAGAGAGAGAAAGAGAGAGAGAGAGAGAGAGAGAGAGAGAGAGAAAGAAACATTCCTGAATTGGAAGGTATAAGAATACTGTAGTGTTTCTTTTTTTTTAATATATATTTTATTGATTTCAGAGAGGGAGAGGGAGAGAGAGATAGCAACATCAATGATGAGAATCATTGACTGGCTGCCTCCTGCATGACCCCTACTGGGGATCAAGCATGCAACTCAGCATGTGTCCTTGGCCAGAATCAAACCTGGGATCCTTCAGTCCGCAGGCTGACTCCCTATCCATTGAGCCAAACCAGCCAGGGCCGTAGTGTTTCTTGAGGAACAGGGGGAGGTTCTGCAGTCTTCAGGGGCTCTATGCAATCTCCAAGGAAGTGAAGGTTCACTGCATCCATTTAAAATATATATTTTGTTGATTTCAGAGAGGAAGGGAGAAGGAGAGAGATAGAAACATGAATGATGAGCAATGCTGGCTGAGCAGATAATAGGCAGTTCTTGAATGAGAATGGACCACATTCCAAGGTTGACTCAGGTCCAAAGTTGACTGCCAGGCCCAAGGTTGACACCTGAGTCCCAGGGGCGTACAACTTCCAGCCAGGTTAGAATGTCCTTTCTTTCATCGGAACAAGGCAATCACGTTAACAGAAGAGCATGATTAGTATTTCTTATACTTATAGCTAGTCACCAATATTCTATTTTGTCCCTAATATCACCAGTGTGCAGAACAGTCCCAGTTCTCAGCAGGAGCTTTATCCGCTGTCTGGTTTCTCCCTAGCCCCAGGCTGAGCACACTGCCACACAATTCCTCAGCCCTGCCACTCCTTCCCTACCCAGACTGGGATTTGTCCCTCAGCTCAAGCTCTTCGCTTAGCCTACAGCATCTTCATTCCTTCCTCCAAGGCTCAGCACCAGACTTGCTGTGGGCCTCTCCTCTCTCCTGGTGAGTCTCCCCATCACCAGCCTCAGTCTGGGCTGGGCCCTTGGGCACTGAACAGTCTGGTTCCTACGGTTGGCTAACCTGTTCTGTGCTGTCCATTTCTCTCTCCACCCCAGCCATGTCAATTCCTGGAAGGCAGCGCTACCTGAAACTACAAAGCCACTCCCATTCGGCATCCATCCCCCTGCCTGACCCTGCACCAGACACCCATGACATTGAACTTGGCACTCAATCCTTGCCCAAGGCTGCCCTTTCCATCTCGTTTCTTAATGCTCTTCCCTACAACCCCTGTCCAACCACTTCTCCAACTTCTCCCACCTGAGTTAAAACCTTCTGACTCAGCTCAAAAGGGTGCCCCGGAGATGAAATTAAATATCTTCTTCCCTTACTTCCCTTCCCAGAGCTAACCTACTGCTGTTTCCCTACACACACCGCGCACTTGGCACACGACCATGTACCTTAAATTAGATGGAATCTGAGTCTGTCTCCCTCCCACAACCCATGCCCTCTGTGGGCACCTTGAGGAAAGGGCCGGAGTGCTGTTTATCCCTGCCCTCACAACTCTCTTTCAGCCCAACGTTCAATCTGAGTTTGTTGAATAGAAACGAAACAGGATGGACAAGGGTCCCAGATCCAGAAGCGAACATCCCGCAAACGCCCTTAAACTTATACTCTAAGAAGCAGCTCCTTTGGCTGCTGTCAATGTCTGTGGCCCGGCGCCGCCCCGCCTCAGGCAAACCACCCGGCACCCGCACCAGGCAAAGAGCCAGCCGGGGCGTCCGTCACATGACCCTCCAGTCACATGATCCCTAGGAAAGGGGGCGGGGAGTGAATGGAACAGAAAAGAAACCAGGCATTCTAGGATGGCCCCGCCTCTACGTCGATGAGCAGCCGATGGGAGCTCGACAACCCGGACATCTGGCCAATGGGAACTGAGGTGGGCGGGG
This sequence comes from Pipistrellus nathusii, assembly GCA_963693515.1. Lineage (NCBI taxonomy): Eukaryota > Metazoa > Chordata > Mammalia > Chiroptera > Vespertilionidae > Pipistrellus > Pipistrellus nathusii. The sequence continues at coordinate 35,459,425 of OY882873.1, forward strand.
CCATCGCGCTGCAGGGCCCGGGTCGGTGAGCTGCAGGGTTGCTGGTGCCCAGCGAGCGCGGAACCGGACGCAGGTGAGGAGGTCGCAGCGCGGAGCTCTCGCTCGCTCTTTCCCAAGGCCCCGGCCGCAGGGATGTGGGGGGGGGGGGGGGGAGAAAGGAGGGCAGGGGGCGGGTGGAGGCTTGAGTTTTTTCGGGAGGCAAGAGAAGACGCTGAGAGTGTCGTCTTTGGGGTCTGCGGTGCAGGAGGGAGTGTTTTGAAGGGTGGCGGCAATCTAAGCAGAATGGCAGTGACCCCCGTTAGCAGGGGCGCTCTTTCTCTTCCTGCTAGCATTCCGCAGGCTGCAGCCCCTGCCCCTAAAGCAGGGACCCTCTGTTTGTGAGCCGGCTCCGCCTCCCCCGTCTGGTTGCCGCGGTGGTGGCGGGAGGTAGGTAGGTAGGTAGGTAGGTAGCCGGTCTCCCGCGGCCGGGGACGGGAGAGGCGCCCTCCCTGGCCCCGGGCGCAGAGGACTGGCAGGGAGCCTGGAGACCCTGGCCTTCTCCGAGGACTTGGCAGTGGTTACGCCTGGCTCTCTCTTACTTCCTTTCTTGTGGGTTGGGACAAGCTAACTTCCGCCTCTCCGCCACTTTTTTCCCCTCGCTCACGCGCCTCGCTGTTGGGTTGGTTCGAATGTTGGGAATCGCGTGCTCCTGACACTCAGAGTGGGGGGGGTGCCACCTAGTGGAAGACGACAGAGCCGGGGCTGGAGGAGGCTCCGGGGCTCCCTCTCGGTGTTGGCAGTGTGCATGGGATGGGGTGAGAGGGGCCGCCTCTCAAAGCCCACCAGCGGGGAATCAGGCTCCCAGCTCCCCCATCTCCGGTCCTGAGTGTGTGTGCTTGCATGTGTACTCAGTGGACACATATGTATTCAGTAGACACATACCTCTGTACTGACCTCAGGATACCCAGGAAGGGAAATAAATCATTAGGGACCTGAGTACTTGGACATCTGCGCTGGCACGCCTAAGCCAAGCAGTGGCCTGGGAGCTGTGGGTGTGGAGGAGAGGCTGCGAGGGGCTGAGGTCTAGGACAGTCGTCCTCATCCTGACCTGGCCAGGAGCTGTGGAGGGGCGACTTCGGAGGCTCTCATATCAGCGGTGGCAATTCCAGGACTAGGACCAGGGCTGTATCCTGGCAGCTTCTGCTCAGGAGATGCTTCCGTCCCCTTCCTCCGCTTGGACCCAAGTCCTCTACCCTCCGGGGGTTTGTGCTCCATCCCCAGGCACTATGTGTGGTACCACGAGAAACGAACCCAGGCCCCATGTGCTCTGGAGCCATCACAGCCTGTCACCTCTAGCACTTGGTATATGACATGGGCATGTCACGTAGCATCTCTGAGTCTCAGTTTCCTCCTTTGAAAGGAAAGGTGACAATTACTAGGTCAGATGGTGGTTACAAAGGAGAAAGAAAATGTGGATTGCTTACACTGGCTCCCAAGAGACTCAACAAACAGTCTTTGCCCCTCGAGGCAGGGTAACCTCTGGGCCCGGCCTTGAACCAGTGGGGCTGGCTGGCTGAGCTTGGGGGAAAGTTGTTTAGGAAATGAGAGACTGTGCCCCATCCCTGGACTGGTTCCTCCTGCCGACCCCAGAGCGGGCTCTCGTAGGCTCTCAGCATGTGCAGCTGCGTTTCGGCCCAGGCCATCGGCAAGGGTGGGAGGCTGTGTTTGGAGAGTCTGGAAGGTCCTGGTGGAGTTGAGGGCCCTTTGAACACAGGGCCAGACCCAGCCTGTGTGTCCCTTTCCCCTGATGAGGGGGGGGATGGTCAGTGAGCAGGCTGTGACTGGCCTCTGGGGAGGGCAGCCCAGATTCCACTTCCCTTTTCTCGTTCCTCAGCCCCGTGGTTTCCCATGTTGTCATGTGACAGCCCCTCCGCCACCCACAGGCCTGGGCAGGGTGCAGGTGTGAGCACAGCATCAGGCAGGGAGACACGCAGAGGGGCGAGCTGGGGAAGTGAAACCCTGGCTTTTCCTCAGAGGGACTCGGTCCTTGTACCAGTGTGTCTTCCCGTGGCTCCTGATGCCTCCCCAACACCCCAGAGGCAGCCTAGACCCACAGGTCAGACCCACAAAACCCACAAGCCTTCCGGACTCTCACATGACATTTCCACACATTCACCCAGGATCCGCCACATGGTGGGGACACAGATTCACTCATACTCACGTCAGCATTTATGTACATGGGTGTGCACGCACTCCTGCATGTGTCACACACATACACACACACACACACACACACACACACACACACACACACACACGGGACCCATGTAGGAAGTGGGATCTCTGCCGGGACCGGTTTGGCTCAATGGATAGAGCGTCGGCCTGCGGACTGAAAGGTCCCGGGTTCGATTCCGGTCAAGGGCATGTACCTTGGTTGCGGGCACAACCCCAGTAGGGGGTGTGCAAGAGGCAGCTGGTCAATGTTTCTCTCTCATCGATGTTTCTAACTCTCTGTCCCTCTTAATTCCTCTCTGTGTAAAATCAATAAAATATATTAAAAAAAAAAAAAAAAAAAAGGAAGTGGGATCTCAGGCCCCACATCCCGCCTCCTCCCCGGATGAGGCGTTGTGAGGAGGCTCCGCGGTCCCAGGCCTGGGCCTAGGAGACTGGCTCCAGAACCAAAGGTGGCGTGGACCCAAGCTAGCTGCCAAATGCCTCTTGGTGTTTTTGCAGGTGGACCATGTGGACCCTGGTGAGCTTGGTGGCCTTAGTGTCAGGGCTGGCGGCTGGAACGCAGTGTCCAGATGGTCAGCGCTGCCCCGTGGCCTGCTGCTTGGACCCAGGAGGAGCCAGCTACAGCTGCTGCAATCCTGTGGTGAGGGCCTCAGCCCAGGCAAGCGCTGGCAGCCGGGACTCCCCAAAAGGTCCTGTTGGGGGGGCCAGAGGACGCGGCCAAACCCGGGTCCTTTGGTTTACCCTCTCCTCTCTTCCAGGACGAGTGGCCCACAGCGCTCAGCAGGCACCTGGGCAGGCCCTGCCAGGTGGATGCCCACTGCTCTCCTGGCTACTCCTGCCTCCTCACTGTCTTGGGGACCTCCAGCTGCTGCCCCTTCCCAGAGGTGAGGGCGCCCCCAGCTCGATGGAGGGGCTCAGTTCTGCGTTTCCCGCGGGTAGACGGGCCTCGTCAACGCCAGCGTCTGTGTCCCATAGGCTGTGTCGTGCGGGGATGGCCGCCACTGCTGCCCCAGGGGCTTCCACTGCAGTGCGGACGGGCAGTCCTGCTTCCGGAGACCAGGTGCAGTAGGGAGGGAGGGGGAGGGCAGGCAGAGGGGCAGCGTGGAGAGCTGGAGCACCCGGGAGCCCCGCGGGCTGGGTGACCCTGATTTCTGCTCTCACGTCCTTGTTCGTGTGGCATCTGTACTAAGCAGGCCCCCTGCTCTGGATAGAGGGGCAGCCCTGGGGCTGAGAGGGGAAGGAGGGAACTCGAGCCCACAGGCCTAGAGCCAGGCATTGCAGGGGTGGGGAGAGGCCAAACGGGGCTGGTTTGATGCCACCCCAGTCGATGGATGCCCCTGTCCGGTGCCGTATTTCTGAAGCAAGGCCTGGCTTGTGGGAGACTGTGCCCGGGATCCTGGCTGGGTGGCTCAGTAGGTTGGATCGTCGTCCCGTGGCACACCCACATTGCAGGTTTGATTCCCGGCCAGGGCACGTAGCTAAGTTGTTGGTTCGATTCCTAGCCCGGCGTGTACGGGAGGTAACTGATGGGTGTTTCTCTCTCACCCTTCTCTCTAAAACCAGTACAAACATATCCCTGGGTGAGGATTTTTTAAAAAGTGCCTGAGCCCTAGTGCCAGCCCCCCTCCCTGCCCCGCCCCTGTGGCTGGGAGTGTAGGCCCTGTGCCTGCAGCTCCTTGGGTGACGGCGGCGGCAATGACCCTCACGGACCGGGCTGTGGAATCCCGGCTCATCCTCTCCACAGACGCCAACCCCTTGGGTGCTGTCCAGTGCCCCGGTAGCCAGTTCGAGTGCCCCAACTCCTCCACGTGCTGCATTATGGCTGACGGCGCCTGGGGATGCTGCCCCATACCCCAGGTACAGGTTTGGGAAGGTAAGGGAGGGAGGGGGCGGGAGGGGGCCGGGACAGAGGCAGGACCGTCTCTTCTCAGGCTGCCTGCTGCGAAGACAAGACGCACTGCTGCCCCCGAGGTGCCACCTGCGACCTGGCCCATACCCGCTGCCTCACCGCCACGGGCTCCCTCCCCCTGGCACAGAAGGTCCCGGCCCGAAGGACTGACGCAGCAGGTGGAGAGATGGGTGGGGGTTGGGAGGAAGGAGAGGAAAAGCCCCCCTCCCCCCTGGCTGCCCCGCCCCTCACACCGCTCTCCCCTCCCTCCCAGGGGTCCTGTGCCCAGACGGACAGTCCCAGTGCCCCGACGGCTCCACCTGCTGCGAGATGCCTAGCGGGGAGTATGGCTGCTGCCCAATTCCGAATGTGAGTGAGGGGCTGTCCCCCGGTGGGCTCCGTGCCCACAGCCACCGGCCTGGACCCCTACCTGGCAGGGATTCCGGGGTCCGTGGTTGGCCGACAGGTCCCTGGGAGCCTGGCTGCTCAGGACATACGCTACCCCCTAGTGGGAGGTTGGAGTAGTGCCAGCTGTCGGCCTGACTTCCTTGTGCCACAGAGACCCACCCTTGCCTCCCTCTGCCCAGGCCATCTGCTGCTCCGACCACCTGCACTGCTGCCCCCAGGACACGGTGTGCGACCTGGCCCAGAGTAAGTGTCTCTCCCAGGAGAACGCCACGGACCTCCTCACCAAGCTGCCGGCTCGCAGAGGTACCGGAAGCAAGCCCTCCCGCCCGCACCAGGGGCAGCGCTCCACCAGGCCATTCGGGGAGCAGATATGGGGGGCGGGCACTGGTGGCTGCAGGGAGGGGTCAGGGCAGGCACAGCCCCCCTTTCTCCGCACTGGGCTTCGCCTTAGGCTCCCAGCAAGGGGTGGCCTTCCATCCTCAACCTCTGGTTCCAGCGATGGAGCCCACAAAGGGGGTGACCTCCGGGGGGCCCCCAGGGCCACTGCTGATGTACCCTCCTTGCCCGACTCCCAGTGCAGGACGTGAAGTGTGACACGGAGACCAGCTGCCCCGAGGACTACACCTGCTGCCGCCTCCCGACAGGAGCCTGGGGCTGCTGCCCGTTTGTCCAGGTGCCCGGAGTGGTGGGTGGGCCGGGCTGAGCCGAGGGGGGGGCAGCGAGCTAAGCCCCTGGGCCTACCACCCCTGCGCTGTCCATCCCAGGCTGTGTGCTGTGACGACCACGTGCACTGCTGCCCGACCGGGTTTACGTGCGACACCGAGAAGCGCACCTGTCAGCAGGAAGGCCGCCCGCTGCCCTGGCTGGAGCGGACACCCGCCCGCCTCAGCCCGCCAGGCTCCCGCGCCGCGGGGAGCGATGTGCCCTGCGATGACGTCACCAGCTGCCCCTCCTCCACTACCTGCTGCAAACTCACGACTGGAGAGTGGGGCTGCTGTCCTGCCCCCGAGGTGCATGGGTACCCGGGTAGCATTGGGGGGACCTGGGCTGGTGGCCAGACTCCTGTGACCTTGCTCCTCTGCTCTCTCCTGGCTCCCAGAGATCTCGTTCCCGCTGGAAGAGCCGAGCGGAGAGGCAGAAGGGGAGGGGGGCTCAGGGTTTCACCCCACAGAGCATATGGCTTCCTAGGTCACTCGTCCGCCCCTTTCTCCCCTCGCCAGGCCGTCTGCTGCTCGGACCACCAGCACTGCTGCCCCCAGGGCTACACGTGCCTGGCTGGGGGGCAGTGTCAGAGGGGGAACCGGATCGTGGCGGGTCTGGAGAAGGTGCCCGCCTCCCGGGCTTCCTCGTCCCAACGCAACGACACGGACTGTGACAAGCACACCAGCTGCCCCGTGGGGCAGACCTGCTGCCAAAGCTTGAGCAAGAGCTGGGCCTGCTGCCGGCTGCCCCACGTGAGTGTCCGCCTGCCTGCCTGCCCCCCCCCCCCGGAGAGGGGGGCCGAGCCCTGGGGGCGAAGGGGACAGCCTAACGCCCCTCTGTCCCCCCAGGCTGTGTGCTGCGAGGACCGCCAGCACTGCTGCCCCAATGGGTACACCTGCAACGTGAAGGCCCGGACCTGTGAGAAGGCGGTGGACGCTGCCCACCTGCCCCTGGGCCTTCCTGAGGGCGTGGGGGACGTGGAGTGTGGACAGGGCCGCTTCTGCCACGATAACCAGACCTGCTGCCGAGACAGCCGCGGGAGCTGGGCCTGCTGTCCCTATCGCCAGGTCAGTGCCGCCCCCCCCACCCCCCCCCCCGCCCCGGGTCTGGTCTGGGCCTGGCCAGGTCCTGCTCTAACCCTCGTGCCCTCCCCTGACCACGCAGGGCATCTGCTGTGCCGACCAGCGTCACTGCTGCCCTGCTGGCTTCCACTGCGGGGTCAGGGGCACCAAGTGCCTGCGCAGGGAGATGCTGCGCTGGGACGCCCCTCAGAGGGACCCAGCCCCACGAGAGCTGCTGTGAGGAGACTGGGCACCAGACACTCCAGGGACCCCGCTCAGAGGGTACCCGCTGCTCAGGCCTCCTGTCACCTCTCCCCACCACGTTCTCCTGGACTCTCCATCGGAGTCCCCCGTCACTGAGGGGGGCCCCCATCTAAGGCCTCCCCTGTCACTCGGGGAGCTGTGGCCAAAGCCACGTTACAAGCTGCCATTCTCTCTCCCGGTTTCTGCAGACCCTGTGGCCAGGTGCTCTTCCCTATCCACAGGTGTGTGTGTATGTGTGTGCGTGTGTGTATATGTGTTCCAATAAAGTTTGTACACTTTCTCAGTGGTGTCTGATTCGGCCACCGTGCCTGCCCTCGCCTCGATCTCCAAGGGTCCCCCCCATCCAGCACCCACATCCCCTCCACCGCACAGACACACACAGCGTTAATCTCACCAGTTTTATATTTGCTGCTGCCCACAGCGGCCCAGTCCCATCCTCCCGTTCCCCAGAGCCTCCCAGCCTCTAGCCCTGGGCCTCGGTGGCCCAGCGAGGCCGGCCCGTCAGCAAGCAGCCACCCCCCCTTCCCAGGGGTCCACGGCAGAGAACCCCCCCTCCCTTCCCAGCCCGCCTACCAAGCGCTCAGGCCTGGCCGCCCCTCCTGCTTCCTCACAATAGAACTTTCTATGTACAGCCACGTTTATACAGGCACTGCTTGCCCCCCTCCTCCCTCCTCCCCAGCGCCTCCCAACGGGGGCCTGGACCCCTCCCACCGCCTTCCCTTCGCGGAGACAGACCTGGGGTCCCTCCCAGGCCATCCATCATTACCCAGCACATAGCACCGCCGGCTCCGCGGGCCTCGGGCGCCTCTCCCGCCCCAGCCAGCGCTAAGGGCGGGCGCCCCCGCAGCTCCTCGGGGTGCGCACCCCGGGGACGGGCCCGGCAGCGCCAAACCCGCGGGCGGGGCCGGATCCGGGGGCGGCGGCGGCGGCGCTACTTGACGTTGAACACCATCAGCGGCCGCTCCTCGCGCCGCTGCCACGGGCTCTTCTTGTCGCCCGCCTCGTCGCCCGCCTCGGCGCCCAGCTCGTCCTCCGGGCTGGTGAGCGAGTCGCGGCGCAGCTCGCTGGCGCTGCTGCGGGAGCTGTCCCCGCGGCTGCGGCCCCGGCCGCGGGGCACCGTGGCCGCCCGGCCCTCGGGGGCCGCCACCTCGTCCAGCAGCGGGGTCAGCGAGTTGTCCTCCGGGGAGCAGAGGCCCGTGCGGCTCTCGCTGCTGCTGGGCTCCGTGTCCTCGCTGAGCGCCAGGCGCGGGGGCGCGGGCGGCGGCGGCGGGGCGGCGGCCGGGGCGCGCTCCCGCTCCCGCTCCCGCTCCTCGCGCGGGGGCCGGCGGCGCGCGGGCCGCGCCTCGTGCACGTCGACGCCCGAGTCCAGGCTGGCGTCGGTGCTGCGGCCGCCGCCCGCCTGCAGGTCGATGTAGGAGTGGCGCACCTGCGAGTTGGAGCGCCCGTCGAGGGACACGAACCAGGCGCGCGGGTGCGGCTTGACGCCCAGCTCCAGCAGCTTCTTCTCCGTCAGCGCCTGCAGCTCCCCGTTGAGCTGCGCCATGGTGGACTCGTTGAACAGCACGGGGATGGTGACCGAGCCGCTGACCGGCGCCGAGCGCCCGCCGGCCCAGCCCTCGCCGCCGCCGCCGCCGCCCACGCCGCCGCCGCCCTCGCCCCCCGCGCCCGCGTGGCCCGGCATCAGCGGGCGCTGCGAGTCGGGCTGCGGGAAGGGGCGCGCCGGGCCGGGGGCCGTGCCCTCGGGGGCGAGGGGCTCGTCGCCCGCCCCCGCGGCCCCCGCCTCGCCGCCCAGGCGCACGTAGTGCGCGGGGATGACCAGGGTGGGCATGACGTTGCGGTAGACGCTGTCCTTGAGGTGGTCGATGGAGCCGCAGAAGATGAGCTGCCCCGCCTGGCCGAGCGGCGGCCGCGCCAGCTGGTCCGCGGACTGCGACAGCAGGAAGTCGGGCGCCTTGCTCTCGGCCGCCCCCTTGTGGCCCAGGTAGTGCTCGAAGGGCGGCGGCGGCGAGGGCGGCTCCGGCAGGAAGGCCGCGGCCCCCGGGGGCCCCCGCCGGTACTCCTCCAGGCCCGGCTCCAGCCCGCCGGCGCCCTCCGCGGAGCGGGCGCCCTTCGGCCCCGCGCCCTCGCCCCCGCGGGCGCCTGCGGGCTCGGCGGCGGCCGGACGGCAGACGGAGCGCGGCTTGGCGCGGAAGAAGTCATCCCGGGAGCCGGCCAGGTCGCGGGAGCTGGAGAAGGCGGAGTGCAGGGGGCCCGGGGGAGGCGCCTCGGGGTCCCCCGGCGGGGTGGGCTCCAGGGGCCCCCCGCAGATGAGATGGAGCTGGGACATGGAGGTGGCCTGGTCTCGCTTGCTGCCCTCGGAGGGCCCAGACAGCTGCAGCTTGCGGTGCTGCTGCCTGGGCTTTAGGCAGCGCCTCCTGCAGAGAAGGCAGACGGGTCCTCAGGAAAGGGTCCCGCCGGAGCAGCTCCCTTGCCCACAGCGGCAAGAGGAGGGGTTTGGCTCAGTGGATAGAGCATCGGCCTGCGGACTGAAAGGTCCCGTGCTTGATTCCCGTCAAGGGCATGTGCCTTGGTTGCGGCACATCCCCAGTAGGGAGTGTGCAAGAGGCAGCTGATGGATGTTTCTCTCTCATCGATGTTTCTGTCTATCCCTCTCTCTTCCTCTCTGTAAAAAAAATCAATAAAATATATTAAAAAAAAGAGGAGGGGTTGAAATAGCTGGAAGGATGGAGACAATGCCTGGGACTAAAACACCCAAACACACACACACACACACACACACACACACACACACACTCCTGGGGAAGCTAGTGAAGGAGCTTGTATGTCAGTGGGAGGCATAGCTAGCAGCTGTGCCCATTTGGGTCCCTTCAGGGTACCCTGCCTTCCTGCGGTAGGAGATGCATGAGCACCAGGGAGGAGGTCCGAGCCCGGGGTCCTATGGGGGTGAGAGCTGGGCTGGGTGTCTCTGTGGGGCCTGCCCCGCAGCTCCTGCCTCCTCTCCCACTTCTCTCAGGCCACCAGCCTTTCGGTCTCTGCCTGTGCGCACGCCCTGCTTTCCAGTCAGTGCTTTGAAGATCAGGCTGTGCTTTTTTTCTTTTTTTAAAATATATCTTATTGATTTTTTACAGAGAGGAAGGGAGAGGGGAGGGATAGAGAGATAGAAATATGGATGAGCGAGAAACATCGACCAGCTGCCTCCCACACTCCCCCCACCGGGGATGTGCCCGCAACCAAGGTACATGCCCTTGACCGGAATAGAACCTGGGACCCTTCAGTCCTCAGTCTTACGCTCTATCCACTGAGTCAAACCGGTTTCGGCAGTCTGTGCTCTTATGCATTTCAGAGGCCTGAGCACCCCACACAAGGCCAGGCATAGGGCAGGCCCCCGTCGGCATGGGAGGAGGGAAGGGGGGGTCTGGGTCTCGCTCACCGGCAATAGTAGATGAGCAGACACAGCAGGATGAGCACCAGCAGGGCCAGGGCTGCCAGGATGGTGAGCAGGAAGATGGTGTGGTAGGTGCCGATGTCCTGGATGCCTGTTGTGATGGTGACCAGGCCTGTGCCAGGCGAGGGCTTAGGGCTCCCGGTGCGGATGCCCTTGCTGCCTTTCAGAAGAGATCCGCTCCCCCAGCCTCCCCTTCGCCCGCTGCCCCCTGGCCCCCCTGCCACACTCTCACCGGTCGTGGGGGAGGCCATGGCCGCCGCCCAGTACCCCAGCTGCGGGGAGACAAAGGTCCAGTAGAGCTGCCGGCCCTCCTTCCGGATCACGCCAGTGCCGTTCCGCACCCACAGCCCTGGGAGAGGCGGGGGTTGCGTCAGAGTCAATGTCCTCCCCTCTGAGTCTCTGTCCCCAGCCCCCAGCCCCCCGCAACTCCCCGAGGCACTCACCACTCTTGGGGTCAAACCTCCAGGCCGGAATGCTGGTGCCCACGGCGAGGGCGCGGGGCTCGGAGGGCACAGGCAGAGACAGGTGAATGGGGCCCGAGAGGGGCACTTCCGTCCCGTTGCCCGTCAGCAGGTGCACGCTCACCGCAGCCAGGGGCACCAGCTCCAGCCAGGAGCCATTGCCTGGGGGAGGGGACGCGGAGCTGAGGGACAAGCCCTCAAGGCGGGGGACACCCCCCATGTCCGGCAGCCAGCGTACCTGAGCCGGAGGCCTCGGTGCCCAGGAAGGCAGGGAAAGCCCGCATCTCCTGCTGGGTGCTGGCGGGGGTGAGCGAGGCCCAGAGCTGGCTGTAGGTGGAGCTGACGGGCAGGCGGGCAGCCCGCCGGTGGAACTGCACCCAGGGCTGGGAGCGGGCGCCTGGTGGAGAGAGGAGGGGCTGCAGTGGCCTGGCCAGGGACATGGCTGCCCGGAGACCAGAGCAGAAAGCAGGTGTCTGAGGAGACGGGGAGCCAGCGGGTCAGGCTGCTCAGGAGGCCAGGGAGGGAGGGTGGGGACCTGGGAGAAAACTGGGCAGTCCTAGAACGTGAATTTGGAAGGGATGTGGACCACAGCCCTAGTCCTGGCTGTGTGACCTGGAGCAAGTTGCTCTCTGAACCAGTTTCCTTATCTAATGAAGAGGGAATATGCTAATTGACCATCATGCCCTCACAAAGATAGCAGTCAAGAAGGAGGGAATATGCTAATTGTTGTCACACCCTCAAAGATGGCAGCGCCCACAGCCACAAAATGGTGGTGCCCAGTCCCTCAGCCCGGCAGGTCTGGCCGCTCCATGTGCCTGCCTTGGGAATCTTCCAGTCTCCTCAGCTGCTCAGGGCCGACCTGAGGTACAGGCAAGCCTCAGATGGCAGCTGCCCAGCCACCCAGGGCTGCCCGAGGCTTGCGCTGCCGGCAGTGGCAGCAGCAGAGGTGTGATGGGAGCATTGTCTTCCCCTGATCGCTGGGTCGCCTTCCACCCCTGAGGGCTCCTGGACTGTGACGGGGGCAGGCTGGGCTGAAGGATCCCCTCTCCAGTGCATGGATTTTCATGCACCAAGGCCTCTAGTCTATAATAATGAAAGCATATATATGCTATAATAATATGCTAATTAGACCGGACAGCTGAACAACCTTCCAGACGAAGCTGGGGCTACGAGGGCCAAGCCCCTTTGTGCATTTCATGCATCAGGCCTCTAGTTAGCCTATAAAGAGATGAGGTTCACGCCGAGACAGGTTTGGCTCAATGGATAGAGCGTCAGCTTGGGGACTGAAGGGTCCCGGGTTCGATTCCAGTCAAGGGCATGTACCTTGGTTGCGGGCATATCCCCGGTAGGGGGTGTGCAAGAGGCAGCTGGTCGATGACTCTCTCTCATCGATGTTTCTAACTCTCTATCTCTCTCCCTTCCTCTCTGTACAAAATCAATAAAATATATTAAAAAAAAAAAAAAAAAAAAAAAAAAAAGAGATGAGGTTCAGGTCCTCAAACAATTGCTGTCTACAGTGTGGCAGGCGCTTGTTAAGTGCCGGGGATACAAAAATGAATGAGATACAAGTCACTATTCCCGGCCTTCAAGTTCACAGTCCAGTGTGGTGCGGTCTGTTAGGGTGCCCGTTTCGGCTGTGGTGGATGGACATGCTCCACATCTGTGGTGCCCACAACAGTGCCCACAGACACGCTACTAAGCACCGGAAATGAGGCCAGTGTAGTGTGTGACTCAGGAACTGGATTTATTTTTCATTTTAAAAAGTTTAACAAATTTTTAATTCATTTAAATTTAAATAGCTACATGTGACTAGTAGCTATTGCATTAGACAGCTTAGGCTCTGCGTGTTGTCCGCCTGCCTTGGGGTGGAGAGGATGTGAAACAAAATTCTGATACAATAAGGTAATAGTAACTTTTATTAAGCTTTGATATCCTGGGTACTGTTCTAAGCAGGTTAATATCTACATTAAAACCCCTGTCATTAGCCAAAACTGGTTTGGCTCAGTGGATAGAGTGTCGGCCAGCGGACTAAAAGGTCCCAGGTTCGATTCCGGTCAAGGGCATAAACCTTGGTTGTGCAAGAGGCAGCTGATTGATGATTCTCTCTCATTGATGTTTCTAACTCTCTATCTCTCTCTGTAAAAAATCAATAAAATATATATTTTTAAAAACACACACAAAAAAAACACACACAAAAAAACCCTGTCATTAGCACAACAGCCCCTGACATAGGTATCTTTACCATCGACCCTATTTTATAGGCAGAAATGGAGGTGGGACAAGGTCAGTAACTTGCTCAGGTTACAATCCTGGAGCCTACGGAGCTCGGTGCCAGGACACATCCTGTCACCACTGTCCTGTCCTGCCCACGATTACAATAACGGGGGGGGGGGGGCAGGGCGCAAGCGGAGTTCGCCGCCCAGCTCCGAAGGCCCCGGGGCACCCTGCAGGATGAGACGGCCAGGAATGAGAGTGGAAAGGAGCTGCCAGGACTGCCAGGAGAAAGACTCTAAGCAGCTTGTTGGTCAGGAGCCTCCAGGTGATGGGGGGGGGGGATAGGGGCAGGTCAGGTCCCAGTAGGCGTGGTCAGGCTGTGAAAGAGACTAGGCTTTATACTGAAACAGTGGGAGCTGTGGGAGGCTTTAAGGTAGGAAGCAATAAAGGGTTCCTTTGGCATTTTATTTTGATTTTTTAAACGTTTTTATTGATTTTTAGAAAGAGGAAGGGAGAGGGATAGAAACATCAATGAAAAACTTCCATGAAAAATATCAACATTGATCAGCTGTCTCCTGCATGCCCCCTACTGGGATTGAGCCCCCAAACTAGGGCATGTGCCCTGACCAGGAATCAAACTGTGGCCTCAACCACACCGGCTGGGCTCCTTTGGCATTTTAGAAACTTCCCGCCCGGCCAGTGTGGCTCAATGGTTGAATGTTGACCCTATGAACCAGGAGGTCATGGTTTGATTCCCAGTTAGGGCATGTAGGAGGTAGCTGATCAAAGATTCCTTCTCATCATTGATGTTTCTATCTCTCTTCCCCTCTTCCTTTCTCTCTGAAGTCAATAAAAGAAATACGTTTTTAAAAAGAAACCTCCAAAGAATTTTTTTAGAAGCCTCTGATTTCAGGATCAGATAAATGATGAAGAACCAATGGGTAATTTGGGGGAAAAGGATATAATTGAGGAGGGGCTTCTCTCACTCCAAAACCCAGGGTGGCTCCCTAGTACTGACTAGACGGAGACTCCCCTCTGCCAGGCTTCATCAACCGGCCTGCACTGGGTGCCCCTCTGCACAGCCAGACCGGAGCATCCCCTTCCTTTTCGAAAGAGGAAGAAAGAGAAACATCAATGATGAGAGAGAATCGCTGACGGCTGCCTCCTGCACGCTCCAGACCAGGGATCCAGCCGGCAACCCGGGCATGTATGCCCCGACCAGGAATCCAACCACGACTCCCTGGCTCCTCGGTCAATGCTCAACCCCTGTCCCTCTCCCTTCTGCTGGGCCAGAGCATTTCCTCCTGCCCCTGCACCTGGAAGATTCCCCAGACCCTCCTTTCCAGTGAAGGTCTGGAGAGGAAGGTCCTTTCCTCCGCTTTCAACTCCCAAGTCCGTTCAGTCCCGCAGCTCCCTCCACTCAATGCTCCCATCCTGCAGCACTCACAGGCTGGGCTGTTCTCCGTGTTGAACGCAGCCACCCTCTGCTCCACCATCCCACCTGCTCTGCCACTGTCAGGGGTAACCTGTTTGTGCATCTTTCTACTTGTCGTGAACTCCACGAGGCAGGGAATGGATCCCCAGCACCAGACTCAGGGCCCCGAGCAGCCTCGGTGCTGCGGTCAGTCTCAGCCGAACGAGACTGAAAGCTCGTAGGTGCACCAGGGCCCCGGCGGATTGCTCCAGGCCTCGCCCTCCATCGGCACTCAGTGCCCTGGCATGACCCTCTCATGTCTTCTAACACGGCCCTGCACCCAGTAGGTGCACAACAAGGACCCGGTGACCCGCTGAGATACAGGTGGCAGGGTGTGGGCATGCTACTGGCAGGAGGAGAGGGAGAATAGAAATCACGGGGAACATGTATTGGCCACCTGTGCTGCTTTTTACGGGCTCGACAATACTCAGTCTTTATCCATATCCACATCTTAGAGATGAGCAAACTGAGGGCCAGAGGCTAAGGGACTTGCCCGGGGGCACCCGGCGAGACTGGAAGGGCAGAGCTCTCTGTGCTCAGGGCCGGGCAGGAGGAGGAGGAGCTGGGAGGGAGGGGGAAGGGAGGGAGGCGGGAGCCTTACCTGGAGAGCCCAAGAGGATGTGCACCAGGTCCTCATAGAGGATGAGGGTGGCCGGCCGCTCGGGGAGCAGGTAGAGGCTGACGGAGGCGTACACTGCGGGAGGGGGGCCTGTGAGCTCCGGGGAGAGGCCCTGCCCGCACCCAGGCAGGGGCCTCCCTCCCCCCTCAGCCCCCTCCTCGCCCCCCAGGCCGGGCAGCAGCTGCTGGACAGCCTACGCCCTCCGCCCCCAGGGCTATTTTGGGAAGGGGAGGATGGGGTCAGCTGCTGCCCCCGCCCCCGCCCCCGCACTCACAGGGCAGCTTGTCCACGCGCCAGGGCACGGAGTTGGTGAGGAAGCCGGGGCGGGCGGCGGTGACCAGCACCCAGGTGCCCAGGCGGTAGCTGAGGGGCAGCGTGGCCACGCCCTCGGCGTCCGTGGTGCCAGCGGCCAGCAGCACGCGGTTCCCGAACACGTCCACCGAGGCCTGGGCCAGGGGCACCAGCTCCCCGCTCACGTACACCTGCACCTTGATCAGGATCTCTGCGGGCAGGATGAGGGGAGGAGAGTGAGGAGGGGGAAGGGAGGAAGAGAGAACTGGGGGAGCCTCAAGGCCAGAGGGGCGGGGAGCCGCCTTGGGGCGAGGGCTAGATAAGACATTATAAAAGCTAGCGTTTACAGAGCCCTCACACGTCACATCAGCCTGTGAGGCAGTTGGCACCATTTCATCAAGGCTAGTCTCACACACGCACTTCCCCACATTTAACATTTCCGAATTCAGACTGTGCCTGTGGTTGGTTCTGTCACAATTATACTTGGCAGCGTTTTTTTCCCTTTCCTACTGGCACATGACATAATGGTGCATCTCCCAGTCGATGATGTATTAGTCTTGATAAGACAGGCTGTTAGCCCATTTTGCAGACAAAGAAACTGAGGCTCAAAGAATTCATATATCTGTACTACAGTTAAGTGGGAGGTCCAAACCTGGGCATTGACTTCTAGATCTAAATTCTTTTTAATATAGTTTATTGATTTTCCAGAGAGGAAGGGAGAGGGACAGAGAGCCAGAAACATCGATGAGAGAAACACATAGACCAGCTGCCTCCCGCACACCCCCCACCGGGGATGTGCCCGCAACCAATGTACACGGCCCTGACCGGAATGGAACCTGGGACCCCCCAGTCCGCAGACCGACGCTCTATCCACTGAGCCAAACTGGTTTCGGCTAGACCTAAATTCTTAACCACTGGACCCTCTGGGGCTGGCGTCAGGGAGAAGAGAGGGAAGGGAGGGCTGAGAAAGAAGGAATATGCGGAGGGCCAGAGGCTACCCGCGGACAGGAGCGAGCTCAGGACTCAGCCATCTGGAGGAGAGGATGGGGTGCTGGGTCAGAGTTGGGGTTCTCAGGAAGAAACTGAGAAGGGGACTCCAGGGAATGGGTCATTCCCACCATTCATCCACTCTGAGGACTCTTTGCACAAACCTGTTTCTCCTCAGACTTAGGGACTCACTCCAACCGAAACCCCGACACGTGCCTCCTGACCCCTCCTCCTCAGTGCACTGCTGGCCCCCTCCCAGCTGGTCAGCTAAGCCGGTCACCACGGCAACGCCTCCATTCCTCCCGGAGGATGGGCAGGGAGCTGGGGCCCTGGCGAGGGAAAGAGACTGGGGGAGGGGAGGAGACCCAGGCCCAAGGGACGCTGGCATGGAGGGGCCGGAAGAGAAGTCCGAGTCCCTCGCTTTCCAGCCAGCTCTGCCCCTCGCCCGTGGCAGGTCCAGCTGGCACGGCCCCGCAGGCGCCCTGATCTCAGGTGGGGCGATGGGGGAGGGAGGAACCAGGCCTAGATCTGCTCTCAGGGATTTCCCAGGCAGCCTCTCTGATCCAGGGCACATCGACCCCTTCTCACTCAGGGCGGCCCCCTCCTCAAGAGGATGCCTGCCAAAGCCGGTGTGGCTCAGTGGATAGAGGGTCGGCCTGCGGACTGAAAGGTCCCAGGTTCGATTCCGGTCAAGGGCATGTACATCGGTTGCGGGCACATCTCTGGTGGGGGGTGTGCAGCAGGCAGCTGGTCGATGTTTCTCTCTCATCGACGTTTCTAGCTCTCTATCCCTCTGGAAAATCAATAATATATATATAAGAGAACATGCCTCCCCCCTGCCTTGCTGCTAATAACGAGAGGAGGGGTCAGGCCTGGAAAGGCACAGAGACCCAAGTCTGAGCCCCAGGAGGCAGGTGGGAGGGGCTTGGGTGCTGGACACAAAACTAGGGGAGTCCTGATCCAAAGGGAAGAGCTAGGAGATGTGGAGGCGGCTGAGGGTCAGGGGCCTCCCGGGCAGAGCTTAATACTCAGCGGTGACAGGTGTCTCATCCCAGGCTTCCCACCCAGGCCCAGGGCCGCGCCTGCCCCCGGAATCCCATCCAGCTGTTCTGAGCCCACTGCCCTGCCCTCTCCGAGCCAAAGCCAGTTCTGCGGGGTGTGCACAGGCTAGACCCTTTCCTTTCTGGTCCCCGGGAACTGGCAGTCTCCCCTCCACCGCCCAGCAGGAATTCTGAGAAGCTGGAGGGCCTGGCCATTCCCTCCCCGATCCCCAGGCTGGGAGCAGCTGGACAGAGCAGCTGGGAAAAGGGGACCCAGGATTAGGGACTACGGTCATTTGACGGAATGCCTTGGGAGCGAGCCGGGGAGCAAAACAGGGGTGGGTAGGTGAGGCCTGAAGAAGGTACCAGAACAAACTGGGGGTGAGGGGGTAGGTGTCTACACTTCCCCCTACCCTCACCTGGCTTGCAGACAGCATTCTGGGCGGGCCCTGATCCTGGCTCCATGCCAGCCAGTCCGCTGGCCCCTCCCCGGGTGCAGGCTGGGAAAAGCTGTCTGAGGACCAGGGCCCATTCCCAGCCATCCGAGCTCTCCTCTCCCAGGAAGACTGAGGCCAGAGGCCTGGCATTCCACACAGTATCCGCTGCTCCCCGCTCGGCCCTGCCTCCTTCCAGGAGGAAATCCGACCCCCTCCCTTCATCCGGACCCCACTTCCCTCACGGAGACGCCCCCACCCTGCCTTTCCTGCCGGCTCCTCGGTGGGGAAGTGAGGAGCCGGGAGCCCCGTTCAGGTTCGGGCGGGGATGGGGCCCAGAGGCAGGGGGGAGGGGGAGAGCAGTAGCTGGTGGGGGTGCGGGCAGGAGGCTAGATAGGGGTGCAGGGCTGGAGTGGGTGGGGCACCCTGAGAGCCCAAGCTAGGGAGGAAGCAATCGGCTAGCTCTCCCACCCTTTGCCGCTGCAGAAGCCGACCCCACCCCCACCTCACACACCCACCTGGGCCCGGAGAGTCGTGGGGCGGGGGGTCCTCCACTGGGATGGAGAGATGGGGAGGGGGTGGGATGAAGAGGGGGTGAGATGGGGAGGGGTGAAATGAGGAGGGGGTGACCTGGGAGCGGACTGGGGACCCAGGCACCTGCCCTCCCAGCGGCCCTGCCCACAGCCAGCAGCCAGCTCAGCAGGCGCCGCCGCCACAGCCCTGCCATGCGCTTTGAGCTGGGAACCACAATGCACCCCTTTTCCCAGAGCCCCCCAACTCCAGCCCCTTCTCTTTCACGCGATCAGCAGCGCCGCTTTGGTGCACCCCAAAAATCCAACCCTGGGGGCCGGCTGGGGGCTGTCAGGCTCCAAGGCGAAGGACCCGTTCGAACAGTCCATCCACCCCAGCCTCACGCCTTCCCCTCCCCTCGCCCCGTCACAGGGGGCTCCGGGCGCCCAGCCCCGGAGGCCCGGGCGGGCGGCAGCCGGAGCCGCCCCCCCCCCCCGGGCGGAGCGCGGCGGCCGCGGGGCTGCGGGGGCGCCCGCCCGCCCGCCCGCCCCTGGGCGGGTGTCTCCGCAGACAATGGCTCCGGCGGCGGCGCCTCGCGGACCGGAGGGAGGAAAACAGGCAGGAGGTGGGCGGCGGCGCGGAGCCGGGGACCCCGCCCGCCCCATTGTGTCTCCCCGAGACCCCCTCCCGGAGGCCCTCTGCCCCGCGGCTCCGGACCCGGGGCGCCCTCCACCCCACCCAAACCCGGAGCGGCACGGCCCGGTCCGCGAGCGCCGCGCAGAGGGGCCGCGGCGGGCGGCGGGGCGGGCGGGGCCGGCGGGCGATCGCGCCCCTCCCGGCCGGACTCACCCTGCGGGCTGGGGGGCTCCGGCGGCGACTTGCCGGGCGCCCGGGAGGCGCCGCCGAGCAGCAGCCCCAGCAGCGGGAGCAGCCGCGCGAGGACGCCGGGGCCGCTCGGCGGCGGCATCGCGGGGCGCGGCCCGGCCCTAGCGGCCCATGGCTCCCGCCGGCCCCGCTCGGCCGGCCCCGCGCAGCCCGGCCCGGCGCGGCTCGGGCTCCCGCTCTGGCTGCGGCGGCCGCTCCGGCGATTGTCTCCGCCCGGAGCCCCCGCCAGCGCCCCCTGCCGGCGGCGCCCCGCCCGACGGTCCTCCGGCACCGCCCCCTGCGCCCCCTCCGCCGCCTCCGTGGGCTCAGCCCGCCCGCGGCTCCCACCCTGCGCTCCAGACCCGGAGCCGCAAGGGAGGGCATCGAATGGGGGGTCCAGTCGCCAGGGCGCTTGAAGTTCCAGAGTTCCCGAAATCTGGTGCATATTTTTTTGGGGGGACGGGGGGATGGCCGTTGCTTGCAGAACACTCAGATAGGTGGGTACCATGGTCATGAGCGCCTCCAGAAAGTGTAAGAACTGCCTGCTTTACTGCTCCCACTCCGCACAGGCATCCCCGAAGGGCGGGGGAGAGAGGGCGCAGCCCCCTGGGAATCCGTCCGCTTCTTGTCTGGCTCTTGTCTCCTCTTAAGCTGTTTGCAAGTTACTTAGCCTTCCTTTAAAGTGAGACTTGTTCTCTGGCGGGTTTGGCCTGCGGACTCAAGGGTCCCGGGTTCCATTCCCGTCAAGGGCATGTACCTTAGTTGTGGGCACATCCCCAGTGAGGGGGATGCAGGAGGCAGCTGATCGATGTTTCTCTCCCAAGGATGTTACTGACTCTCTATCCCTCTCCCTTCCTCTCTGTAAAAAGATCAATAAAAAATATTTACTAAACTAAATCAGGATAAATATATTAGCTCTCCAATACAAAATAATCATCTGCAGTCCACTACTAAGAATAAACGCAGTTGGCTCTAATATATATAATTTAAAAAAATAATAAAGTGAGTGGTGTGGTAAAGGATCTAGCACATTTCTGACCAACCAGGTGCTGCTGTTTGTCCAGGTAATAAGGGCTGTCCTAACGATCAGGAGGTTCTAGAGGTGGAGAATGAGAGGTGCCAATGAGAATCGCCGGCGGTCTCGCTGGTTGTGCTTCATGAATGACGATCTGAGTCTTTTCCTTCTTCCTCAGCCCTGGAACCTCACCTTGGAAGGGAGCAATTGGCCGGCCCTCTTGCCCCAGCCAAGCTCTCTTTCCTCCGGTTTCTTTTTTTTTCTTTTTCTTAATAATTATTCAGCTTTTATTTTTATTTATTTTTAAAAAATATATTTTATTGATTTTTTACAGAGAGGAAGGGAGAGGGATAGAGAGCTAGAAACGTCAATAAGAGAGAAACATCCACCAGCTGCCTCTTGCACACCCCCTACCGGGGATGTGCCCACAACCAATGTACATGCCCTTGACGGGAATCGAACCTGGGACCTTTCAGTCCGCAGACCGATGCTCTACCACTGAGCCAAACCGGTTTTGGCTCCTCCGGTTTCTGATGGTCACCATCACTCAGTGTCTGGGTGGCCGAATCCTCATCTAAGCTGGTATCCCTCTCCTGGTTCTCTCTGGCTTGTTGCCTTTTCTTTCTCAAAATGTGGTGCCCTGTGGGGACTGGAGACCCAGAGCGAGGACCTCAGGAGCATGGGCGTCTCTGCTGGTGCTTCTCTCCTGGTTGGGCCTTCTGAAGTAAGGGGACCTTGTTTTGAGACTGTGGACGAAACAACCGAATGTTCCCTTCCTTCCTTCCTTCCTTCCTTCCTTCCTTCCTTCCTTCCTTCCTTCCTTCCTTCCTTCCTTCCTTCCCTCCCTCCCTCCCTCCCTCCCTCCCTCCCTCCCTCCTTTCCTCCCTCTTTCCCTCCGGTCTTTCTTCCTTTCCCTTCCCCTCTCGAAAATTTCCATCTAACCAGATTTCCCAGTTCCCATTCTTATGTAACCAAACTGTTGGAACCTCACACAGGATTTAGCTGTGAATTTCCCCAGTGTGTTTCATCTTGTTGGTTCTGACCCAACTTTACAATCTGTCAGGGCTGCCTGCCTCCGCCTCAGTCACCCATCGCATTGGCGCCCGCTCTCGGCCAGCAGCCACCTGCAGGGTGAAGGGACTCTGACCCACCGAGCAGCCCGGGGCTAGGAGGGAGCTTTGGGACACCCCCATCGAGACATGACCCTTCAGCTTTATCAAAACTGTCCAGTTTTCAATCCGAGTCTCTGTCGTCTGGCTCACATTTCTGTCTTGTGTATCTGAAGACAAACGCCAAATGCTCTGCTGATCAAGATAAACCGTCTGGGGCCATCCGATGGCAATGGCAGAGGGACTGGAACTTGGCTGGTGTTCAAGGACCTCGGCTTAATCTTTTCCTGTGTTCAGTCACCCAGCTAGGAACCTATTCTGGAACTCCCCATGCATGGAAGTCCAGTGGTTCCGTTATGCTCAGAATCTGCCTTTTCCCCGTGGGGAGCAGCTCCTGGGAGGTAAGCCTTCCCCTAACACGAAGCACCAAGTCCAAAGTTCTCTCCTGGGTGACAGGGGCTGCCTGGCTGCCCCCACCACTGACCCCACTCCGGGTTCCTCACCTGCCTCCAGCCCACCGGCCTCCTTGCTTTTACTTGAACACATCAAACCTGCTCCCCCTCAGGGCCTTCCACTGGCTGCTCTTTCTGCCCAGAGCCCTTTATTTCCCTGCAGCCACCTGGCTCCTTCATTCACGTCTCCGCTCACCTCATGAGAGGGGCCTTTTCTGACATTCTGCCTATAAAGTCAGCCTGCTCCCAGCACCCACGTAATCCTATCACCAGCTCCCTATCTTTTTTTTCATTATTATTATTTTATTAATTTTTTACAGAGAGGAAGAGAGAGGGATAGAGAGTTAGAAACATCGATGAGAGAGAAACATCCATCAGCTGCCTTTTGCACACCCCCTACTGGGGATGTGCCCGCAACCAAGGTACATGCCCTCGGCCAGAATCGAACCTGGGACCTTTCAGTCCGCAGGCCGATGCTCTATCCACTGAGCCAAATTGGTTTCAGCACTAGCTCCCTATCTTTATTTTTATTCCAATCACTAACCACCACTGACCATACATTTATGTATCTGTTTATGTACTAGAGGCCCAGTGCATGAAATTTGTGCACGGGTAGGGTCCCTAGCAGCTGTTGGCTGCCAGCCTTGGGGAAGGGGCTGTGGGCAGTTGGCCGGCTGGCCCTGCTCTCTGGTCGAACTCCCGGTCACGGGGACAATTTGCATATTAGTCTTTTATTACATAGGATTTCTTTCTCTTTGCCCCTGATTGGATGGAAGTTCCATGAGGGCAGGGTCTTTTTGTTGTTCCCTGTTCCATCCCAGCACTGGGAAGGTGTCAGGCACATAGTAGGTGCTCAATAAGTATTTATTGGACACATGAATCCACAAGTCTCTCAGGGCTCCAGGTGGATCCCCCACCACTATTTCCTGCTCCAATCTCAGTGCCTTCCCCTGCTGGCCCTCCGGGGTCTTCCTGCCTGGCGCCTATTTCCTAACTTCTCCTTGGTGGGGGAGAAGAAACAGTCACACCTCCGACACTGCCTTCCTCAGGATGAGGGCTTAGCCTCCCTCTCTGCCCCTTCTCACTCTGAACACAGCTTTAAAGGCTTTTTTAAAAATGGGAGCTGGGGAGAACATGCTCTTTTCGTGATGTTTATCTCTTCAAAATCATAAAACAATGTTTAAAGCTGCCCACCAGGGACCCTGCCATCCTCCCCGCCATCCTCCAACACCTCCATCCCCTCCGGTCTCACCTGGAGGTGCTGCCCCCCTTTCTCCCTTGTCCCACCCCCACAGTTACCCCCTGACACCTCTCGAAGACAGTCATCTGCCCTTTGCCCTCACAGATGCTGTCTGCTCACATGTCTAGCAGCCCCAGGTTCCCTCTCCTCCCCTAACCCCAAAAGGAAGCACACACTGGGGTGGGGGCTCAGCCTCTTTATCTGGCAGCAAGAAAGGAGGTGTCCCGGCTCTGCTGGGAGGGGGAGACATCAGGAGCCTCCATGCAGAGCTCCATCCTGGGGGCGAGCAGAGCTGGGGGCGCTCGGCAGAGCAGGCATCACTGCCGCCTTCCTGCAGGACGGCGCCTGGTGCACGTCACTCCTCCTCTTCATCGTCTTCCTCCAGGGGGGGCCGATTCCGCTTGAAGAAGCCAGCCTGGGGGAGCACAGGGCCAGGGCCAGGTTACAGGGATGACCCTGGGCCCCAGGGCAGCACTGGAAGAAGCAACTGTGCGAGCAACCAGCCAGCCTCTCCTCCTGGGCCAGCACAAAATACGGACCCCGCTGTTTGCACAAATGAAGGTCTTTCCCCATTTGGGGATAATAGGTGTAACCATTTAAAAATAGGATTTGCTTTGTCTTCCCTGAATTTTTCTTAAATACTGAAGATTGTGTCTCTAGATGACGCAAGTGCCATGAAGATACATACTTATTTTATTATAAGTCTAAAGTGTGGTTTTCGCTGAAACCGGTTTGGCTCAAAGGATAGAGCATTGGCTTGGGGACTGAAAGGCCCCGGGTTCGATTCCGGTCGGTTGGGGGCATGTACCTTGGTTGTGGGCATATCCTCAGTAGGGGGTGTGCAAGAGGCAACTGATCGATGACTCTCTCTCATCAATGTTTCTAACTCTCTATCTCTCTCCCTTCCTCTCTGTACAAAATCAATAAAATATATTTTAAAAAATAAAAAGATAAATAAATCAATAAAGTGTGGTTTTCCCGAAGAGCACCATGTTTCCCAGGGCGTGGCACCTGAGTGAGTTGAGACCAGCCTACTTGTTCTCCAGGCACAGAGGGGAGAGGGGCCCGCAGGGCCTCAGAGGAGCAGGGAGCAGGGGGCAGGGTCTGGTCAGACCTGACAAAGGGCAGGGGGAGGCGAACCCTGTCCTCCACAGCAGCCAGCGAGCCCCTGGAGGCAGGACTCGTTCCCCAGAGACTTCCTCGCAGGGGCGATGGGTCTACAGGACTTAGAACCCCAGGTGCCGCCTCCTCCAGGGGTCTGTCCCTCCCGGGAAGAGTCCTCTGGAGAATGACAGTCTAATAACGGAGATGCAGCCCCAGCCAGTTTTGCTCAGTGGCTAGAGCGTCGGCCTGTGGGCTGAAGGGTCTTTGGATTTGACTCCTGACAAGGACACATGCCCGGGTTGTGGGCTCGATCCCCAGTAGGGGGCGTGCAGGAGGCAGCTGATCAATGATTCTCTCTCATCATTGATGTTTCTATCTCCCTCTCCCTTCCTCTCTGAAATAAAAATATATTTAAAAATAATAATGGAGTTGGCCTCTCTTGGCCTCCCTGGGTGGGTGGGCAGGGCCACGTCTGTGCCCACCAGGGACCCTCCCTCCCTCTGCCTCACCTTCCACATGGCCAGGACCAGGAGTGTGAGCAGCAGCAGGCCGCTCAGCACGCCGACCAGCACCCACCAGAGCGGAATGTCCCGCTCCTCCAAGGCTCGAAGCAGCTGCGTCTTGACCTGAGGACACACCGGTGTGTGTCCTCAGTCACCTGGACACCTGCCTCTCCCCAAAACCCAAACCCGTGGGGTGGGGACCCCTAGCCCAGCCACCTTCAGACCCAGGGAGCCCCGCCCTCCTCCGCCGGAAGGACACGGGATGGCCAGTGGGTCCTGTCCTGCAGGACTCCCCCCCTGACAGCACTCCGCCACACTCACCAGGGCTTCCCCGCGGGGCAGGCGGAGGGCGGGCACGGTGTAGGGCAGGGAGGAGACATTGAACCAGGCCTGCGACTGCAGCACAAACTGATCCAGCGGCCTCTGGATGGGTGGGGAGCCATTCACACAGGCCTATTGGATGCAGGAGTCCCAGCTCCTGACCCCCCAACCCGGGGAGCCTGCCCCTGCCCTAACCCCATCCCCTTCAAAGTAAACCGCCCCCCGCCCCCGCCAATGAACAATTAATTAAAAAAAAAAAAGAAAGAAAGAAAAAGAAAAAGAAAACAAAGTAAACCTGGCCTTTCCTTTCCTCCCGCTCCCAAAGCCCCGCCTCTCCGCAAAGCTTGCTCAGACCACGCCCCCAGCAGACCCGCTCCAACAGACCCCGCCCCCAGCAGACCCCGCCCCAGCAGGCCACGCCCCAGAGCCACGCCCACCTGGCGGAGGCTGGGCAGCCACAGGACGGCGTGCACCGTGACCATGGCCCGCTGCCCGCGCTCCATCTCCTGCAGCTCACACTGCACCACGGTGCAGGGCGCCGAGTCGCAGCTCTGCGGGGATGGGGGGCTAATCAGTCCCCAGCCCCGCCTGGCACCCCCCACCCCAAGGACCCGGCACAGAGCAGGTGGGGAAGCGGAGTGTGGGTGCGTGTGTGGGAGGGGCGGTCAGGGAGCTTGGGCCTCCCCTCAGGAAGGGCCTCAGATCCAAACTCCAGACGTTCTCTCTGGATGGAGTTGTTCCCAGGGCCTCCAGGGGGAGGGCGGAAGAGGTGGGCCACCGCACAGTATTCAATACCCGGGACTTTGGCGGGTATTCATTCGTTTGAATGTGCTGGGACTCCTTAGCTCAGGAGCCCAGGTATAGGGGACGGTTAGGTTCAGGGCCTCAGGTCTGGTAGGGTTAAAGAAATGCCAGTGTCCCTGCCCGCCCCCCCCAGACAGAGACCAGCACAGACAGACAGTAGCGGCCAGCCAGAGGCCCAGTCACTCGCAGGCCCCTCTGCCTCCCATCCCCCCACCCCCGGGCTCCAGGGAGAGGAGACCCCATTGGGAGACTGCAGAGCCTGCTCACCACAAGAACTGGATCCTGAAGCCTGGATGGCTGCTTGGATCCTGACAGGAAGGCCTGCCTGCGCTCCCGCTTGTGGTGGCCCCGGGAAACGGGGGAAGGAGCTGGGGTGGGCACCCCCAAGTCCAGCTGGGGAGGCAGAGAAGCTGTCAGGTCCCACCCTCTGCCCGTCTCCCCCGGGGGTGATGGGCTGGGACCCCCCCCACCGCCCCTTCTTCCACCCAGGCTCACCTTGAGGGGGTTGAGAGAGGGCTGCGGGGTGCACTGAAGCCCCCCCTGAGGCTGTATATCCAGGATGTAGAGCAGGTCGGAGGCCTGGGACTGGCCAGGGAGGTGGATGCTGAGGTGGAGGCCGCTGACAGTACTCGGGCCATTGTTGTGGAGCTGGTGGGGGCGGTAGAATAGTAGGTGGCTCAGGGCCTGGACTGTAGTTCCGGGGACCCTCCCACCCCAGCCCGGGCCCAGGGCTCCTCCCTACCTCATAGGTGTGCTCCACTTTGGGGCCCCGGGTGTCTGAGACGTTCTCCCTGTTGCCTTCTTCTGCTGCCACCACCAGGAAGGCTGGGAAGGAGCTCCTGCAGGGCCCAGGCTCCCGGCGTAAGCTTGAGCCCCGGACTTGCTGTGGGAGTCCCCCCAGGACCCCCCAAACCCCGGGGCTCTGCCTGCCATCTCCCTTTTCCTCCCCGGCCTCTCACCCGCGGAGCTCCACATGGGCGTCCGCACGGACAGGCACATCCAGCGGCAGGACCTCGCTGTTCGGATTCTGGCTGTTCTTGCTGGGGGGGGGGGGTAGGGGGGGCGAGGAGAGGCGGGTCAGGGACACCAGCCAGGGAACCTCAGAACTCTCCGGGGCCGGGGCGAATTTCGGGGGGCTCGGGAAGACCTAACTCTTTTTTTTTTTTTTTTCTTTGCCACGCAAAGGTTTGACCTGGGAAAGAACTTCTTTTGGGGGCTCCACGACTCAGAAACAAGTCTCGGCGGAAGAAAGGGAATAGGAAAGTCTGAAGAGCCGGCCACCCAGAGGACCCTTCTGCACGGAGGCCGCCTGGCGCTCCCGGGCCCGTACCTCCTGATCTGCAGCCAGAAGGACACGTGCTCCCCAGCCTCTTCCAGGTTCTCCACACTCACCAGCATGGTGATTCCTATCTGAGAGACCGGGAGGGACAGTCACCGCCCAAAGGCCCACTCTGGGCACGGAGCGTGGCCTCCAGGCCTCCCCCTCCACGGCCACCATCATGATCTCCATTTTACTCAGAAGCCCACTCCTCCAGGATAGCACGGCCAGGGAGTGTGAGGACCAGGACCGGCACTGACCCCGGCTGTGGGGAGGCCCGGCGCCCAGGACTCAGCCGCTCACCCGGGCGTTCCTCTTCATGGGGTTGCCCAGCTCGCACAGCACCACCTTGGTCTCGTTCTCCTTCTTCTGGTTGCAGACCAGCCTCTCGAAGCCCTGCAGTGGGTAGTTCCAGGAAAAGGGTTTGGTTGCAGAGCAGCCCAAACGAACGGAAACTCCTCGGAGAGTCTGGGAAAGGCTGCCAGGGCGGGAGGAGGGCTCAGGGATGGGGCACGAGGGACTGTCACATTCTGCTTACGTGTCACTCTAGCACGTTATCGTTCTTTATGATCTTTTGGTAGCCACACCCACTAAACGTTTCATAGACTATGATGCCATTGTTAGAAACGACCTCAACAAAATAAAGAAATCTGTGGCTCTGGCCAGGTGGCTCAGTTGGTTAGGGCGTCCTTATGACACACCAAGGTTTCGGGTTTGATCCCCGGTCAGGTCACATACAAGAACAGACCAATGGCCCTAGCCGGTGTTGCTCCGTGGACGGAGCATCCGCCTGCAGACTTACGGGTCCCGGTTTACTTCAGGGCAAAGACACATGCCCGGGCTGTAGGCTTGATCGGATATTTCTTGTTTTTTTTTTTTTTTTTTTTTTTTTTTTTTAAGAATCTACCAATGAATGCGTAAAAAAGTGGAACAACAAATTGATGTGTCTCTCTCCCTCTCTAAAACAAACAAATAAATGCGTGTCTGTCAATGTTGAGAAAAAAGACTAGAAGAAAATTGACCAAACTTTAACAGAGGTTCCTGTTAACATTTAGTTCCTGAGCCTTTTTTTGTTTCTTAATCCCCATTGGAGGACATATATTATTGATTTTAGAGACAGGGGAAGAGAGAGAGAGAGAGAGAGAGAGACATATCAATTGGTTGCCTTCCGTATATACCCTGACTGGGGATCAAACCTGCAACCTAGTTATGTGTCCTGACAGGCAATCGAGCCCACAACCTTTTGGTGTGCCGGGCGATGCTCCAACCAACTGAGCCACACCGGCCAGGGCTTCCTGAACCATTTAATGTGAGTTTTATAATAAAGTTCTTGAATTTTGGATCATTAGCAAGTAATGCTCTTCCAAGTAAAAAAAATAAAATGAAAAGATCACAGCTCTTACAGCGAACATGGGCAGTGGGGTTATCTGGGTGGGAAGGCCTGCACCTCCAGGTCCCAGGAACCCCCTTCTCCGGGGGGGGGGGGGCTCACCTGGATGTTGCTGACGGCCCGCATGTAGTGGGCGCCGTGGGGCAGGTGCACGGCCAGCTCCGCCTCGTAGGCCCCTTCCCCCTCGTTGGCTGCGTCGATCTTTAGCTCCAACACATTATCGGCTCCAATTAGGAGCGGGGCGTTCTTCCTGGAGGGAGGAAGGAGTGAGAGGCCGTGTCCAGGCCCAGGGTCTGGGAGGGGCGGGGGAGGACAGCGTGTGGGTGTGTGACACCCAGGTGGGGAGGAGGTGTCATCGGCAAGCGGGCCGGGGCGGGCAGGGGGGGGTCTCACACGCTGGCGGCGAGCTGAAGCTGGGGCACACACAGGTCGTCCTCCCCGCAGTCCAGGATGATGCGGGTCTGGGGGGGCACATGAGGGCATGTGGGTAAGTTGGGGGCAGGTGAGGTTAGGGGATGAGGAGATCTGAGAACGAAGGAGTGTTGAGGTGACATCGGGGCTTTGGGGTTTGGGATGATGTCATGGTTTAGGTGGTGACATCAGAGTTTATACCAGAGTTTTGGGGTGACGTCAACCCTTGGGGTTTAGGGGACATTGAAGTGTTGGGGTTTCCATTAGGGTTTAGAGCGACGTTAGAGATTAGAGGTGACATCCAGGTTTTGGGGTTCATATGACCACTTGGACACTAACCCTAACCCTGACTGTCTGGCAGGGGCCCTTCCCCTCCCTGGACTGAGCCGCCCCCTCCCCCTCACCTGCTCCTGGACGTGGGTGTCTCCATGCAGCACAAGAGCAGGCGTGTGGCCATCCGCCTCCGGCTGCAGGGAGATGTTGACGCTGAGCACAATGGGGCTCAGCTTGTCCCGGAAGTCGGCCTCGTCCTAGGGAGGGGACAGGAGTCAGGCCATCGTGCTACCGTGTTCCCTACCGCTGACGCCCCCCGCCCGCAGCGCCCAGCCGGAGCCCAGGGCCGGACGAGCAGCTCGCACCCCCAGCCCCGCCCGTGCCCGGCCCGTACCCGGAGGAAGGCCGTGGTGGTGTGGCAGATGGGGCTGAGCCTGCCCCCCAGGTCGAGGTGCAGGGTGGTGCCCGCCTGCTGGGAGTTCAGCAGCAGCACCCTCCGGCCCTGGCGGGGCTTCTGCCGGTCCAGCTGCAGCTCGGCGTTCAGGCCTGGCGGGGCCGGCAGGGAGGGTCAGGGTCTCCCCGGCCAGCCTCCAGGGGCGCCCGGCCGCCTCCCGCCTGTGCCCACCCTGCCACTCACGCAGCTTCTGAGGAACGTTGTGTCCGGTGGCTCCGACACACACCTGGATGTTAAAGCTGCAAAGAGGTGAGTGGGGCTCAGGGGTCAGGGCCCCTGAGGTCCCAGATCCCGCCGGGCCCTGCCCTCCATCTCCTCACCAGCTCACGGGGGTCTTGGTCTTGGGCAGGACACAGTCCTTCACGGCAGGATTCAGCGAACCTTGCACCAGCAGCTGCACAGCGGCCTTCACCACTGGCTGAGCTCTGGTGGGAGCGGGTAGGCTTGCTGTTGTGGCCCTTCCTGGCCTCCTGCCCACCCCATCCCCGGAGTCAGGGCTCACCTGTACACAGCCACCTGGTCAGCCCCATATGCGCCCACCAACAGGTCTGCGGATGTTGGAAGAAGGTCAGAATTGGTCATCGGAGAGGGCATGAAGTCCCCATCTCCCCCGGGATTCCCAAATCACTTCCCCCATTGGAGGTTTGACCTGGCCACCCCCCTCTCTGGCATCTCAGCCCCATAGATGGGCCAGAGCTTGCAGTGGGGCACCGGGTCGGGCACAGGCCCCTGGCTGTGTCTCCTGGCATCGCCCAGCGAATGCTCACGGGCCCTTTTTGTTTAGCTGGAGGCGTTCCCGGGCACCTGGGTAGCCGTTGTCATCGATGTCTGTGGCTCCTCGCAGGGAGAAGCCCGAAGCCGGAGCCGGAGGAGAGAGGGGCTGTCCAGGACCTGGGAAGGGCGCGAGCTGAGCCCCTCGCTCTGACCCAGGAACACCTGCACTTGGCCCCGACCACTGGGACCCCCGTAGGGGGCGGCCACGGCAACATCTGGAAGGAGCAACAGAAAGAGAGGGGCTGTTTGTCTCCAATCTCCCCAGGTGGCCTTTCAGGAGCTCTTACTCCGGGCAGACCCCAGCGGACCAGGGGAGAGATGCAAAGATCTGGGTCAAGAAGGCAGTTGCCCTATCTGGTTTGGCTCAGTGGATAGAGCATTGATCCATCTGTGGACTCAAGGGTCCCAGGATCGATTCTGGTTGTGGGAACATCCCCAGTAGGGAGTGTGCAGGAGGCAGCTGATCGATGTTTCTCTCTCATCAATGTTTCTTTTCTTTTCATATATATATAGTTGATTTTTTACAGAGAGGAAGAGAGAGGGATAGAGAGTCAGAAACATCAATGAGAGAGAATCATTGATCAGCTGTCTCCTGCACACCCCCCACCTGGAAATGTGCCCACAACCAAGGTACATGCCCTTGACCGGAATCGAACCTGGGACCTTTCAGTCCGCAGGCCAACGCTCTATCCACTGAGCCAAACCGGTTTAGGCTCATCAATGTTTCTAACTATCTCTTCCTCTCTGGAAAAAATCAATAAAATATATTAAAGAAAAAGAAGGCAGCTGTCCTGCCCTTCAGGAGTTTACAATTGGGTCAGAGAGAGACCCATCAAATAGGATTATTATAAAAACAGTAGCCTTAGCTGGTTTGGCTCAGTGGAGAGAGCGTCAGCCTGCGGACTCAAGGGTCCCAGGTTCGATTCCGGTCAAAGGCATGTACCTTGATTGCAGGCACATCCTCAGGAGGGGGTGTGCAGGAGGCAGCTGATCAATGTTTCTCTCTCATCGATGTTTCTAACTCTCTGCCACTCTCCCTTCTTCTCTATAAAAAAAAAAAAAATCAATAAAATACATTTTTCTTAAAAAGAGAGAGAAGCAGCCCAACTCTTTTGCTATAATTCCACACGCTCCCATCTGACCTTGGAATAGTTGTCCGTCCTTGGCCCTGCTGCTGGGCTTAGCATCCCACCCGCATCCCCCCGGGCATGGAAGGGACCCTCCTCCAGCTCTCTCTTCCATCCCTCCGTTTCCCCACAGATCACTTTCCTTGTCCATTCTCTTTGAAATTAAAACAAGCCTTCCCTTGACCCTCCTCTCCTTTCAGTAATTTTTTTTTCTCGTTCACAAACTGGTTGAAAGTGCTGTTTGCACTGGCTGCCTCCACTTCTCCATTTCCATTCATACGTTGCCCCTGGCATCCTGGTTTCTGTCCCTGCCCAGCCCTGAATCAGCTCCTGTCGCTGTCGTCAACGACCTTGTTAAAACCCACGGGTACTTCTCCAGCCCCACCTCACTGCGCCTCTCAGAAACACCTGGCGCCTCTGACCTGCTTCCTTCTGCTTAGAGGACGCTCCCTTTGTGTTTGGGCCATCAGATCTCGTTTTCTCTCCTTTCCCTCTGGGCAATCCTGTCTCCTTTCCAGACTCACTGCCTCTGGGAGGCCCCTCAGTGCTCTTGCTTCCCGGGGCTCTGGCCTGGGCCCCTCCTCACATCACAGGCTCCAGGACCCCCACCCCCCGCCCCTATTTCCCATTCAGACCTTTCTGGTGGAAGCCACACTCACCTGTGCTGGCGTATGTCTGCCTAATGTGGGCAAGTCCTTCAGGACCGAACAGGTCCAGAGCTGAACTGCTGACTCCCCCCCGTATCACCTCCCTAAATTTGCTGTCTAGCCTGAGGAGTTCCTGCAGTGAAGGATCCCTCCTGCCGCCCCCCCCCCCCCCCCCCCCCCCCCCCCCCGTCCCCAGTTCCTTTGCCTGGACGAAAGCGAACTAATCCGAGTCCGTTTGCTTGAAGCTCTCCCTGGCTCCTGCGGCCTCAGGTCCGACCCACGGACCTCACTGCGGCCGACAGCCCGGGCAGCAGGGGGCCCCTCCTCTCTTACCGTTGTAGCCATCCCGGTTGAGGTCTCCCAGAGGCGCGATGGCTGAGCCAAATCGCCCATAGAGCTGGGTGCCAGTCAGGAGGAGGCTGGGGGCGCCCAGCGGATGGGAGCCCCGAGGCTGCAGGAACAGGTACACGCGCCCCACCTCGGCCAGCTTGCGGTCCGCGCGGCTGTCCATGTACAGGGGTGCACCCACCAGCAGGTCGTGCCTCCTGCCGGTTATGTGGGGGAGGGGGAGGGGTGAGGATGGAGTGGGGGATGGGGGTGGGGGATGGGGTGGGGGAGGGGTGGGGGGTGAGGATGGAGTGGGGGATGGGGGTGGGGGATGGGGTGGGGGAGGGATAGGTGGGGGAGGGGTGGGGGTGAGGATGGAGTGGGGGATGGGGTGGGGGAGGGATAGGTGGGGTAGGGGGTGGGGGGTGAGGATGGAGTGGGGATGGGGTGGGGTGGGAGAGGGGTGGGTGGGGGAGGGATAGGTGGGGTTAGGGGTGGGGGGTGAGGATGGAGTGGGGATGGGGTGGGGAGGGATAGGTGGGGTAGGGGTGGGGGTGAGGATGGAGTGGGGATGGGGTGGGGAGGGATAGGTGGGGTAGGGGTGGGGGGTGAGGATGGAGTGGGGATGGGGTGGGGGAGGGATAGGTGGAGTAGTGGGGAGAGGATGGAGTGGGGATGGGGGGGTGGGGATGGGGTGGGGGAGGGATAGGTGGGGTAGGGGTGGGGGGTGAGGATGGAGTGGGGATGGGGTGGGGGAGGGATAGGTGGAGTAGTGGGGAGAGGATGGAGTGGGGATGGGGGTGGGGATGGGGTGGGGGAGGGATAGGTGGGGGTAGGGGTGGGGTG